>NXFR01000023.1:0-365563 GCA_003004715.1 Moesziomyces sp. F5C1 | reverse complement strand
CCCTAACCCTAACCCTAACCCTAACCCTAACCCTAACCCTAACCCTAACCCTAACCCTAACCCTAACCCTAACCCTAACCCTAACCCTAACCCTAAGAGCGTACATGGCATTCCGGGCAAAGATGGCGTAGGAGCAGTGATTGCACTGGTAGCCATCTGTCACCACCGGAAGCTCCTTGATCTTGGGTACAGGTAGCTGGTCCCGTTCAATGGCAACATCCTTGGGAGGCGTCAGGTCAAGATTGGTGAGCAGAGCCTGGATTGCGCTGCGGGAAGCGTCACCAAGGGGCTGGTGATGGAAGCGCTGCACGTGAGCGGTAATGTCCCTGAAGCTGGGCATCAGCGGTAGGCCAAGGGTGCAGCCAACACGCGTGCAGACCAGAAGGCGCGGATGATTGACCAGGCGGAGGTAGAAGCGGCCAAGGCTGACGGTGGTGGCGGCTGCTATGACGGTACTGCCAGCAGTAACGTCATGTGCAGCATCAGCAGCATCAGCGGCAGCGGTACTTGCAGCCTTGGCGGCCAGCTGGTTTGCCGGAGGTACATCTTGACTGGGTTGGGAACGGTGGTGTCAGAATAGATTTCATTGTTGAAGATGCGTGTCGACTGGACAGGTGAAAGAGCTTACGTTTCCATCGGGGGAGTTGCAACCAACTTGTCATCAAGCCGTCCATTGACGCTGCTGTCAGGACTGCCAGAGTAGACAGAAGTAGGTGACGGTGGGGACATTGTCAAAGATGCAGAGACGCTGCGCAACTTGGTACAAGGTTAGAGATTGTAAGATCTGTACGGGGAATGAGTGACGGATGGTGGTACCGTCTCTGCCAAGATTGCCCATCTATATAGCCCAGCGGCCCATCTCTTCAGCGCTGGGTTACTTGCAGGTGTACGTGGCTCCTAGACGATGAACAAAGAGCATGCGGCTGACTGAGCAGTTGAGCAGTCTGATGCGGGTGTGCGCAACCTAAAAATTTTGCACCGAACCTGAATGCGCCCAACATCCAGGACAAAGGGCAGGTGCTAGGTCCGCCCTGATAGGCTGGATACGGATGTCAGTCCTTTGTTCAGCTCAAAGACAAAGGGAGATGGTGTCAACAATGCTTTGTGCGGTGATGAACAAAGGGATTCTTTCCGGCACCGTTGACAAGGGAGGTGGAAGCTGACGCAGTGAAAAGCTGATGCTGCAAAAATCTGACGCGGCAAGAACCTGACGCCGCAAGAACCTGACATGGCTAGCAGCTGCTGCCCTGGCAAATGGACGTGTTGATCAAGTAACGCAGAGGCTGGCGGTCTGACAGTCTGAAAATCCAAATTGCTGACGCCCTGAGGCTGGACCAAGTTACCAAGCTGCGGTCTGACAGGCCAAAAAATTGATGGACAGGCAACAGACCAACGGACCGATGGACATGCCGAGCGCACCAGGGAGTACCTTGGGCGTAGCACCAGTGTCAAAGTTGAATTTGTCCGTTGGGCACTGGACCAGTCCTCCACATTGTCCGCCGCCCAGCCAATTTCCCGGCAATTTTGACGCGTCCTTTGCCCGTCGCCTGTCGCCCCAGCCAAAAAATGAGGTTGTCCGTTGCGGCACTGGAGCAGTGTCAATTTGCCTGTCCGTTGGACCGACGGACAGCGGACGCGCCGAGCCGTTTGGCAGGAAGGAATTGCCCGTCGCCGCCCACCGCTGTGCGGCGGCCTAGGGCTAGGAAGTACTGACGTGGGGGCCGGTAGTGTCACTGGTAGGCACCCGTGGGTCACGCTGGGTGTGTAGAACACGGTCTGAGATTCCAGTAAGCACCAGGTGCAATATAGAATACAATCAACGAAGTCTAGGAAGAAGATGTGACACCGGGTCCGGGCAATGACTGACCGGGGCACACCAATGCCGCAGTAACTGCGCAGGGCTGCCTGAGTCCCGGTGCTTGCGGCTCAGTCCTATTATTTGTAACACGAGGTAGGTCGATTGTAATGTTATGCTTGAGGGGTCTGGCAACTTCTACGGGCGCTGTCGGGTTTGGTGGAGAGGCCTCAGGCAGGTACTACCAACGTGAGGGCCAGTAGGGTCACTGTTAGGCACTCGCAGGCGCGCTGGGGTGCAGGGGCACGGTCTGAGATTCCCGTGAGCACTAGGTGCAATATAGAATACAATCGATGAAGGGGGGAAAGAGGATTGGGCACTGGCCCTGGTGGGTTACCAACCGGGCTCGCCAATGCCGCAGCACTGGGTGGGACTTGTCCGAGTCCCGGTAATCGGGGTAGGGGCCCGGTGTTCGTAACACGCGCCTCCAGGGCGCGCGTATAGTATGGTGTTAGTGGGCATCCCGTGCATGCACCGGGCCAGACGAGCCGGAACCCACCAACACAGACCACTTATGGTCTGATGGAACATGCTTGATGCCCGAAAACAGTCAGTGAATCCAAATACGCAGCGTGGGCAGTGTGTGTAGCTGTGCGAGAAAGAGGTGCGGTAGTCTTTGTAGCCTTGTGCGTGGCCTCGTTGAGGCTGATGTCGAGCAGAGCAGCAGCGTAGCAGCCGAGGTCGTTGAGGACCCTGTGCTGATCCTCGAGTCACTTGGATGTGAGCGAGCTGGGCGTTCAAGCTGGGCTTTACGGTGTCTTGCTGGCCGCGAGGCGACGGCGTGAGAGGCGACAGCTCTTCCACTTCCGCGCTACGCGTGTTCGGAGACGCCACGTAGCCCACCATGGCCAGCGCTACCCCTTGCCGGCATTGTTGCAAGCGCAAAAGCGTGGCTATCACCTGGCTTGAGTGCGGCCGCTCGATACCTTCGCTTGACGGGAAGCGAAGCAAGCCGGCGCAAAAGCACATCGTTGACAAAGGGCGGCGAGTTCTTGCAGGCGCTTCGGCCAGCTTTTGCAATGATCTCGACGTCAATTCGACAACGACGTCCGCCATGAAAGTCTCCTGCGTTCAGAGCCAAATTGGTGTCTACCTTGGTGAGGCCGAAGTCACCTTGCACAGTCTTGTCTCACTGCGAGCGCTTGTATGAGAATGCCGAAGTCACAGAGGTCATCGGACATCTGTCCAACACGGCCAGCGCTGAGGCAGGAATTTAGGTGGAAGCCCTCACGCCGTTGCTGACACGGGCAATGCGTGGAACGGGGCTGCCATGCGGGGGTTATGGTACCCTTGAGAATTTCAAATTCAATCCATCGGCAACGAGAACCGGCATAGCTGTAGAATCTGTCATCACTGGAAAAACATGCACTGAAGTCGATCGATAGCTAAGGTTTATCAGAACACGTTGGGCACGGGCGGGCCCCAGATCTTCAGGGAGTCCGGTCCGGCGGGGCCATGGGAAACGGAGGTGTCACTGTTGACCAGATCACCGTCGCAGTAGTGCTCTACAATGAACTCGCTGGTATCGAACCAATAGTCGAAGATCTGACTCCCTAGAATGTGTCGACCTACGCCCCAGCAGTTCTTGTAGCCCCTGGCGGTGAGGTGCTGGTGGCCCAACTGTTGGGTGTCAAAGTCGTGCACCTCGAAAGCAGAATGCGCTACCGAGCAAGCTTGGTTCGGTTTGGCCGGCTTCATAAAGAAGCAGTGGTGATCGGTATAGTCCTGACCACGGTCGATGTGGAAAAAGGTAACGATGGTCTTACCGTCGCGTTCCAGCTGGTCCGACGGGGCCAAGGCAAAGTAACGAGTGTAGAACTCGTACAGCTCGTCATGTCTACCGGCTGGATAAGTGCAGCCATAGTGGCCGAACTTGTGAACGGGTGCTGGACCAGGCTTGAAGCGGAGAAACTTGCCCTTGCGTGGCTTCTGGTCCGGCTCTTCGTAGTTGTGAAGGTGATCGCGACTCTTGATGTCCTTGAGTACCTCGTTCAAGACCGAATCGGTCTCATCAGAGGGTAACGTGCCTATCTCGGCGGCCGATCGCTTCTGCTGACCATAGACGAAGTGGATAACGAACCCAAGAGGGTCCTTGATCGTGACGATCTCGCCACCGCCAGGGGCGTCAAGCGGTTGGATCCCGGATGCGCCAGGTACCTGGGCAGCCTTGTCCAATTCGGATCGCTCTTCCACTTCGTAAGCCGCGCCGCCAAAGGAGGCAGACTCGCCGTCCCTGGCCTGCCGCAGCCAATAAACGAAAGGGTCGGGGCCGTAACCACCAAAGAAAGTGGATTGGCCTCGTTGCTGCACAATGGCCATACCAAAATCGAGGTAGAACTGGCGTGCCTTGTCCGCGTCAACATGATTGTAGACGACGAAGGCCAGCCTCTTCATTCGGATGCGGGAATCTTCCTTGGGGAGCATGATGGATGGGTCCGGTGATGGTGGAAGCAGAGGAAGAGTTGAAGACGATAGACTGTGGAGCAACGTACCTCGGGCATTGCAGTGAGCCCCCGTCTTCGGCAGCACGGCTGCGCCCTTACCGGTCGAATTGGCCCTGACCCGAGATAAGAGCCCGGATGCGACGGAAGCGGCACGATCACGATGAGTCAGTTCGGACAGCATTGCCGATGTCACCGTGTCACCCCGCCATCTGACGTCCGGCTGAGTGTGGTGAGGTCGGGCCCGCGAGTTACCTGCGGGCTCCCTGCTGTTGTGGTGCACTCCTTGGCGCGAGTGGTTTTTTGACCGGTTAATGTGGTAATGTGGTCGAGTTGGGTCGTGCCAACCTTTGGATTTGACAACCGGTTTCCGCACTGCTGCTCCCTGAGTCAAGCATGAAGGAATGCACCCGAGATCTATCGCTTCAGCGGCCCTCGGTGTGCCGTCCTGACGGGAGCAAACGCTGTGCTTTTGGCCAACGGAACGTGGATGCAGACACCGGGAGCAGCCCAAATATGTGCTGCGGTGCTACCTTGCCCGTTTCATCTCTCCCACCACCACGTACACCACCACCACCGCCACCGACCCCGGGCCGCACCAGACATGCTTGAACTTCAGTGGACCAGACTTGTTCGCTTCGTCGACCAGCAGGGTGACATTCGCTATGGCAACTTGCTTAACGAAGGCGATGATCACGTGGAACTCCTCGAAGGCGAGGGACCGTTTACGCTGCGTGCTACCGGAAAAAAGGTCGCTCTAGGCAAGGTCATCGGCCCATTGACCCGAGCCGACGTACCCTTGGTACGATGCATCGGACTCAACTATGCTACCCATCTCAAGGAGACGGGACACCCTAATCCTACCAACCCGACGTTGTTCATCAAGCCTGCCCCGGCTGTGGCCGACCACGACGTGGCGATTCCCATTCCCAAGATCGCGCAGGGCAAGATGGACTACGAAGGCGAACTGACCATACTGATTGGTAAGGATTGTAAGGACGTCAAGCCGGAAGATGCGTTGGACGTGATTGCCGGTTACACTGTGGGCAATGATCTCTCTGCGCGAGATTGGCAGACGGAGCCGGAAAAAGCTGGATCGCGGCCCCAATGGTGCTTCGGCAAGGGCTTCGATCAGTTCGCGCCGGTGGGTCCGTACCTAGTGTCGCCCAAGCTTGTAGGAGATTGCAAAGGTAGCACGCTCTCGACGTACGTAAACGGAGAGAGACGTCAGCACGGCGAGATCAGCGATCTGGTCTTTGGTGTGCGCGACCTGGTGGCATTCTGCTCGCAGGGACAGACGTTGGAGAAGGGCACGCTGATCATGACAGGTACGCCTGGAGGAGTGGGTCTATTCATGGATCCGAAGACATTCTTGCAAGACGGAGACGAGGTTGTCGTCACGGTGTCCCAGATTGGCTCGTTGCGCAATACGCTCAGGTTTGAGTGAGGCTTTGTTCGGCAATTGCATCTGTAAATCGTCGCTCAACAAACTCAATGACAAAGATTCAGATCAATACGTTACGTTGGGGCAAGAAGAAAGGGGGGGGGGGGGGGGGGCATTGCTCTGTACCACTAGAATACTAGAAGATAGCCATGACGTTAGGCGGGCTAGCGACGCCACCAGGGACGTTGAGTGGAGAAGAGGTTAGAAAGAAGGACCAGCGGTTGTGCTCGCGACAGAGCTCGGCCAATTTTTCCAGGTTCCACAACTCGCCGATGGGACAGCCCCATAGAGCGATGAGAAATTCGTGCAAAGGCTGTCCCTGAGGCGGCCACACCTCCAGAGCAGGGTTGTCGGCAGCAACTGCGCTGAAGTGGTTGTCCCACAGCCATTCGACCAAAGCCGGATCCTGGGCCAGGCCGATGGATGCGCCACTCTTTTGCTGCTCGCGCAGCTGGTCTTGGGAAGCAGCGTTGTGCCATGCGATGAAGCCGGTTCGAATCAGGAGCAGATCGCCGTGCTTGAGCGTGGTGCCTTGGTGCTCAAGACAAGCCTGCAGATCGGCCAAGCTGATCGTGTTGGCCTGATCCGGGCGCGGCGTGTGACCAGCGTCGGAGCTTGCCACCCAAGAAGCCCAGTCGATCAAGACGCCGCGACCAGCGATACCACCGTTTTCGACCCAATTCTGAATGCCGAGACGAAGATCGGATTGATCGTTGTGAATGGCCTGATGGGGGACGCCGTTGTAGAGTAACTTGGATTGCTGATGGGCGAAATGACGGAGGCCATCCCACTGGGAGCTCTGCTGGGTGTTGAAGCTGATTATGTCATCGGTTGCGGTGACGCCGAGGAAGCCGAGATCGATGAGTTTGTGCTCGCCCTTTTCGCGGCCGAAGCCGGGAAAGCTCATCTTGTCGAGCGACCAATCGAGCTGGGCGCGCTTGCCAGTGCGAATCTCGCTGTCCATGGCATTCTTCGTGTTCTCGTCGGTCAGAAAGTTGAGCGCTGTACGGACCACAGCGCGAAAAAGGGGTCAGCACAGGTCCGAGTTGGATTGAACGCAGTGGCATGACAAGAGACTCGAAGACTAGCGACTTACTGCCGAGCTGATCGCGTTGGCCATCCTTGTCAAAGAGACCCCACGCACATCCGTGAGGCATGTCCTTGACGGATGGCAAGGTTTTGAATGAGGGTAACTGGCTGGCGGAAGACATGGCGGTTGATGGCTGCTGTGTTCACAGTAGAACGCGATCATGAAACGATGAGCATGCGGCTGCGCACATTTGGTCTTGACGGACGACACCTTTTTATCTCGTGAGATGCTGTAACTTGAGCAACGGGAAAGGTGGTTGCTCTTCAAGCCTTTCGGTAAATGTGGTTGCGAAATTCTCACAGAAGCACGGAAAATGCGGGGTACTGCGTCATATTTGGTCAGAATTGGATTCAAAATGCGGGGGGAGAATGCGCACCGGCCAGGATTCAATCCGGAGAGTGTGTCGGGTAATGCACAGCACAACATTCCCACTTGAAGGCCGGGGCACCGCAATAGGCTCCCAAAGGGTTCAAATGCGCGTACCGAACGAAATTGCAGTCAATTTAAATAAATACATTTCAGTCCCGTCTGCAGACGCACATACCCCGTCATGTCCAACTATTAATAAACTACATTAATTAAATAATATAATATTATTATAATGTAGAGTAAAAGTAAATCGAAAGAGTTATTATACTGTAACGGTCTGTCAATTCAAAGAAGATGATGTGGGACTGTTCAGCTTGAGGGACAGTACACCGTCACACCGGAACGACCCTGCACGACATGTTGCTTGCTGCCTGTTGTTTCGATCCCACCATCCAGATGACCACGGGGAAATGGCGTTCTGCTGCCAGTTATGTCAACGTTCATACAGCTCGCCCGAGGCGATGCGTCGTCATCGCAAGATGCATCTTGCTGGTCGTCAGTTCCGTTGCGTCGAGTGTAACGCTACGTTTGCTCGCCAAGACGTCTATCATCGACACGTCCAGCAGATCCACGCCTCCGCGCGTGCATCTTCGGCTTCGCGAACCCATCAGACGCACGTGAATCAGCAGGCAGCCGACGTCCAACAACAAATCTCTTCGCCCTTGTCCACTCATGGTCGAAAGCATCGCAAGAGAAGCCGTATGGCCTGCGACCTCTGCTGGAGGAAGAAGGAAAGATGCGATGTAGGCGATCCCGCCTCCGAACAACAGTGCAGTAACTGTGCGCGCCAAGACATCCAGTGCCGCTACACGCGCCTCTCGAAAAAGATCAAGTTTGCCATTCAAGAACACGCCGACGACCACGCCGACGACCACGCGGGCGACCACGCTGGCGACCACGCTGGCGACCACGCTGGCGACCACGCTGGCGACCACGCTGGCGACCACGCCGTGGACGGTTCGGTGGATCACGCGCTCAACGACGCGCTCAACGACGCGCTCAACGACTCGATCAACGACTCGGTCAACGGCTCGGTTCGGTCGCAGGGGGCCAGTCCGCTGATCCCATCTGCATCTTCGCCACCATCTGCATCTCTCGACAACAACGCCTGCAATAAAACGCCCTCCTCTGTCTTGCACAATGCTCAAGATGCGTCTGCTGATGCGGTCCGAGCACCCCCGCCTGACACTTCCAACCCAGCATACGAGTTCGGCTTACTTGCGCTCGCCGACGCCGCCCAAGCCGACCAAGGCCTGCAAGACGGGGGTACCAAAGCCAACAACATCCTTTGGCATCCCCAAATGTTCTCGTCCATGCAGCATTCCAGCACTGACATTGTCCAGAGCTGGGACTGGTTGATGGATGAATTCATCCCCTCGTCACCATTGCTTGAGCCCCATCGCAGCACACCCTGGCGCTGGCGTAGCCCCGACTTGGACCAAAGCTACACCAGGCACCGCCTAACTGGTCTCTCATCAGCAAATGTGCCCCACTTGGCTTTACCTGACATACAGTCCGTCCTTCAGCAGCCCGAGCAGCCCCAGCAGCCTGCCTCGCTCGTTGCACCCCACCTCGACGGCCTTGCCGACGCTTGTGCCGCCCTTGGACAAGAGGACACCTCTCTCGCTCAAGCTCATCTCCTTGAGCCCACGGATCTCAACACCGTCCTCGCAGCCCAAGCGACCATCACCCCGTCTAGCATTCATGACGGTCATCGGACATGCATCTATGATCTGGTACACGCTTGCTTCCAATCCAAGCAAAGCTTGGCTCCAGAGGCCTTGATGTCCAAATACTCCTCCATTCTCGAAGCCAGATTGGGACTCAAATCCACTCGCCACGCCGATGACGGCATGGGTCCTGAGCACCTTCTGCGCAGTTACGTCTCTTTCTATTTCCGATGCTTTCATCCGCTCTGGCCTATCTTTCCCGTGCCGCTCTTTGACCTGAATCACTGTCCGCCCCACCTGTATCTCACGCTTGCCATCATTGGATCCCAGTTCGGCACTCAGAGTGATGCCGAATTCGGTCAAATGGCCCACCAGGTGTTTCGCACTGTCCTCATCGGCCGAGAGCTTGACACGCACGAGGTCGTCGAAAGTGGCGAGGCGCTCTGCCTCACCATGCTCCTCAACATGGCCACCGCGCTCTACTTTGGCCAACGCCGTTCTTTCTACTTTGCTCAACAGCTCAGAACCTTGCTTCTACTCCAAGCCCATCGCATCTGTCTCTTTGACGAGGCGCGTCACGAGACTTTCCTGCCGCCCAGACAGAATCTTGTCGCCTCGACAAACGATGACGTTGCCTCAACCTGCTACCCGAAAGTGGCGCAGGCCGAGGTGCGCAGGCGTCTCGGCTACGGCCTCGTGCGCCTAGATGCGTATATTGCGTTGCTCATGGGTCAACGCCCACAGATCGATGTGGACGATCTGCACATCTCCATGCTGGGCGATCCTATCTGGTGGCAGGGCTCCTTCTTCGGTAAAGCAAACTCTGGTGCATCGGTTCAGCTTGGCGAAGGCGATGTTATCGGATCGAAAGGATTGGAAGCTAGCACGGTGGGCTCCTCGGTCAGCGCCTCCACGCGCAACCTCGCCTTCCCTCCCGAGACGAGTGCCGACGAGCACAATTTGGTCTTTTCTACAGTCTTCCGCCGCTTCCATGCTGGCATACAGGATGGATTCGCACTCCATCGTGTCGTGGATCAGGAGATGATACTGTTTGGCCTTGTGCCAAAGGTGCTGCGTTTGGGCCGACAGAGATTTTCTCTCTGTCCCACGATTGGATCCATCACTGAGTTCGACCAGAAACGTAGGCAGGATCCTGACTTCTTCTGCGAGCCTGCCAAGCGCTTGGCGAGGTCGGACGACGAGGACGATCCGTATGCCATCGGCACTTCGTGCTCTACACCGTCAGACCAGCTGGATTACCCCTTGATACGCGACTGGAGCTACACGTTGGCCACCTTGGCACGTTGGCGTCAAGTGTTCACTTCCACCCAGGCCAATGCGCACGTGCTCTCGGCTCAGGATCGTCAGAACTTGTTTCACTGTCACATCCTCTACTCTTGTCTCACCTTACACCTTTTCGCCGACATGGAGGAGCTGCGTAGCCTGTCCGTATTGCGTCGCCACGATCCTCACCATCCACTCTATCTTCGCGCTCTGCGTTGGTCTTGCTCCAGCGATGCCCAGACGGCATTACGCAGGGTGTACAACACACTCGAACTCGTCGTCGACGAGCTCGCAAAGAGAGATGGTGCTGAGTTCACCTTCTTGTCCTACGTCGCCATCTATCATGCCGCTATCTTGCTCTGGGTGTCGATGCAGCTCATAGAAGCGCGGCAGTGCTACGACAAGGTTTCATCCATTCTAGCGAAGGTATCCGATCCAGCAAGCTGCTCTCCCAATGCTCGGACTGCGCCGGAAATCGACGTCAAGACGATGGTGGCCGCAACCATGCTTCGTATCGGCGATCTTTACCTCAAGTTCAACTGTCGCTGGCCTCTGTTGAACAACTTTCGTGAACTGATACGCGATCTCGCTCAACGGACCTTGCTGTAAGGCTGCAAGTACACACGAACAAGGCGTCTAGATACCACTGGATTGAACATAGCATCCTTCCTCATGACTGCATAGAAACGGGTTGACCCAGGAGTTGAGACAGCATGTCCTCCACCCGTTTGAGAGCCTTTTGGGTAGAGTCTTGAGAGCGTTGGACGCGTGCTGCAATGAAGTGGTCCGGACGCACCAGCAGCATGCCGCCAGCCTCCATGTCGCGCAGCCTGGTCCAGTCGTAGTACAGATCTTGATACTCGGCGTTGTAGCTGTCCACCGAGACAGCGACAAGAGGCAGCGTTGGAACGCGTTGAGTCAAAATCTTGACTGCGTCCAGCCACGCTTGACCGGCACAACCGGTGATCAAGGTCAGCTTGCCTTTGCCACAGAGATCCAACGTCGAGATGGAGGCCGATTGACCACCCTTTGAGACCCAACAGTGCGGTAGATGGTAGCCAGGTGCAGTTGAGAGGACTACATCTTTCAGCGTGTTGCGGTGCAGGGGCACCTCGGCTGTTGACAATGCGGCAAGTTTTTGCTCGTTTAAGAGAGTCACAGGTCCACCGGTGGTGTCCACCGTCCTGTCTGTGTGCATATGCAGCTGCTCCTCCGGCTTCTCGTCCAGACAGAGCCGGCTGCCGACGTTGTGGTAGAATTGGTTCATTTGAATGCCGATGCTCTGAACCTCTAGATCCGTCGCCTCCATGGCCTTCTTGATGGATTCGCGCAGGTCCATAGATTCAACAGAGTTGGATCTCAACGTGGCCAAGACTTGCAGCCTTTTCTCTTTGGTTAAGCCTAGCAGGGACCAGAGGTGTCGGTGAGCACGCATGCCTTCGTTGGCCCGGAACACAATAGCCTGGCCCACAGGCGCTCGTTCCTGAGTCAAGGTGTCGAGCAGATTCGGATGAGCCAAATCCTTGAGTACATAGGCGAGCTTCCAACCCAAATTAAACGCATCGCCGATGCAAGTGTTGCTGCCCAGACCGTTGATTGGTGGATGTCGATGGACCGCGTCGCCGATGCACAAAATAGGCCCGCGCCGCCATTGCTTGGCATGCTGGTCGTTGATGGTCCAACGATAAGAGGAAATGATCTCGATCGGAACCTGCTGCTCGGCAGGCAGATCAACATCACCGATCATCTGGTGTAGTCGATGACGAATCTGATCCAATGAAGGGTCCGTCTGTCCCTGGTCGACGCCGCCTTGCAGAGAAGGATGCATCGATACGACGAATTCGTTCCATGGCCTAACCAGTCGGAAATTGCCCACGGCGGACCAGTCTTCGGCATCGACGTTCAAGATCCAATTGAGACTGCCCGGCCGGTGAGCAAAGAGGTGACTCAAGTCCGCCTTGATATGAACGTTGAAGGCGTCATTGAGTTTCTGGCCTTCGATGTGCAGACCAGCTTTGGTGGCGACGATGCTCCGTGCTCCGTCAGCGCCGACCAAGTACTTGCAGCGTAAGTTATGCTTCTTGTCCGTCTCACGATCATTGACCACGACGGAGACCGTATCGTCTGCTTCGACGGTAACATCGACGACTTCATGGTAGAAGTAGAACTCTGCGCCGGCTTCGATAGCCTTGTCGACGATCAATGGCTCCAAATAGCTTTGTGGCAAGTCGCTCATGTGGCAAGGGCTAGCCACAGCGTACTTGGACAGATCCGCGGGCTTGTTGCCCCATGCAAAAATGCGTCCGAACTCGGTCCCCATCAGGCTGTCGAGCCAGGATGTGTGCATCATGTGCTCGGGCGATGTGGCAAGTTTGATAGACTCGTCTTCGAGGCCGGCGTCGCGCAAGACCTCCATCGCTCGTTGGTTGAAGATGTGAGCCCTCGGCGTGTTGGCCGTACCGCGGTGCTTGCAGAGAACCAGAGCATCGATGCCCATCTGGGCCAAGAGTAGGGCCAGCGTGCCGCCTGATGGGCCCGCGCCAACGATGATGACGCTACGTTGTTCGTCGCCTTGATCCAAGGTAGAAGCATTCTTTCGCGCGACCATGTTTTCGTAAGTCTCTTCCAAGGTGAAATTTCTGAAGGTAGTTCGAAGGATAGGTTGGGTAATGCCTTCGAGCTTGATACTGTTTGCAGTTTAAGAGGCGGCGTTCTGTGAATCGAGCGTCTTCGAGGATCGGTCAAAGAAGGCCGTGTAGACATTGACTTGTAGCAAGCCGCCTCCCAACCAGACCGATGCGAATTGCAACATCAGAAGAACAGCAAACGAGTCGGACTTTCCCCAGAGACCGCCGAGAGCGTTGTAAGATGTGCACGAGCACGAGTCAGCGGGTCCCACCACAACAAGCGGCTTCACTGTAAAGGCTGCATTGTCTCAGCATCCGTCCGGAATGTGGTTTGACAGCCTTACCACTTCTTCCGGTGCCTCTTCCGGTGCCTAAATCGGCCCAAGATTTTAAGCGAGGCAGGCAATGCATTGCTGGGTTTTGACAGCCCTTTCGCACCAGCTCGCCTTTGCTGGGACTGACGTAACATGCTAGTTAGCACCTCAGTCGAGGTGAATGTGAGGATTCCGGTGCTTTGCAGCGGACAAATTTGGTGAGACAAGGCATAGCCGGTTGGATGCTACACACCAAGCAAGTGTGCAGCAAACCCAGATAAAGAGCTAGGCTTCATACAGAAGGACGCCGATGATATGTATGTTTAATGTTCCCGGGACTTTGACCACCATCTCCCTTACTCGCACTCGTCGTCATGTCTTCACATCTCAACGTCGAAAAGCTTGGCCAGTCCTTGCACTTTTCGGATCTTGCGGCCCTCGTTGGTGTGCTCCTGGCAAGCCAGGCCATCTATAGGTTGTTCCTCAGCCCCACTGCGAGTGTTCCAGGACCATGGTGGGCTCGATTGACTTCGTTGCCGCTGCTCTATGCAACCTTCAAAGGCTACCGGTCTCGATTTGCCGACGACCTGCTCCGCAAGTACAACACCACCGTCGTCGTCATAGCGCCTAACCAGGTGCACACCTCGGACGAGGAAGCGATCAAGGTCATCTATGACCGAAAGGCTGTCAAGACACGCTTCTACGCCAACATGGGCTCATGGAAGGGAGTCAAGAGTACCTTGGGCATCCTCGATTATGCTACTGCCTCGACTACACGCAACAACCTGATCAAATGCTTTCAAAACAAGAACTTGGACATCCTCAGCATCAACATTGACGAACATGTCCGTCACTTCGTCGATTGCATCGCATTGCAGGTTCGCGAGAAGAAGCCCGTGGAATGCCTGTTCTGGTTCCGCCTCTTGGCCTTGGACATTGTGACGGACGTGCTGTGGGCAGAACAGACGAACCTGCTGCAGGACGCGGCCAAGGGCAACGTCGACAGCCTATTCCTGCGTCGCTTCCACGCCTTCAGCAAGTACAACGCTCTCCGATCCTTCATTCCTGGTCTGGATCTCTTCGTAACCATCTTTGGTAACGATACCTGGAAGGGTTACCGACGCGATCTTAACGATCTGGACCAAACCGCTTGCGCGGCGCTGAAACGATGGGAGAAGGCCAACGCCAAAGGCGAATCGTCTCACGAACGCGATGTGCTCTCAATGCTGGCCAGCCTCAATGACCACTCAGAAGCGTCCAAGCGGATCCGGCCAGACGAGATTCCAGCCTATTTGGTCGAGATGCTTGCCGCTGGCTCGTCCACCACTTCGACAACTGCGACCTTGTTCTGTCACGAGATGGCCTTGGACCCAAAGTTGCAGCATGAACTGCACGACGTCTTGCGCACCACCTTCCCTGATCCGAACGATATCAAGCTGGCGGTGGCGCAAGAAATTCCACTGCTGCGAGCTGCGGTTCGGGAAACCATGCGTTTCTACCCCGTCATTCCTGGTCCACTGGAACGTCGCCTGGGTACCGACTGCCCCGTCCGTAGTGCCAACATAAGCCTCCCCAAAGGTGTCATCGCTTCCGGCGCCGCATTTACTCAGTCACGGCGCGAGGACATCTTTCACCGTCCCAACGAGTTCTTGCCCAAACGATGGCTCAGCGAGGACGACAGCGACGTGGACAAGGCACGTTTGGCGCGCATGAATCAGAACTGGATCCCCTTCGGCACAGGATCGCGTGCCTGTCCAGGTTCCAACTTAGCGCTGAACGAACTGCACCTCATGTTGGCCGCCGTCTTTCGCAGATTCAAGGTAACTCTTCCTCATGAGGCGGACGGCAAGAACTTTGACAAAGGTCATGTGCCGACCTATGATCACTTCACCTCGGCACCCCAACTGGGCTCGGTCTGGTTACGCTTTGAGGAGATTGGAGTTTGAAGATGCCAGATTTGATATGTATTTTTTGTCGCCTTCATCCCGTCCATCAATATTATTCGCTGCGAATGCATGCTCGTTGGAAGAGAGCGTGATTGGCTTGCCGTACCTTTCCTCCCTTTGTTTTTCCTGCTTGCTCCTCGATTTCAAGCCTGTTACCGAAGATACGCGGCTAAATGCAAGGCACAGGGCGCCCTTCGCTATCATACGGCATGACTTGTAGTCTGTTCATCGGCTTTCCACTTGGCTAGGTTCGCACGCAATTAGGTTTCGTCAGATGTGGTGAGAAAGCTTCGTTTTGCAAAGCCGTCGCTCAACTGCACCCGAGTACTGCAGTGGCTTGGAATTCCTAGTTTGCGAGTAATTTTGGGGGCGGGGAAAGAATCATCAACGCAGAAAGTAGAAAATCGCACTTGCACGTCGAACACCATTCCGTTCCAGTAAGGTGCGAAGAAGAGAGTGGCCGACTTGCTGATACTGCACCGATGAGCATCCTTTCTCGAAGAAGTGACCACTTCCGGTCAAGGCTGTGCAGCGGGGCCCCGCAACGCCGAGTGAACAGTGCCGAAAAAGAATGCGGGGAAAACCACATTAGCCCGTCATCCGAAGTGCCTTGGGCAGGTAAGCGACGGTTAAGAGCCACGTTTGCCGGGGCTGAGATCGAAAAGCGTGTTAGGAGCGACCACCATGCTGCTTATAAGATGAGAGCGTTCAGGCAATGGAGGCAACAATAGTCCAACCCCTTAGCGTCCTGCTTTCTGACACCGAATCGGTCCCATTGTTGCGCCATGTCCTCCCCTAAAGTTGCCCTCATCACCGGAGCCAACGGCATCACAGGCAGTGCCGTCGCGACGTACCTCTGCAAGCATACGAATGAATCGGAATGGTCCAAGATCATTATTACTTCCCGCAGTCCGTTGACACTGCCTCTGAAGGATCCGCGTCTCACCTTCATCGCATTGGACTTCAGCAAACCCGTGTCCGAACTGATCGAAGCGATGGGTCCACTGTGCAAAGAGGTGACGCATGCCTACTTCTCGTCGTACGTTCACAAGGATGACTTCTCCGAACTCAATCAGGCCAACGAGAAGCTGTTCGAGAATTTCCTCGAGGCTCTATGCCAAACGACCGTGGGCAAGCTGCAAAACGTTACCTTGCAAACCGGAGGCAAGCATTATCAGGTCCACTTGATGCCGGTGCCTTCACCAGCGCGCGAGGAGGAAGCCCGCCGCGAGGCAGCTCTGCCCAACTTTTACTTCCCGCAAGAGGATTGTCTCTTGTCCAAGGCTAAACAACACGGATTCCGTTGGAACGTCATCCGTCCGGAGGCCATCATCGGATGCACGCACAAACCCAACGGTATGAACGAGGCATTGACCATTGCCATGTACCTGATCGTTTCGGCCCACCTCAAGGAGGAGGCCGTCATGCCAACTAACCAACGATACTGGGAGGGTACGGACGACGTCAGCTCTGCCAAAGCGATCGCCGATCTGACCATCTTCGCCTCCACCAAGCCCGAGGCCGGCAATCAGGCTTTCAATGTGACCAACGGCGATTACTTCTGCTGGCGATATATGTGGCCGCGTTTGGCTCAATTCTTTGGCGCCGAGGCCTCCGACGCGTATCAGTTCCAGTCGCCGTATCCCGAGGAAGGCGACCTGCAACTGGAACGTTCCTTGGCGGAATGGGCGCAGGACAAGCAGGCTGTATGGGAGGAAATCTGTGATCAGCATGCCGCTCCGCAGGCCAAGGCTACCTGGGCCTACGGTACCTGGGCTTTCCAGGACTGGGTGTTCCAGCGAACCTGGAGTGCGACTTTGAGCGTCAACAAGGCACGAAAATTCGGCTGGACGTATCATGTGGATTCCTACGACAACTTCATCGAGACCTTTGACGAGATGGTTCAGGCAGGCTTGATCCCCAAGACACGCTGAAACAGCCAAAATTCAATACCTACATTGTTAAGCGACATTCCGATCTTGGCAGCAAATCTAGAAAAGTACACAGTCCGAAGTCCGATGGGTGTTATGTGATTGCTGTGATCGCAAAGTCTGTCCCTTGAATTCTACACAGCAACATGCGACTTCGCAGATCGGCAGCAGTCGGCTCGATGCTCCGGACGATTTCAAAGTGCTGGCTTCGTGCTGTTTGTTTGTTTATTTCTTTGTGTCTTTGTCGGGTTCAGGATGAAGGCGATATATGAGCACATGTTGGTGGCCATCACGTACAGCAGAGTAGGACAGCAATGGCCTGTTGCCAGTGGTCCATGATTCTGGGTCGTTCGGATTGCGTGCATGAGCTGTTCTGAGTGTACACGACGAAGCACGGGTATAGGATGCAGCGTTGGCGCCTGGAACATTCTCATAAATCGTTGGCTTAAGGATGAATGCAAAAGTCTGAGCACGCTCCCTGAAAATGTCTGGAGAAACTCCCGAACAAGTTCACTTCGTCTTGATCATGATCGTTCGAGGACAGATGATTTCTCGCATCTGTCCGATGGCGGTAAATTATGCAGTCAAGGAGCTGCAAGCCGACAGATATCGATTCAAACGTCGGGCAAAGGGATGAGCGCGAAGTGAAGATTGAAAATACCTCTACAGATTCAGAGACGGCAAGCGAATAAGTCGAGCCATCTGGATGGTGCCGAATCGCAGATCGCTGGCGAGCTCTAAGCATCGTCGATAGTGACCACGATCTTGCCGACGGTTTTGTTGGCCTCCATCTCGTCGTGCGCGTCTTTGATAGACTTCCAGGAATACACTTTGTGAATGATGACCTGGCGTCCACCCTGTTGAGCATTGGCACTACCCTTAATGAGTCTCTCGAGACCCTTTTCCTTGACAAAGTCCTGGACAAGGTCACTCTGATAGTCCACGGTCCTCGAACGCAAGGTGCTTCCCTCGATCCTGAGTCTCTTGTACAGGATCTGTGAAATGTCTGCTTCTTTGAGCTGTGCGCCACCCATGAAGGCAAGCAGAACTACCCTTCCATCCCTCCTGAGACTTCGCAGATTGCCGGCAAAGTAAGGCGCTCCGACGACATCGATCACCACATCCACAGAGCCAGCAGAGCTTGCGGCACCAGTGTACTGAGCCAGCTGCTCCGCCCAATCGCCTGCCTTGTAGTTGAAGCCTTTTGTTGCGCCAATGCTTTGACAGAAGTCCACCTTTTCCTTTGATCCAGCTGTGATGAAGATCTTGTCGGCACCGTAGGCCTTTGCGAGCTGTATAGCCGCCAAGCCAACACCGCTGGCACCGGCATGGATCAAGACACAATCGCCCTTCTTCATGTCTGCGATCACGCGGAGTGCTTGGAAAGCGGTGAGAAAGGCCTCGGGAACAGCGGCTGCCTGGATCGCGTTGAGCTCGCTGGGCTTCTCCAAGATCATGCGTGAAGGAACGTTGATATACTCGGCGTAAGCGCCTCCGACAGCGAGACCGAATACTTGGTCTCCCTCCTTCCACGGCGAACCCTGCAGGTTTCTGGTAGCCACAATGTGGCCGGAGAACTCGACGCCCATGATTTGAGGAGCATGAGGCGGAAGGTTGTAAAGTCCTTCGCGTTGACGAATATCCATACGGTTGAGACCGAACGCTTCGATCTTGACCAGGACCTCGTCGTCGTTGAGCTGAGGAACGGGAACGTGGCCAATGTAGAGATTTGCAGAGGGACCTTTGCCGTCTTTGACCAAGACAGCCCGCATCTGAGATGGAATAGGCAGGCACATCACGCACGATGGGACCAAGGATCGAGGAAGTGTGCCAATGAACCGGCGCAACGTCTCGATGGTCTCTGTATAGGTCGTGCGGCACTCGAATACTTTGTTGCGAGCGAGGGCAGGGTCGAAGTGAGGGAATTATGCATGCGTCGCCTCGCTCGTGTTGTCTTTGAGCTGATGCTTTTGTTCCAAGTACAGTCTACGCCTGTCAGTGCGCCTAGCCGGCCACATTTACCGGACTGGCACCACTACATTTGCGATTTGTGAATCCGTGCGCAAACAGGCTATGGACGCGGAAGAACAGAGACTTCACCACTTCCCGAGGCACTTGCCATGGGTGTATCTCGTCGGTGGACCGGTGCGACGTCGGTACGGCATGTCATCGAAGTGGGATCAGGGAGGGAAGCAGGTACATGCTGGACGATCGCCGACCAACTGCTCCATTTTGTCTCGACGGTGGGTGTGACAATTTCCAGCTGGGGATGACTGCAACCGCTCCGGGTGCTTCAACGCGGATATGCAGGCGCTCGAGTTGCCCTGCCTTGAGAATTGAGATTTCTAGGTAATTCCTTGGAGGCTTCCCGATTCTGCGCAACTCGGCGCATGCCGTTGCCGCTGATGTGTACGGCATTCGGCGTCTCGAGACCACATTGTCCGGTCCACTGAATACAATGCCCATTTCCTGTTGTGTCTGTTATGTCGAAAGCTTGCACACAGCCATACGGGCGCATGCTGCAAGTTGAGCTGTTCCAAGTACCGGAAAGGACGTGTCGGAGGAGGCAGACCAGGATCTGCCTCGGCAGGGACACAGCTTTGTCTCAAGAGAGGGGGGAAGCTCGTGTCCGTATGTAGCACACGCAGCTCGTTGAAGAGCTTCAAAAGCTCGTCAACCGGCTACGTAGCCGGTTCAGTGACCACTACGGTTCGTGCTCAGACTTCCCAATTCTCGCTTTACCAGCTCTAGTCCATGGCCTGATCCAATTGTTCGCAAAGCGGGCAGGATTGGGCCATCGAGACTTCGAGCTGCCAGGCGGGACAACGGCCAAATGCAGGTCACAGTTGAGTACATGCGGGCGCTTTGAGCCACCAGCGCCAAGACATCAATCAGCATGTTCTCAGACTCAAAGAACCGCCACATTCATGCGCTCGATTTTACCCAAGCTGATTGGACCCCGTTCACACAAGCGTGCTTCGCATACAACGCATGACTGCCAGGATCACGTCCGCGCTTGCTCGCTTGCTCTTGGCTTCGCTCGTTGTCTTGAGCTTTCCAGTCCGTCTCTCTGGCACCTACCTTTCAACCACCATCCGATAATCTTCCACACCGAGCCAAACAGCTTCTGTAGACGCTGGTGACGATGCAGAACGCTACGCTGTACTACTGTGAATCGTCGCTGTTCAACAGCACCAATTGCCCTGGCGTGTTCGAGGCCGGCTTCGACGGGCGACGCAATCGGTGCTTGACGACCAACCAGGTGGACATTCCGGTGATCGCACTCAACTATTCGCAGACGAACGGCGTCGGCGGGCAAGGGATGGCCTGCACCAATCCCGTCAGCAGCTCGGCGGGTGCCAGGGTGAAAGTCGCCCGAGGTCTCTTGTTGATCACGCTGCTCACTTGCCTTGTCTCAGCTGCGTTCGGTCAGCCGATGTCAAACAACGATCTTAGAGTAGAGGAGAAACGAGACGTGACGTGCAAGAGCTTCCTACCGAACGACCGAGGAAACATCACGACCTCAAGACTCACGAAAACATCCGCTTTGGTGGATTGCAGGCAATCAGGTGGACCGTGCACCGTTTCGATTGGCGAGGGCAAGAAGCTCACCTTTTCGAGCGAGTTTTTCGTTGAAGGAGGTGGCTCGGTCAAGGAGTTGGACTTGCAGGCCACTTTTGGGTCGAGTGGCTACACGCAATCGTACACGTCCCCGGTGATCTACACCAGCTGGATCCCCGTGGGCCAGTGTGGATACTTGACGAGCTACAGCGATGCCACTCTGTTCGAAGGGTTCTACAGGGACTGTAGCGACGGTGGCAACCGGACCGGGACGGCGGTGGTTGTGCGCAAAAGCTCGCCCTTAAACTCGTTGGTGCTGACGAGTTGCTGATCCATGCGCGAACCCAAGTTTGTCAATTTGCACACAGTGTGGGAGAATATGCAGTGTTTGCGTGATTGTCTATGTGCGGATGCGGCTATGTGGGATGCGTCTATGTGGAAGGCTTGGGCAGGGGAGGCGGGGTGGAAAGGTTCCAGTCGATGTTCTGCTGGGTCGATTCGATCCTTGGCTTGCAAGTGCCAAAGATGGTGTCCCAGAGACGCGTCTGTTTTCCGTAGTTGCCGGACTTCTTCCATCCCTGGCGGTGGTGGAGGTCGTGATCCTCGATGCAGAGTTCGCAGCCGATGAAGCGAAGAGGCCAGGTGGTGGGGATCTGAAAGTAGGCGCGGATGCCCGAATGACCGAATGCCTCGACGTAGAGGATGTAGACGGTGGTGCCGAACCAGGTGGCAAAGTCGATGCGCCAGGTGAACCAGGTGAGGGCAGGGATGATGAGCGCATCGAAGAGCTCCTGTTCGTGATCGGCAAATGCACTAAGCGCAGCGTTAGGGTGCTTGGTGGTGTGATGCTTGCGGTGGAAGCGCCAGAGGAAGCCGACCTCGTGCATGATGCGATGGTACCAGTAAAAGTAGAAATCGAGGATGACGGCGTAGATGAACATGTTGAGCGGGAACATGAGGACGCTTTGCAGCGAGACCAGAGTCTCTCCAGGACGGTAGAGAAAGTAGACACCGACAAGAGGACGGCTGATGGCGATGAAGAGGAGCTCGCGCACGACGTGCCATGTGTCGACGTCGGGCACGCCATCTCTGCCGGCCTGGGCATCGAATGTGCCGAATTGCAAGGCGGTACGGTTGCACCACTGTACAAAGCTGATACCGATAAAGATGAGGCTGACGCTGTACAGCGCCATTGCTGCGCCTCTGCTGAGGGTGATTCCAGTAAAAGATTCGAATGCAGCGTGGGCGAGGAGCGGAGCAGCGACCCTAGGTGCGACAAAGAGGTTCATCTTCCAGAGTGGAAAGACGGGGACGGGAGCGTCCTTTGGATAGACGGGAGGCTCGACTGGAGCGGGTGTCTTGAGGGACGAGTATGATGCGACGCCCATCATGGCGAGCAGGCGTTCGGAGGTAGTGCGTTGGTCCTGTGCTTTGGCAGGCCAAGTGGAAGTCATTGCATGTTTCGCCTTGTCGCCGCCACCGAGGCCGGCGGTGGTGGAAGCGCGTTCAGTTATGGTCGACATTGTGACGGGTTGGGCGTGCCTATTGGCAACACAGGGCAAGGAATGCCGACTCGAGGCTGTATATATTTGGCTTGACCGCCATGGCCAAGCAAAAGAGTTTCGAGGTGATTGGAGAATTTTGGATTTTTTCGCAGAGTGGCAAAGGGTTGGTGTGAGTGGTTGGTGGAGGCGCGGTTCCGCACAGTGCGACAGCCGCAATTCGTGCCAATTGTGGAGGCAAGAAACCCGCGTGAAAGAGGCGAACCGCTGCAGCGGGGTTCGGTGACATTTGGTGGAGACCACAGCTAAATTACAGCCACCACGGCATGCACTGCGCCTCTTTGGGGCCAATCTGTCAATGCTCAGCAGCGAGTGGATGTCGGAAAATAGAAATGCAAAAAAAAAACTCGGACGCCAATTTCACGCCCAGTGGTCGCCAAGCATGCGTCGTCACCACCACTGCAGTCCTGTGCTTGACTGCTCAATCTCTGAGGAATCGGCTGTCGCGCGGCTGTTGCTAGGCTCACCAGCACCCGCGGCAAACAAACGCAGGGTCTCTCGCATGCGTCCATCCAGGGCGCCGGTCTCGGTCATGTGGAGCATCTTCATTGCCATGGCGCTGAGCATTAGGGCAGCAGCCGCTTGCATCGAATGCGCGCGAGCCGCTGGATGCACCCACTGCGACCAGGGCTTTGACAGGCCAGCTTCGAATACGAGCGCCGACTTCGAGAGGCCCGACCGCACGTATCTAGTCGCAGTCAAGATACTCGATCTGGCACGCTTCTTTGACTGCCTCGACGCTCCTGGTCATCCTTCCGACCAGATCATCTACGCCGTGGATCGACAGGGGTTGTACATCGAGGTCGACATGAGCGACGTCCTCGACAACGCACGACGCTCGACCAAAGATTGCGACCACGTCGTGACCAATGAGACGACCGTGTTGGACTATCTCACCTTCTTCCATGGGCCCAGCTTGGGCGGACGCTCGGTGTCCTTCGCCGCCGAAGACGAGACGATCGTTGGGTCGAATATCGCAGCAGACCAGTCCGATCTCGACCCACATACAGTCATGCCCGCACAGCCCATCAGTCCCAACTTTTGGGCAGCAACACACGGCGCACACTTTTGCGGAGAGTAGTTTGTCACGATGTGTTTGCAAAATGTCAGTACCGCTTGTGTTTCTCTCGCTCAAAAGTGTCAGGTGTGGTCGGAGTTGTCGTTCAGATGCGCAGTGAGCGAAAAAAGGCCCATCTGTTAGACTAGCCCACTCAACCGGCGGTGGCGATTCAGGGTCTTGCGCTCGGACCCACAGCTTTGCACTTGGCACGGTGGGTGCGTGTGTGCGATCCGTTGAGCCGAGCTCCACCACCACCACCTTCAGCACTGCATCGCAACGCACCCTACAATGACACACGAAAAGCACGCGCTGCTGCCCGACGTCGCCACTCAGCCCTCGGCCCGATCGGGCGGAGGCTTGTCCTGGAAGGCCAGGCTGGCTTTCGCCGCACTCGGCGCTCTGGGCTGGTACCAACTCGAGGCTCGCCTAGGACAGGGCCGTATCATCAAGCACGGTCACCACCACCGCTCTGACTGGGGCTCCTTCCCGCACAAAGACGACCCGTTTCACTTTCTTCCGTGCACCAATGCCACTGTCCCGCCTGGCGTCGATGAGGCGCATCCG
The DNA here is from genome assembly GCA_003004715.1 of Moesziomyces sp. F5C1. Classification (NCBI taxonomy): domain Eukaryota; kingdom Fungi; phylum Basidiomycota; class Ustilaginomycetes; order Ustilaginales; family Ustilaginaceae; genus Moesziomyces; species Moesziomyces sp. F5C1. The sequence goes on along the minus strand of NXFR01000023.1, from coordinate 341,845 downwards.
CTCGAGGCATGGACGCGGCTGTACGACCCCGACCCCACGCACTGGTCGCGCGGCAATGGCAGCCAGTCGCTCTATCTGTGTGGATGGCTCGATGTGCCGCTCGACTACACCAATGCCTCGGATGAGCGCGTGGCCAGACTGGCAGTGACCAAGCTCCAGCACACGCCGCAGCGGTCGAAGCGAACCATGGTCGTCGAACCCGGTGGACCGGGAGGTTCGGGAACGAGTCTGGTCTGGCGTAAAGCCGAGCTATTCGCGCAAAAGTACACCGACGACACCTTCGATGTGCTTGGATGGGATCCGCGCGGTGTGAATGTCTCGCAGCCCTCCATCGAGTGTTTTCCCTACGATGCGGATCGCGATCGATGGAGTCTGCTCACCACGCGCTTCTACCGCGAAGTCGACCCGCGAGATGCAATGCTCAAGGCAGACGCCATGAATCAGGCTGTCTTCGAAGCATGCGCGCGCAAGTACGGCGACGTTGCCGGAATGTTGACCACCGCTTTCGTTGCGAGGGATCTGGACGAAATGAGAAAGGCCCTGGGCGAGGACCAGCTGAACGGATACTTCATTAGCTACGGTACAGGTATTGGACAGACGTATGTCAACATGTTCCCGCACGCAGTGGGAAGGTTGATGCTCGATGGCACCGAGTATGTGCGTGACCAGCGTCGGATCGGTGGATTTGGATGGGCCGCACTCGACAATATCACCGCCGCCTTCCACGATGGATTCCTCGGCGAGTGTGTCGATGCTGGTCCAGACCACTGCAAGCTCGCTCAACCCCTGCCTGGATCCACCTCACTACCGACTCGGAGCGATCTGATCGAAGCGATGGATGATTTGTTCAATCGGCTGGTGGAGAGACCCATTCCTGGCCATACCAAGGCGTCGGGACCGATGATCATCACCTACACGCAGCTCGTCTCGCTCGTCTACGGCGCGCTGTACAATCCGTTTGGATGGGACGCCCTAGCTGCTGGAATGTACGACCTGCTGCAGGGCAACACGAGCATGATCGCGCGCATGCTGGATTCGTGGGAATACAACCCTGCGCTGCCTGTAGCCAAGCATTCGTCCGACGAGCTAGGCATGCTGGTCATCTGTTCCGATCAGTACGACAGCCCCTTACCCCCCGGCTATGACGTGGAGACCAACGGCGAGGGTTGGTATTTGGATCTGTGGAAGCACATGGTGGAGCAGTCCGAGATCGGAGGCAACGGTCGATTCCTCGACATCCTGCCGTGTCGACACTGGAATGCCACGTTTGGCGCGCCCAAACAGGTCTACCGCGGTGATCTTGACCACGATCTCTCGCACCCCGTTCTGTTGATCGCCGAGGCGTATGACCCCGCCACGCCACTGCGCAATGGCAGGAGGCTGCTGGCGGAGATGGGCAAGAATGCGCGCCTGATTGCGCATCACGGCTACGGACACTCGTCGAGAGACACGAGCGCATGCACAGACAGCATCATGCGCAACTACATGCTCAACGGCACCCTACCCGAAAAGCAAGAAACACAGTGCGCGGCCGATGGCAAGCCGTATCGATACACCGACGCCAAATCAAGCGCTCAGCTGCTGGACGAGTGGAAGATCAGCATGGTCGAGACGCAGATGATGCGTGGCAAGTCCGCGCGTAGACACCGATAAAATTGCTGTAGAATTGGGCGAATGGACTAGCGAAAGTTTCGCTGTCGTTTCTTAAAGCGGTCTAGCACGAGTTGGTCGGTTGCCATCTGGCGTCGTTCTGGACGCGATCCGTTTGGCGAAGACTGTGCATGATCGTGTCTTGGCTTGGTGCGTTGGAAGCGTGCATTGGCAAAGTCGTCATCCACGTCGTGATGGGCTGGTTTGGGCTGATTCGCCTCGCGACGGGCAGCTTCGGTGTGCTGGATGTTGGCCATGCGCGCATCGATGCCCAGATCCACCTCGGGGATCGAGCTGAGCATGGCCGACGAAAACGCCACATTGCCCTCGCGCTCCTCCTGCGTCTGTTCGGGTTGGAGCGATCGCTGCAGCTCCTTGTACTTTTCCGCGACGGCGTAAAGCGCATCCTCGGGATCGTTCACCGCGGCAACGACGGCCGCTGCGGAGACGCCGTCTGCACTGCCTGTACGTTTGCGCATCTCGTCCTCAATGTACGCCATCCTAAATGCAATCCAAAGTCAGCGTCAGTTGAAGGGGAATGGGGGGGGAAAAGAAGGAAAGCTTACATGTGTTTATCAACGTCGACGGTCCCTGTTTCGCCCTGGAAGTTGTTCTTGCGCACCAGACGCGGCTTGTCTTCGTCGTCGCTGTCGTCGTCGCCGGCTCGATTCGAGACGCGTTTGGTGGAGTCCTCTTCGCCACCTTTGCGCTGCTTTTGGGCGGAACGACGATCACCTCGATTAAGGCGGTCGAGCTCGATTCCTCCGGGTCGACGTGCGAGACTACGAAGTGCGATGAGATCCTGCACCGACAGCTCCTCGTCGGCAGCTTTGTCGGTCGAAGCTGGTGTGCTGGTCGAGTCGATCGCAGGAGCATCGTCGATGGCGGTAGTTATGCGTGCTGCGCGCTGTGGTTTGGAGCGCTTCTTGAAGAGCGGTGCTGAGCTTGGCCCTGCTTCCGAATCCATAATTGCCGACGAGATCTGCGAAGTGGAAGATGATGGCGAAGAAGCAAGCTGTTGAAAGTGTTGTTTTTCGTCCTTTTTTGGTGCCGGACTTTTCCTCGGCGTATTTTCTCGCATCGTGTCACGCTCATTCGCAGCTCAAACCATGCTCACGAATCGGCCCAGGCACAACCACGGCTGACAAAGTGATAGTGTGATTCGAATGTACAAGAGGGTATCAGAGAGCGCCTACAGAATGAAGAATGCTATTCAGCGCATGGATCTTGTCGAGGTCGTGAACGTCGTCGTTGCCGCCCACGAGCCTATCCCTCGCCATGACGGTGGGGAAGGTCTTGTGACCCGTGAGCTGCGCCAACAATGGCTGCAGATATTGCGCATCTGGTCGTAGATCCACCTCATACACCGTAAAGGTGGCATTGAGCGAGGTGAGGAGTGCCTTGGTGCGCTTCGAGTAGGGGCAGTAGCTCTTGCTGAATACGGTGAGCCCCAACGGCTCGCGCATGCGTGCCACCCAGTCGGCGCGTGAGAGTGAGTAGAGCTGATGTGCATCGTTGAGGATGGAGAATTTGGGTGAGGATGGCTGGCCGGTGGTGTTGGAGGGTTTGGGCAGGCCGACGTGTGCGAGCAGCTGGGTGAACTTGTTGGTAGGACCGGCGTTGAGCGAGGCAAAGAGGCCGCCTTCCAGAGGCGTGCGCTCAAAGAAGATGCCGTTCCAGTCGTCGTCAAGCGCAAACTTTTTGTCCTTGAGCGCATGCAGAAGCAGAAGCATGCTTTCGTCCTTGGCATCGAACTTGGTCATCTCGCCCACCTGGAGCGCCAGATCCAGCTTGGACGTTGCAGCCGCCGCAGTTGGGTCATGATCAAGCTTCTGCTTGAGTGCGGCGAGTTCCGGAGTGCCTTCTACGTGCAGATTGTCGAGCAGCGCATTGTGAAGGTGGCCGTCCTTGTCGAGGTGTGCGTCGTCGTAGTGGTGCGGAGGCGTGGGCAGTTTGCCTGCCAGCTCGTTGACCGCCGGAGCGGCGTGGTGGAGCGACGACTGGAGCGAATCGAGCACGTGTGCACCGGCTTCGGAAGCGGTGTTGTAGTCAAAGGGAGCGGACGCGTTGCCGTTGTACACGAGCATGAGGTAGATGGCCGGCACGAGCAGCAGCGCCACCAGCAGCTTCTTGCGCCGCAAAAAGGCGAGCGGAGGCAGCCACAGCGAAGGCGTGCATGTGCGCTGCGAGGCGGGCGTCTGCCTCCCGGACTCGAGGTCGTGCAGCAGTGGTTCTTTCGATTCGACGCCCATCGTGACCGATAGCGGTGGTCGAAGCAGTTGAACGATGTGGCGGGAAGCAAGTGAGCTCCGCCTCCTCGTTCAGGGTCCAAATGGCGCTTCACAGACGCACTCAGCCGGCTAAGAATTACTAAGCATGACTTAATCCTTAACGATTTCGGCACTCGAAAACCTCCACTCTCAAATGCTTCTGCTTTCGCCAAGGCTCAGTTTAGCTTCCTCTCCTCTCTCCCCACCATTCCATTCCATTCCCCCTCGCTCGCTTCCTCACAATATGCCCGTGTTCCAGCCGGCAAACCAGATCAAACTCACCAACGTCTCCATCGTGCGCCTGCGCAAGGGCGGCAAGCGCTTCGAGATCGCATGCTACAAGAATAAAGTGCGCGAGTGGCGCACGGGCGTCGAGACCGACCTGGACGAGGTGGTGCAGATCGAAAACGTCTTTCTCAACGTTTCAAAGGGACAAGTTGCCCCCTCGGACGACCTTCAAAAAGCGTTTGGCACCACGGACACCGCCAAGATCCTCCAAGAGATCCTCAAGAAGGGCGAGCTGCAGGTGGGCGAGAAGGAGCGACAGCATGAGCTCGCCAACACCTGGAGGGACATTGCGACGCAGGTGGCCGAAAAGTGCGTAGATCCCGGAAGCCAGAGGCCGTATACGGTGGGCATGATCGAAAAGGCGATGCACGACGTCCACTATTCGGTCAAGACGGGCCGAAGCGCCAAGCAGCAGGCACTCGACGTAATTCGGCTGCTGCAGGAGAAGAAGACGATGCCGATCGAGCGTGCACGCATGCGCATCCGCATCACCATGCCCGCCAAGGACGGCAAGAAGCTCAAGCCCAAGATCGTCGCACTCACCCACGCCATCGACGACGAGGACTGGGGCGAGGACTGGGAGCTCGTAGCCTTCATCGACCCGGGCGCGCTCAAGGCGATCAACGAGCTGGTCGAAGCCGAAATCAAGGGCCGCGCCAACGTCGAGACTCTCAACTTTACCACAATTCGCGAAGGCGAGGGTGACGAGAGGTTAGAATGAATCTTCGCTCAAGTCAATGCAGAACTGGTATTGTTTTCAGGATTCCAGGATTCAAGATGTGTGCGGATGGGGGGGTTTGGCTGGCCTACTTTGCAAAATGCAACGTCCACGAGGAGAGCAGTCTTCTCGCATGCACCTCGGCGGTGGTGAGACCGGGCGTGCCGTAGGTGAGTGGGCTGAGCCACCAGAAGCATACGATGAGGGCGGCGATGAGGACGCCCATGATCGCGCGCGCCTGTTTGGGCACCACATTGTCCATCCTTGCCCTGTAGTCCTGCACGCGCAGCAGAGGTCCCGGTGGCGAGATGGGGAACTGCACCGTCTCGCTGGCGACAAAGTTGACCACCGCACCCGCCACCAGACACGCACAGACGTGCGCGGGCAGATAGTGGTGGATGAACAACTGACGCGACATGAGGAAGAAGGGCACATAGTGGCACGCCCAAGCGGCCACAAAGAATCCGGCCGAGTTGTGCAGTCGATTGCGCACCGCACTGGGGATCGGATAGATGCCCCGCCTGCGAGCCAGCAGATCCGCCCCCACCACACCGGCAAAGATGGAGATGCTCAGGATGGTGCCCCACCACGAAACCAGATTGCCGATCATGTAGATCTGGTGCTGCCCCGCATCCTGCGTCCAGAACGAAATACCCTGCAGCAAGAAGGGCCAATTGATCGGTCCCGTGGCGTAGGGATGGCTCTGGGTCAAACCGGCGTTCTGCTGGAGCATCTGCAGCTGCAACTCGAGCCACTTTTTCAGGAAGCTCATGCGAACCACCTTGCGTGGAGGCAGCGGCTTGAGCCTCTCTTCGTAATCGGGGCTCGAGGGCGAAGGGACGAGGTCGTCGACGTACCACAGACACGTCTTGTCCATGGCGTTTTTGTTGCCGTTGACCTCTTGCTGCTTGAAGCCCCAGTCGGGCAGGGCTTCCGAGTGGGTCCACATGCAGACGCGCGTGTTGACGTGGATCAGACGGAACCAGGACGCCTTGCTCTTCCAGCTCTTGTCCGGCAGGTCGGCCTCGTCCAGCTGAAACTCGAAGAGCGTATCGTCGTAGCGCGACGTGTCGTTGGCGGGCGTGGTGGTGAATTCCTCATTGGTGGCCATGAGCGGTGAGGCGACGTCGTGCGTTAGCAGATAGCTGTTGGTGTTGACGTGGAGCAGACGGATGTGGTCCTTGTGCTTGACCACGCGGCCGTCGGCTTGGTCGTCGGGGATGGGCCGAGTAGGCACAATCTGCCAGACGTTGTTGGTGTCGTTGTGCGGATAGCCGGTGACCTGCTGACCCTGGCTCGAGATGCGTCCGTCGTCGTACTTGAGCGGATATCGCTCGACGTGCGAGTGCAAGAAGGCCTTTGTGTTTTTGTGCTGGAGGGTGATGTGGTCGTGGTACTGGATGTCGCGTGCGTTGCTGAGCATGGGGTTGCCCTGGAGGGTCTGCTGGAACTGCGAGCTCATGAAGACGTCGCCGGGACCGCTCTTGATAAGGATGGCAAAGTGGACCCAGAACCAGAAGAGGTAGACGCCAAAGGGGAGGATGATGAGCGCAAAGAAGCGCGCGAAAAAGTGGCGCACGACGTGGTCCATTTCGAGGCCGCGGCGGATGTCGAGCAGCTTCCAGAGGTCCCACACGACAGCCGCGCCGATGGTGAAGAAGGTGAAGAGGCCGACCATCTTGCAGCTCATGGTGAGTGCGAGGTTGACGCCCGTTGCGACGAGCCAGGACCACCAGGCGAGCGAGAACTCGTTGTAGCGGAGCTTGTAGAAGCGGATGTACGAGTAGAGGCTGAGCATCATGAAGAGGATGAGCGGAGCGTCGAGGAGGATGAGGCGGTCCTGTGCGATGTGTGCGTTGTCGAAGAGGAGGAGCGCGGCGCTGAAGACGCCGATGACGGGTGCGTAGCCGCTGTGGCGCATGATGGCGTAGATGAGCGGGACTTGAAGACTGCCGATGATGGCGGGGACGGCGCGCATGCGGATGTAGGGCACATTGTTTTCGAGATACTTGTCACCGATCTGGTCGAACTCAAAGTGACCGTCGAAGCCGGCGATGTAGCCGGCAAAGGCGTTGATGAGCTTGGCGAGCGGCGGATGCACGTCAAAGTGGAATTCGCGGCGGAGGTAGTAGGCGGCGAACTTGCCAAAGTGGACCTCGTCGAACACGACCTGGTCTGGGAACGAGATCTTGTAGAAGCGCAGAGCGGCAGCGAGCACAAAGAGCGCGAGGGTGATGGGGGTGTCGGCGGCGTGGGCGTGCACCTTTGGCGACACGGCGTGCAGATTCGAGCGATACTTGCGATGGTCATCGTTGTCGTCGGTGTGCGCCAGATCGTGTTGAGGAGGAGTGACGTGCTGCTGCTGCTGCTCGTTGCGGCGAGCGCGCACCGTCTGACCTCTTGAAGCGTCCATGATGGAGGTGGTGGTGGTGGTGGTGGCAGAAGAAAGACAAGCACCAACATTCGCACAAACGAGCGTCTGTGCGTCGCTCTTTGCTCCGTCCTCTCTGCTCCGCTGCTCTGCTCTGCTGGCGTTGGATTGGATTGGAGTTGAAATAGCGTTTTGGGTGTTGGATTATTCCAAACGCGCCGCCTTTTCTTCCGATTTTCGCGTCTTCTGTTGCCAATTCCTCGGGAGTCGGAACTTGGCTTGGCTCGGCCACCGCGCCAAAACTGAGAGCGGAGAGGAAAGCCTCCACCTTTCTTCTTCCTCTTCATCCTCATCCTGTCATCATCACCACCATGCCAGTCGACTCGCCACCCACAGCCACCACATCAGGCGTCACCATCGAAGATCTCGTCTCCTCACGCTCCACCTACTCCGCCGCAGATGCCGCCCTCTCTGCACACATCGATGCTCGCAAGATCGCACGCAACCTCGCCGTTCCTACCTCCGATCCAAAGGTCAGGTTGCGGCTCAGAGAGCTAGGTGAACCAGTAACATGCTTCGGCGAACGCGAAATGGACCGTCGTGAGCGTCTGCGTCAGGTCCTCGCGCATCGATTGCAATCCCAGCCCGCAACTGCAACCGCCTCCGCCTCGGCCCCACATTCCCATGCCTCGGACAGCCAAGACGATTCCGACGAAGAGGAATTCTACACCGAAGGTCCAAAGGGCCTCGTCGAAGCAAGACGCAAAATCGCCTGCTTCTCTCTCTTACGTGCCAAACGCAGGATCCAACGCCAGCGTAATGAAGCCAAAGCGCCCCTCTCGAGCATCGTCAAGACGAGGCAAGACGTGCTCGATCCCATCAAGGCGTACACCAACTTGGGATCGCAGGTTGGCGACGATAGGCCCATCGCCATGACCCGCTTCGCACCCAATGCCAAGCTGCTTGCCACCGCCAGCTGGTCCGGCAGCATCAAGCTGTGGCAGGTGCCCAGCGCCACCCACAAACTCACCTACCGCGCTCACACCGACAAGGTAGGAGGCCTCGCGTGGCATCCCCGCGCAACGCTCGACCAAGATCCCACAGCGATCAACTTGGTCTCGGGCGCAGGCGACGCCAACGTCTGTCTCTGGAGTCTCGACAGCGATTGTCCACTAGCCACGCTCAAGGGCCACGAAGCGCGCGTCGCACGAACCGCATTCCATCCATCGGGTGACTACGTGGCCAGCGCATCCTTCGACGGCACATGGAGGCTATGGGACGCCTCCACCACCGACTGCCTCACCGTTCAAGAGGGACACAGCAAAGAGGTGTATTCAGTCGAATTCCAGGACGACGGTGCACTCGTCGCCAGCGGCGGTCTCGATGCCATCGGCCGCGTATGGGATCTGCGAACAGGCAGGACCGCCATGGTCCTAGACGGCCACGCAAAGGAGATCCTCTCGATCGACTTTGCTCCCAACGGATACCAACTCGCCACCGCCAGTGGAGACGATACCGTCCGCATCTGGGACATGCGCGCCACCAAGGCGCTCTACACCATCCCAGCTCACAAGTCGTCCGTCTCGGACGTGCGCTTCTTCCGCTCCCTCGCGTATCGACAGGCGCTAAGCGAGGGCGAAGGGATCGGCAGCACGGGCCTCTACCTCGCCACCGCAGGATACGATGGCATGGTCCGAGTTTGGTCCGCAGACGACTGGCAGTTGCTCAAAACGCTCCAGGGAGATGCGGGCAGAGTCATGAGCGTCGACATCAGCTCCGACGGCGAGATGCTCGTCAGCGGAGAGTGGAGTCGCACTTTCAAGCTGTGGGGAAGGCTATAGCCGAGCCGGCCATTTAAAGCACAAAAAGCCGAGCTGCCAGCGTGGAAATTTTTGGCCAAAAGTTGGTGCTCCGTGCACCACCAACACACCAACACCTCTGAACTCGGCGCACATTCGAGTTGGTCTCTCGCCACCATCCACAGCCACCTTGCCCAGCCATGTCTATTCCTACTCCTTCTTCGTTCGGCTCGCACGCGCACTCTCAACCACGACTTTCGCGCACCTCGTTCGTTCTCGACTGCTTTCGCATCTCCTCGTCCATCCTACCGCGCGTCTTCCCCACCGTCCTCTTCCTCACACTCTACGCTTCCGCCATCGCAGCAGCCGATCTCATCTGGCATGCGAGCTGGACCACGAGCTACGCAGTCACATCCACGCTCTCGGTCGTAGTGGGCCTGCTGCTCGTCTTTCGAAACAGCACGAGCTACGACCGCTGGTACGAGGGAAGAAAGCTCTGGCAGGATGCCCAGACTACCGCCAGGAATTGGGCACTGCTCGTCTGGATCAACGTCGACACAAAGCCGGACAACGTGGGCGCAAAGCAGAGAGCGCTCAGGCTGGTGGGAGCGTACATGCTTGCCGTCAAACACGAGTTGAGGGGCGAATATGGAACGCAGTGGGAGGACCTCCGCGCCGTGCTGCCCAAAGAGTGGCTTCAATCCCAATCTGCCAACCAAGCCTACGATGCAACGGCCAAGGTCTCGGATATCGAACGTCAAACCTCCGTCTCGGAGGTATCCCCTCTTCTTTCCCAAGGATCTTCGAGCGTGCACGATGGGCTTGGATTGCCGCTGCGGATTCTAGCGGAGCTCCACCACTACCTCGCCACCTCGCGCCGTGCCGGTCTGCTCGATGATCTCGGACCCGCAGGCTTCTCGCTCCTCAACACGCAACTCCTCACACTCTCGACGCTCTTCTCCAGCATGATGCGCATCTCCACCACACCCACACCCCTTATCTATGCCATCCACCTCAAGCAGTCTTCGCTCATCTATCTGCTGGCACTGCCCCTCGCGCTCGTGGGCGAGTTGGGCTGGAAGATGGTCCCCTTCACCACCGTGGTCAGCGCCATGCTCGTCGGGCTCGAGGGCATCAGCAGCGAAATCGAGGATCCATTCGGAAGGGACAAGAGCGACCATAGACTCGACGAGTGGTGCGACAGCCTCAATGCCGATATCGAGGCAATGATGCGCAGTATCAAACAGGGTGTCCAGGAAGAATAGCCACGTCTTTAGCGTTCATACATACCAATCTCAAAGATAGACGCTTTCATACATACTTGCGAACAGCTTCACCGCACACGTCGTTGCTACAACATCCCTCTCGTGCCTGCATTTCATCGCTCCATGAGCGCCTGTATTCTAGAAGTGAGAAGACGCAGTCGGGACAGGGCCTGCTTGCCTCGCGCTCAAACATCGAAGATGCAAGAGAGACGAGCACAACCCCTCCGCGAACAATCTGTCTGGAGTCGGAGTCGCGTGGCCGGTGCCGTTCAGTGCTATGTCTTGGCGAACTGCAGCATCAATTCCATCTGCCTCGCTCTCACACGCAGTCTTCGACCGTCATTTCAACCACGCAAAGCTGTTTCTACCCGTGTGCAAGATCAGACAGAGCGCGCATTCTAGTTGTACATTCTGAGAGCGATTCTAGCGTCCACCATGGTGTGGCTGATGCGGCTGATGTGGCTGATGTGGCTGATGTGGCTGGTGCGCCTGATGAGCCTGGTGTGGCTGGTTGTAGTACGGACGGTGATGGTTGTAGTGATGCTGCTGGTGTCCGTTGGTATGAGCCTGGCCTGCATCCTTCCACGCCGTGCCTGCAGCTTGATAGTTGGGCGCGTGGGCGGGATAGCCGTGCGCGTGCATCGGCGGCTGAGGCTGCATCGGCGGTGGCGGTGGCATACCCGCATACTGCAGCGGCGGCAACGTATCCACTCGTTGCCTCTGTGGTGCAGGCCAGGTATTCTGCATCGGCCCCATCCCAATCCCCTCCCACTGCGGTGCAGGCTGCGGCGGCAGCCCAGGTATGGAGGTGCTGGTATCGATAGGGTCGAACCAAGGCACGTGGTTCGTCCAGTCGGTCGTACTTGCCGGTCCAAACAGGTCGAATGTGGGGATATCAAACATGCCCCCATTCGAGCTCGAAGCGGTCGTGGCGGAGGGTTGGGGAGTAGCGCCGAAGCTCGACTGAAAGTTGTGCGAGAACGACTGCGCTTGACTCAAACTTCCCTCGGCCATGTTTGAATCCAGCTTGCGCGGCACAGGGGCTTCGTCTCGATGACTCGCATCCGTCGAAGCATGTCCTGGGGAGGAGCCTTTGGGCTGGGTCGCCGCTTCAGCTCGCTGTTTTCCGAAGATGTTACGAAAGTGGTACGGAATCGCGCGGTGGAGCGACGCACCAAGCTTCCACTTCTGCATACCCTGCGCCATCTCCTCGATGAAGATGACGCCGATCTGCGAGATGCTCCTGCCCTGCACCGCCTCCTCCTTGTCGTTGCGATCCGGAGTGAGGCTCGACAGCCGGCGCGAGGGAGGCGGCATGCTGGAGCGCTTGCGGAGCGGAGGCAGATACTCGTTGCGATCGCACTCTTCGAGCCGCGCGCGCGTGTTGATCATCATCACCAGATGCATGTCTGCCGTGGCGGGCAGATGGTCAAAGCCGTAGAGCGAGCATGCCGTCTTCTCGAGGAACGTCTTGCATCCGTCGGTGGCAAAAGCAGTGGTGAGCAACAGTGGAGCGCCCGTGGCTTCGATCCACAGGCCACCGCCCCGCTGCATCTTGGAATGCACACGACCGCGCGTGAGGATGTCGGGCTGCGAATAGCCCAGGCCGCGGTCGAAGAGGTGAAAGGCGCTGAGCATGTGGTACGTCTCGACATCGCGCTTTTCGGATATGCACGTGGATTGTTCGCGGAAGCTCTGATCGACGCGAAGACCTTCGATCATCTCGTTAGCGGAAAAGCCGCGGTTGAGCTCGCCCGTCATAAAGGCGCAGATGGCGAGGCACGGCAAGAGCTCCTGGAGTGAGAACGACTCCATGGTCGCCCAGTCTTCGAGCAGCAAGGCGGGTCTGACGCTAGCAAAGGGGCTGAAGGCGAGGTGCTTTGCGCTTTGCCAGACCAGCTGTTGGTTGGACGAGTCGGTGAGCAGCTCTAGGAGCTCCTGGCGAGTTTGTTGCGTGGTAGGGATGAGAGCAGGCGGGGTAGGCTGCTTGGTGCCTTTGGCAAGGATGCTGTACATGCCAGCGATGGTGTCCTGAAAGCGCGCCATGGCTTTGAGTCGATAGACGAGGCCGGTGCGACCGGCGGAGCGCAGGATGCTGTCCTCGTCGAGACCTGGGAATCGCTTTTCGGTGGTGAGGAAGGGATCGCGGTCCCTGCGTTCGATCTTGCGGCCGTCGTTGTCGATGGCGACCATGACGTCGGCCTTGTCGACAATGTCGCCGAGCTCGATGGGACGTACGGTGGAGTTGACAAAGGAAAAGTGACCCTCCCAGATGCGAAGGCTGAGCCAGATGGAAGCTCCGGCGGCGTGCTTGGCGAGCAGATCGCGGCGTTGCTTGGCGTGCCTGTCATCCGAAGGAGCGGGCCGGTTGCAGAGATCGACGAGGTTGTCGATGGCCTTGTCGAGGTCGAGGCCGCGTGCGATGGTGAGGGCGGCGGCGAGAAGCGACTCGCCGAGAAGGCCGTTGCCGCGCTCGGCCTGTGCGGAGCAGGCGACGCTGGTTCCGACGAGGGAAGGTTCGTGGGCGAGCAGAAGCTCGAGCGCCTGTACGGTGTACATGTCCCTGGGAGTGGAGAGTAGGATCTGTGTGCCGAGCTGGTCGATGAGGGTTGATAGTTTGACGGGGAGGGGATCTGTGAGCGGCATGGCGTGGCGGCAAGCGACGAGGCACATGGAGCTGAGAAGGAGAGCGCTGGAGACGGTGGGACGCTTGCAGTGTTCGTTGTACATGTGATCGAGGCTGGGCAGGTGCGAATGCCAGAGGATGTAGGGCTTGAGAAAAGGCTTGAGGTGGGCGAGGGTGTGGCGCGGGATGAGGTCGAGGATGTCGATGTTGGTGAGCGAGCGATCGATGCGGCAGAGGAGGTAGGTGGTGAAGCTGGGCTGTTGTGCGGCATAGTCGATGAGCACCGAGAGAGGTCTCCAGAGCGAGGTCCAGGTGCGACCGGGAGGTTGTACCTTGGAGGGAGTCGAGGAGGCGGTTAGGGAGGGAGAAGGGGCCGAGCCGGGAAAGCCGGTTTTGCGATCGGCGGGAGATTTGGCGGGGTCTCTTGTGGATGGGTTGGTGGACCAGTGAGAGCGGTCGGGTCCACGCAAGGATGCAGGGGAAGCGACGGAAGAGGGTGTTGTTGCGTCCTCTGCGATGGGGTTGAAGAATTGGACCGAGGCGAGCGTTGAGGCAGCTTCTCTGGAGCTGGACGCGTCGTTGGAGGAGGCGGGGCCGCGGGGCGACATGTCTGGTGGATCGTCGTAGGCGGAGTGTCGGTCGGAGAGATGGGCTGCGGCGGCGGCGAGCTGTTCGAGCGAGCCCGGACTGCGTGGCGGAGAGGAAGGTAGACGGGAGGAGCTGGGTTCTGACTTGACGGGAGCCGGCGTAGCGGTGGCAGAGGCGGAGGTGGAGGCGGATGCGGACACCTTTGGTCGACGCTTTCTGTCACCGTCCCATACGACGCAGTCGAGGGAGAGCACCTTGCAGCGGTGGCAGGCCATGTTGTGTGAGAGTGGCGTCATGGAGGAAGGCGTGGTGAGGCTGTGATCCGGCAGTTCGCACCTTGCCTTCTTCTCGCGACATTTGAGGCAGCTTCGTTTTGCGTAGGCTCTGCGACGTGCGGTCTGTTTTTTGGGAGTGTCTGCGTCGCCGTTGTCGAGCTCGGGGTCGTGCTTTGTTGGTGGGATGCCGAGCTCATCGTGGCGTGGATGTTGAGAGGTGTGCCTCTCTGCGGGCATCGCGAGGGAGTGTGGGTGAGTGTGATGTCGAAAAAGAGTGCTAGCGTGATGTGGTTGGCGACGGCGATGGTGGTGGTGGTGGTGGGATGGAATGAGCGACGGATGATGGAGGGAGGGAGGACAAGGGCTCGACGTGCGCAATCTCGCAGCTGACTGACCCACTGTAATCGTGAATATTCGCCCTTCTCCACCAGCTCAGGGTCTTATTTCGGTGCCTTTTGCTCTCGCCTCCCCGCATTGGTCGCCCAAATTCCGCGCTGTGGGCTTGGAATCCGAATCAGCGCGCTGTCGCAAATTCCGCTCGCTTTGTCAATATCAGCCGGAGCGCGGCGCGGTCGGTTTGCACAGGCAGTCAGTGGTGGGGATGATAGATTGACTCTTTTGGCGTGTTTTGGATGCGGCTAGTACGGCCGCCCTCGACGAGCACCGCCGCCGGGCCCACGCTCCATGCCTCCACGATTGCCCGGACGATTGGGGTTGGGACACATGTTGGCAAAGTGGCCGTAGTCGCCGCACTTGAAGCAGAGCACTTCCGACAGATCCTTCTTCCAGCCGCGCCCTGCATCCTGTCCTCCCTGTGATGCACCACCAGCGAAGCCGTTGTTGGGTCTGCGTGGCATGGCTGAAGCTGCATCGCCTCCACCGCCCGGTGCGCCGTATCGACCGGGCATGCCACGATCGCGCCTGCCTGCGTCGCCAAAGTCGTCGCGTGCGCCGCCCATGCCGAAAGCCTCTGCGGCGGTGAGTGGACGATGCGTCAAGATGGGCGAATTGGAGCGTGACGATGTGGAAGGCGGCATGCTCTTGATGCTATGGTTTGCAAGTAGTGTTGTCAGCGACGGTGAAAGATGAGTTAGGAAGGAAGGAGAAACGAGAGATACTCACTGTCCGCGTGGACACTCGGGCCCTTGTGGGCAGAAGCCGGCGAGGTAGAGGGGGCAGGCGATGCGTCGGATGTGCTTTTTGGGGCAGAGCGGGCCCTTTGGACAGAATCCGCGGTTGTACCTTTCGCACTCTCTGCGCTTGATGGCGGGATCGACGTGGAGGTAGAGGCAGTCGTCTCCGCTGTTGCAGAATCCAAAGGTAGCGTAGAAGCGGCACTCGGGTATCCTGCGCATGTCGTACTCGTGGAGGTAGTCGCACTGCTCGCCCTTCTTGCACAAACCTCTGAGCCAGTGCTTGCATACGGTGCGCTTGTTGGGATCGCGCAGCGCGTTGGATCCGTGCGGCAGAAAGTTGAGCTGGCTCGGCTTGACGTGGCGTCGTGGACAGGCGGCACCGCGGGGGCACTGCAGACGCTGGGCGTAGTCTGGGCAGATTTGGGCATCGTTGTCCAGCTTGACGCCGAGGTTGGCCTTGACGTAGTGCTCGAAGCTGAACTCGTTGTGGATAAAGTCGGCGGGCGACGACGACGAGGGTGCGGCGGTGCGGTGCTGCGTGATGAGGGGTCGATGCGACGGTGGTGCCGCGTGTGCTCCGCCTGGTGCACCGAATTGGTGCATTGTGAGTGGCGCGTTCATTTTGACGCTGCCGTTACCGATCCAGAGAGGATGGAGGTGGTGAAGGTGGTGGAGAGAGGTCGAGCCAGGCTGAGTCGGTGATGCCAGAGAGAGTGACGTCTGAGAGGGAGAGAGAGCCGCTTCTGAACCCTGGTCGAGAGCTTCGGCGGCTTCCGACTCGAGCCTCGCGTCCAAGTCGAGAAATCGGATGAGAATCAACCGATCCAGGTGGAGGCCAACGCCCGATGCCGATGGCTCAGTCCGACTTCCGAACTCAGCCCAGGCTGGCGCTATTTTTTTCCTCTTTTTTCTTCGATTCGCCACGGCGCGGCGGCAGTTGAGTTCAGGGTTCAGTGGGCACAGCGCCAGTCGACGACGAGAAGAGAAAAACTTTCCCGCCTCTCGCATCCGCCTTCTCGACCATCACCATCGCATCCCCACCCACGCAGCCATGAGGATCGAGCACTGCTTCTTCTGCTCCGCTCCCTGCTACCCGGGCAAGGGCATCACCTTCGTGCGCAACGATGCCAAGATCTTCAAGTTCTGCAAGTCCAAGTGCCACAAGAACTTCAAGTTGAAGCGCAACCCCAGAAAGGTCCGATGGACAAAGGCGTTCCGCAAGGCCAACGGCAAGGAGATGACGCTCGACTCCACCCTCGAATTCGAAAAGAAGCGCAACGTCCCCGTCCGCTACGACAGGGAGCTCGTCGCCACCACCCTCAACGCCATGAAGCGCATCCAGGAGATCAAGACGCGCAGAGAGATCGCCTTCTACAAGGCGCGCATGGCAAAGGCTGGCGTCAAGGCAAAGGCAAAGGAGGCAGACCGTCTGCTCGTACACCGCAACGCCCACCTCCGCGCCTCCATCGAAGCCTCCAAACACTCCGCCGCCGCCTCCTCCTCCAAGATCAAGGTCAAGGCCACCTCCGCAAAGCCAAAATCCGCTCTCGTTGGCGCAGGCAACTCGGCCATGTCCATGCGCATGGACACCGACTAAGATCGTCTCCCGCCACCTCGTCTCTCCAACCTCGTTCGCATCATCGTCTCCTCCAGCATACTGCCATGCTTGTATTATACCTCGATTCACACGTCCTTTGCATACGCATACACCAGAATCAATCCTCTTTCGGCTCCCAAACTTCGCACGTATGCATCCAGCCAGATCGCTACACCACCACGTACCAGCCCGCAAGTTACATCGTGTCCAGAATCGGCGCCAGGCTTGCCAAAGAGCTGCACACTCTCGCCAGCCTGGAGCGCAACGTGAATCGACAGCGCCGCTTTCCATCCGTTGGCCATGCAAGGTCAATCAGCGCAGGTATCATGTCGCATAAGATTCCTAGCGTGCAACCTCGACGCAAGACTGTCACTCTCGTTGTGCACTCATCATTTGACACAACGTCGTGTGCTTGGTCGCTTCATGCTTCGTCCCGTATCATATTTGCTTTTGGGCGACTGGTGACACATGGCGCATCATATCGAAAAGGAGCGGAACCTTGCATGCTCGAAGCCGACCGCCGGCCCTGATGGCATGCTTGTTGGCTTCGAGTGGCTTGCCAGAGTCACCAGCTTGGACAGTCGGCTTTGCATACAAGCTAAGCACCCCTGTCAGATTGTGGATGGCTAAATTTATGCCAACTGACGAGTCGAGTCGCTAGGCATCTCACACGATGAGCTTGAGACCGACTTTTTAATGATGAACGAATGTGAAAATTTTCGGACGCAGACGCAAGCTCCAAAATTCATGATTCACGCGTATGTTTTCTTTTTCAAGAATGTCAATGATATTTGGATTCATCCGCTCCTGATCATTATGACACACGTTGCGAATGCTCTCACAACCCGCATGTACGTATGGCACTCAGTCAGTCAACTCATCAGGAATTGTGATTATTCCTTCGTCAGTCCAAGCTGGTAACAATCATTTCATCCGTTCGGTGAAATGTCACGTCAAGGGTGAAATTGACTCTCATAGACTTCACTGTCTTGCCGGTACTCATGAGCGTCATGGGTCGTCGTTAGTAATCCAGCGAAGTACAAAGCCTGATTAGTGCAATCTTGAATTTCAAATTAGCACTCCTACGAACTTTCTCACAAGTGCTGCAGCAGACCGAACGATGAATGCTCTCGAGTTGAACAATGCCCTCCAAGCAGAAACATGTTACGAATACCGGGCTCCTGCCCCAATTACCAAGACTCGGACAAATCCTGTCCTGCGCAGCGGCATCGGCGGGTGAAGCTGGTAACCCACTGGCCCCAGTGCCTGGCCCTTCTTCTCGAGCTTGGATCCTTATCATGCCCTCAAAAGGATGGTGTACAGCAAGCACACCGAAGCGGAGTGCCACCTCAAGAAGATTGCTCCTTGATACACAGAAGCCTGTCAAGGCAGCGCAGATTGCCTCCGCCTGGCGCTTTGCCATTGAGCCAAGCTCTACCTTCACACGCACCAGCATCACATCTATTGCCAGGACGTTCAAAGGGCAGCAGAGGCAGGCAAGAGGCTGCCATCTTGTCAACACCCTCTTGGGCTACATGCAGCTGTGCGCCGGGAGAGCAACTCTGCAGGACACTTACACCTCAACAATGTCATCAATGTTGACTGGCAGGTGCTCCTGCAAGAGAGCTACAGACCCACGGCAAGCAATGTTGAATTATTTTTCCAACTTGAGAAGATCATTCCATTAACGAAACTTGCCAGACCTAAAATTCACATCTCATGATTATTAATACATAAATATCACGCAAAGTCTTGACAAACTCGAGACTGTATGTGAAGGGGGGATCCGCGCTTTTCTTGCAGCGTTCACTATCGTCATTGAAATGTACAGATTATCGCATCGCAAAGGTTGTCCAAGTAACTTACCTTGTGCTGTAAGTGACCACTCGACAAAAATTCGTAATTTCTGATGTTCAGATCTATGGTCCCTAGTCTTAGCAAAAGTGCCGAGGGAACAGTTACAAAGATTGGTATGTTCAAGACAGGACACAGGAACTAGAATTTGATTCAATGCGAGGGATCAACGAAAGATGCCATAGGCGATACAAAAATCACGAAAATGATTTGATCACCCAAAGCATTTTTGTGACACCACAATTATGAATGAGAGTTTTAGAATTGATCAGTCTCGTCATCGCAGTGGGTTTTAGCCGAGAACGAAATTATGACCTAATTCACGACAGGTCTAATAATCGAACCAAGAATCAGTGCAAAGTTTTCAAAATCATAGACGATCGTTCATCGTAAGAGTGGCGAGGCTCTGCGGACCGCATCTTGATAACGGATATAAAATCACATCATGCCTGTTAGAAAGCTGATGAGTTCGATTCCAATCGCCAGCCTTGGTCTTTGACCAGAGCATCGGCCCAGGTAATAAATGACGAAAGCCGACGGCCAAGCCAGAACAGGCTGCGCGAATGATCTTGCAATCCTCATCCTGCTTTCGGGTCAAGCCTACCAGCAATTGTCTTTGACACCGTGATTTTAGTCTTACTCAAATCACGAACGATACACAATTGACTTTGCAGCACGTACATACAATCTTCTGCGACCAAGCGTTTCTGCGCCCGTCGGTGACAGTCACGCGAATTGAATGATTGATTCCATGTCTGGAGACTCGCGCTGACATTCGGAAAGGGTCGAAGCAAGAGATCGGCGCGACCGAGAAGGCATTAATTACCAACGAAATTCATGATTCTCGGAGGATGATAGTAATCTTCTGTCTTAATTCACCACCGTGCATGCACGGCTCCGAGCTCGGCCCATGCACAAGGTTTACATGTGTGGATCCAAGTTGAAGGACGCTTTCTGCGACGCGAATGCCGCGCCTTAGCAACTTGAAATAGACTCGCAACTGGAGGCGCGGAAGCCGGCCTTGTGATTCCTGAGGCCAGCTCGTCCGAAGGTGGGGCAAAGCCGGTCACTTGCATGAAAGTCGATGGAAAAGGGCTGCGGGGAACCGAGCGATTTCCAGCGATTTCGCGCTTGACCGCCGGTTGGATGTGCGTGCCGAGGTCCCTGCAGAAGCTGCCGAATCTGCAGCCAAAGTGGTTGGTTCCCCGCCGCACTGTTCTCTGAGGGGCTGATGCAGCCTCACCGCCACGTCTCTGTGCCTGCCTGCCTAGCCACCACCATCTCGGTGAATAGCCCCCACCACAAAGGCTCGTCTTCCAGCTTCGTCTATTGTCTCAGCTCATTCGCCATGGTCAAGCGACCGTCTTGGCTGAGTGGCTCACGCGCACGCGCACACTCACACGCCCCGGGCAGCCGATTGTCGACATCGCAACCCTCGGTGGCTAGATCGAGCGAGAGCGGACACACGACGCTCGCTACACGCTCCGCGGAGAAGCTGGCGCCTGACGCTGCTGCCAGAACAAGAACTGCAAAGCTCAAACGGACGGGCGGCATCGATGCGGTCATCATCGGAGCCGGACTGTCTGGCCTCATCGCCGCTGATGAGCTCTCGCGAGCCGGGCTCAAGGTCAAGGTGCTCGAGGCCAACGATCGCGTCGGTGGTAGGACGCTCGACATGCGCCTCGACGGCGGCAATGCTATCGAGATGGGTGGACAGTGGATCGGCCCGGGCCAGACTGAGATCCTGCAACTCATCCAGGAGCTCGGACTCGAAACGCACAACACGTACGACCAGGGTCAAAACATTTATCGCTCAACTTCGGGCAGCGTCAAGCGCTACAACGAGATGATCCCCTGTGGCGTCATCGCGTCGCTCGACTTGCTCATGGCTACGCGCAAGATCAACAGCCTCTCCAAATCCGTGCCTGCCAAGACGCCGTGTCGGGCCAAAAACGCGCGCTATTACGACGAGAGGTCCATAGGCACCTGGATCGACGACTCCATGTGGACTTTTGAAGCCAAGCAGCTCTTTCGTATGGCCATCAAGGCGGTCTACGCCGAGGATGCCGAGTCCATCAGCTTCTTGGATCTGTTGGCTACCGTGGCAGGCGCAGGCGGTGACATTGAGCAGGTGCTCAGCGACGCACAAACAACGCGGATCGTGCAGGGTCCCCAGGAGATCAGCCAGCGTATCGCCGCCCGACTGCCAGGAGGAACGCTTGAGCTCGGACAAAAGGTGTCTGGTATTCACAAGGAGGGCGCAGACATGTACGAGGTATCGACTTTGCAAGGTGAAACCTACAACGCTCCTGTGGTGGTCATCACGCCTCCTCGACCGTTGATTTGCCAGATCGACTTCCAGCCTCCGCTGCCCTCCGGTCTCATCCAGTACTATCGTCGACAGCCGATGGGATCTGCGATCAAGTTCAATGTGATCTACTCGACACCTTTCTGGCGCGAGGCCGGTCTCAGTGGCGCCATGATCAACGCTGACGAGACGAGCCCTGTGCAGATGACGTACGACAACTCCCCGGCTGACGGCAAGCAAGGTGCGATCGTTGCTTTTGTACTGGGCAACAACTCTCGGCGCTTTCTGCATCAGAACGCGGACGCGGAGCAACGCAAGCAGATCGTGCTCGACTTCCTCGTCACTCTGTTTGGTGATCAAGCGCGCGAAGCGACGCAGGTGCTCGAGATGAACTGGACACTCGCGCCTTTCGCCACGGGAGGCTATGGCTCCTTCAACCCACCGGGCGTGCTCACCAGCTTTGAAGAGGACGAGCGCGACGAGATGTCCCGAGTCGGCAACCTTTACTTTGCCGGAGACGCAACGAGCGAGATCTGGCAAGGTTACATGGAGGGCGCTCTGCTTTCGGGTCGGCGGGTCGCCAGCCGCATCGTAGAGAGCTTCGAAGTGCCCAGCGAGGGCGCCATGTAGGTATACGGAACATGCAGAAATACAGTCATTGCTTTGGGGTTGCCAATCGCCAGCTGCGTGCAAAGCATCAAGTGGCGAGACCCGTGATCAGATATGACTGTGGGCGGCGAATTCCGCAGGCATCCGGCAGGCACACGCGCGCGAACCGGGAGCTTCTCACACGAGCCCTCCCGGGGCAACTCAGGGGTGGCTCCTCGTCCGAATTTTATGAGAGCCGCTAGCAGCTGGTTCCAGGCCCGTTTCTTCTTTGCCCTCGCCGCACTGATGGCGCGATTGAAGCATTCAATGGCGCAGCGCTGTCCTTGCCAGCAAGCCTAGATCCGTGGCAAACGGAACTCGTGTTTCTGGGTCCGGTCAATGTGCCACACCGATAGCCGATCGGGAATCACAATTTTCATCGGCCACGCTCTGGCTCTCTGGCGCATCTCAGCAATCGGCACAGTCGCTTGAGACGGCAGCATTGTCGCAAATGCTTTGAGATCCCTGACTGATATTTACAAGGAAGGAGACATAGAGCGCGTGCTACTCGGGGTATGCGGGTGTGAAGACGACTATTGGGGCGCTGTTTCTATTCGTGACACGGAACCAAGGTGCAAATTTAATCGACGAAGGTCTCCCAGTCGGCGCGGGGGCCCATGCTTTCCATCTCGTCACGGACCTGCTGGAGGTAGCCGGTCCAGCCCTGGAGTTCGGCGCTTCCCCACTTGTCCTATACGGCGCGTACGATGTCGAGCTTGACCGAACCCTGCTTGAGGGGCAGATCGGCGAGCTCGGACTTGGGCAGCTTTCGTTGTTGGTCTGGTGCGAGGGCAGGAAGACCGAGGATGGTGCGGGTGCGGGCGACGTCGAACTCGACGATCTTTGTGATGAAGGGATCGTACACCTTGAGCAGGTTGGAGGTGGGAATGTAGGGCTCCTCGATCTTTACGTTTTCGTCGTTGAGCAGCGTCATTGGGATGCGGGACTCATCGCCGCGACCGCAGGCGACGTGGTAGCAGGGCACTTCGGCGAGGTGCTTGCTTGTAGGAGCGGCTGGGTTCTTGGGGTGCAGACGGTGGGTGGTGGGGAGCTTTTGAAGAGCGTGGGCGGACGCGGTGATCGCGAGAATCTGGTTGACGGCAATGTCGACAGGAATGACGTCGAGGCCGGCGTTGGGGAAGATGATGTTTGGGTCTGCGCACTGGGCGGCGAGTGCAGCACAGACTGGGCTGGAAGGGTGGCCAGCACCCCAGGCGATGCGGGGGAAGTCGATGGCGGGGCCGAGGGTGGCAAGACGCACGATTCGGCAGGTCTTTCCGTGGAGCTTTCGGCCTACTTGGGAGGTAAAGAGCGAGTTGACGCACGACTCGGCGTAGGTCTTTGCCTGGAAGTAGGTGTTGACGTGCTCACCCTGCTCGTCGACCTGTGTGCCGCAGCCCTGTGGGGTGAGGGATTCGCTGACGAGCGAGCCGTTCTTGAGGTACCAGCCGACAAAGGTGGTGGATACGTGGATGTGGGTCTTTACGTTCCAGGTGAGGAGCGAGAATCTTGCGGTGAAGTAGGCGAGGTCTGCCATGGACTCGAAGGCCTTGGAGATGGGCAGCGTGAAGCGCGTGTCGCCCGCACAGTGGATGACGATTTCTGTCTTGCGCACCTTTTCGAACTCGGCTTCGTCGAGGCCAAAGTTGGGGCGTGCGCAGTCACCGTTGACGACGACGAGTTTTGGGAGAGCGCCTTCGGCCTGGGGCTGTGTGTAGTGGTGGACGGACTTGGGGAGACGCTTGAGCGCATCCTGTTCTGTCTTGCCGCGCACGATGGCTACGACCTGCTTGACATTGAAGGAAGGATCGCCGAGAAGACGGTGGAGGAGCGCGGCGCCGACAAAGCCGGCTGCACCGGTGATGAGGATGCGCGAGCCGTCGAGCACGTCCTGGATGGTCTGGTCGCGCACGATGGCGTCGTCATCGGTGTGCAGGTCGTTGACCGCATCAACGATGCTGGTGGCATCGGACGAGATGTCTGTAGCGGAGGATCTCTCTGTGCCGCTGGGCGAAGGGCTACGAGTGGAGGACATGATGAGCAGGGCAAGGGAGATGGCAAGGGGGATGGCAAGGGGGGATGGTTAGACTTGATGGTGGTGGCGTGAGAGAAGGAGCCGAGCAGCGTGATTTGAGCTTAAGAGGCGGGGAGCAGGACGAGCCGGACCGGTGGTAGGGAGGGATGTCGGAGATGGGGAACGCGAGGAATGGCTACCGACGTGGGTTACCACGCAAGTGCTTACGGAGAGGAATGCACGACGGGGCCACGGTCGCACGACGCTGGATCCGCGACTGGTGGAGAGGCTCACAGCTTCAGTAGTACCGACAGCAAGGCAAGGGCTGCGGCGGGAGCGGAATGTGATATGATTCTTGATTGGCGATGATTGGATGAGGTGCAGCTTGTGAGAGAAGAAAGGATCTGGGTGCGGCGACAGCGACGGGCGACAGGCGACAAGGGAGGAGGCACGCACGAGTGGCACACAATGGAACGAGGAGCACTGAGACGGCCGGGACATGGCTTCGCGTAGTTTGGCTTCCCAACACGTTCCGTAGGAGTGACGGCGAGCGGGTTGAAACGTGGGGGTCAGAGTGACGCCGGGATGAGGAGGGAGGAGGAGGGGGAGAGGCAGGGCTGTGCTGTGCTGGGCCGAGGCGCAGACAAGGTTAGCTTCGGTGGGCCTGGGATAGTGGCAGTGGCACTGGCAGTGGCGGTGTTGGAAGCGCTGCAGCCTTGCCGCAACTGTGCGTATAGCGGGGAGGCGGCTGGAGACGAGAGGGGTTGAGGGCGAGCCGTGCCAATGGGTGCCAAAGTGCGCCAAAAGGAGTGTGCCCAAAATCTGTCAAATTTGGATGCCACGTTTTGGCTGTCGATCCGAACGACGCCCTGCTGAAATAGAATCCGGCGGCCCCAGCTCGGCTGCACCAGCTACAGCACTGGAGCAGTCTGGGGATGGAAAAAGGGCATGAAATGGGCGCAAAAAGGCGCGTCTGCTGCTGTGCTATTTTGGCCGCGGATCCAGCCGAGACCAAAGACCCTGAGCCAACGACGGCATCGCAGCGGCATCCTCGGCACGATTCCAGCCAGGCCTTTCAGCATCGGCATCGTGCGGCCCTCATTCGGAGCGAAAGCGCA
This sequence comes from Moesziomyces sp. F5C1, assembly GCA_003004715.1. Classification (NCBI taxonomy): domain Eukaryota; kingdom Fungi; phylum Basidiomycota; class Ustilaginomycetes; order Ustilaginales; family Ustilaginaceae; genus Moesziomyces; species Moesziomyces sp. F5C1. The sequence goes on along the minus strand of NXFR01000023.1, from coordinate 317,320 downwards.
GCGCGACGTCGGATCACCCGCCCATTGGGTCATCACACTGAATATAATCACCTTCTCATCACCTTCTCAGGCGTTCATGTCATGCGTCAGCACTCGGAGAGCTCCGAAGCTGGTCGGAGCGGAGGTGAAGCAGAGTGGGGACGGGCGGCGTCCCAAATGGTCTGCGCAGACAATATCGTATTTTAATTTTAATCTGCCAATTGTTCGCACTCGAGCCGGCCGAAGAGGCCCCCGCCCGGATATGCGCGTCTCTAGGTTTATGCAGGCTGCTGCACTCCAACCGGCCAAACCCTCTTCGCCGCCCTAATTCACGCTGGGATCCCCTGGATCCTCCCCTGGAGGTCCGGCCACCGGCGGCGGGCATGCATCGGCACGCCATTCTTTGGCCGTTGGCGACGCGCAAGGACGCGCAAGGAAGCGGCATCCCATCGGCACCATGCATCTCTTGACTCGAATTCGTGCTGCAATTCAGGCTCCCCTTTTCAACCGCCGATCCAACGCAATGCAGAAAGACCGGCGCACGTTTCCTTTCTGCACGTTCTCTTGCCCAGCCTGCTACAGCGATGCGCGGGGAAGCTCCAGCTTGCCCGGTCAGCCGGCGCACGTAGGCGGCCCCCGCCATTGTCGAGCCTGCGGTTGTAGCCTGGCTTGGCCGACGGTGATTCCATCCCACTCGAGCCTCTCCCTCTCTCTCTTCCACTCGCCGCTCATAGCGCGTCTCACTGACTTGGAAAGCGGTCCTGGCTCCGCTGGATTCTGCGTGCCCCCACCGCGCTCTGCCTGCCCGCGTTACCCCGCCTTGCTTGATCCGCTGTAGTCGGTCGGGATTATGGCTCAGGCTCGCATCCCCGTCGCTGCAGACATCTCGGTGTGCCATTGAAACAGGTCCAGACTCATCTCCAAGCCAAGTTGCAGCTGCTCAAGATGAGTTGAGAGTCGACGCGTCCCAAACCCATTGGAAAAAACAAATGCTGTGCTTTTTGTTCTATGGACGCTGCATGCAAGTCTCTTCCGACATGCATCTCTTGCAGACACAGCCTTTGCGCCTCTTTGCAGCTGCCCACGTTTTGCGCTGTCTTCTTTTCAAGCCTAGCCTTGTCAAGCTGCGCAGTTTGCTGTGCGCAGAAGGCAGCGTCCAAAGCGGCTGCGCTAGTGGTGCACCCGCAAGGGCTCGGGGCGAGGCGCAGATGCCGACTCTCCCCAAGCGAACCGTTGCCGTGGCACGTCCCCTTTCATTCGCTAGCCTCAGTCAGTCGCGCCGACAGCAACATTTCGGCATCCCCCTTCGCCATTCAAAGAGATGCGTATCCAGCCCACTCTCCACGGTTCCGTCGACTGCACGCACGATGACCGGCCCCCAGCCATCAGCTCGGCTAGATCGTGAGCGCGAGCGTGAGCGCAAACAGTTTCCCTTCGGCTAAAGCATTGTCGCCCCGAGCTTGCCATTGCTTCCTGATTGCTCCCACTTGCTACACTCTGGTGGTCCGATACTCCGCTCAACTCATTGGCTCTTGGCATCAGCTGCACTTGTCACATACGGACCGGGTCCGCCGCTCGATTCGGTGCTCCTGCTCCACTCCTCGTCAGACCGCTGCGTGAGCCAAGACCTCCTAAGGCGCAGCTGCTGCATGTGCATGCCTACTGTAGCTCGCTCGCAAGACTCATCACACAGCACAGCATCGCCTTCCATCGGATCACATACTCCCACGTCACATCACATCACCCATCACATCAGTCCCAGCACGGCACAGCCGAACACAGCGCGGATCGCAGCACTGCAGCTGTCGATCCACCGGCTCTGACATCCGAACGAGCCTGGCTTCTCTCGTCGCCGTCATCCCCTTTTACCTTCACAGCCGCACCTTCACAGCCGCAAGCGCCATCGATACTTGCCCACCACAACACCGCTTTCTCTCTCGTCTTTCGCAAAATCGTCTCTAAAGCAAGTCTTGGCAATCGATTAAGGACAGTGCATACCTGGCTTGCTTTCGCTAGGTCTCAAGCTCTAGCTCGTGGCTGCTCCCAATTCATCATCGTTCCCAGCTCAGGCGAGCCGTTCTTTCATATAATGGCTGCGCAGCCTACGAAACCACATGGAAATGCGGCGGCGTTAGAGGCATCTACCGAGGAGCATGGTCCATATTGGCACACAAATCATCCGCCATCAACGCCAGAGCTGCCCTCCTATCCTTTGCATTCGGAGCAAACCTCGATAACCCAGCTCGATTCCCAGTCAGCCATGGACACCACCACGTCACGCGCAAGCATCGAGACCACCTCAGATCGCACCTCCAAGAACAAGCTCACAGCACGCGTCCACTTCTTTCTCGTCTTCTCCGCGCTCTGCGTATCCTCCTTCCTCTCGGCGCTCGACCTCACCACCGTATCCACAGCACTCCCCACCATCGTCGCGGACCTCCAGAACGATGCCATCCGCTTCTCGAAACACAGACCCAACACTCCCACGCCCCTGCCCAAACCGGGCGCAGGCGGCACCTACATCTGGATCGGTGCCGCCTACACCATCGCTGGAATGGCCATCCTCCCTTGGACCGGCGGCCTCTGCGAGATTTGGGGCCGCAAAGCCATCCTCCTCACTTCGCTCTTCTTCTTCCTCTTCGGTTCCGTCATCTGCGGCGCAAGCCACAGCCTCGAAATGATGATCATCGGTCGCGTCCTCCAGGGCGTCGGCGATGGCGGAATCATCTCGCTCTCGGAGATCGTCGTTGCCGATCTCGTCAGCCTCAACCAACGCGGCACCTACGAAGGCATCCTCGGTGTCGTCTGGGCCGGCGCAAGTGCCATCGGCCCTCCCATCGGCGGCATCTTTTCGCGCAAAAACAGGTGGCGCTGGCTCTTTTACCTCAACATCCCCATCACCGTGCTTGCCATCATCATGATTAGCTGCTTCATGAACATGAAGACGCCCAAAGCGGACGTACGCTCCAAGGTAAAGAGCATGGACTGGACCGGCAACGCCCTCCTCATCCTCGCCACCGTCGGCTTGGGCTTGGCGCTTACCTGGGGCGGCGCGAGGTACAAGTGGATCTCGCCCGCCGTGCTCATCCCGCTCGTCATTTCGGTCCTGCTCTTTGGCGCCTTCTTCTACCTGGAGCTCTTCAAGCTCAAAAACGCCACGGTGCCACGAGAGCTGCTCAACAACCGCACCGCCATCGGCGCACATCTCACCAGCTTCATGCACGGCGTCGTCACCATGGGCATCATCTACATCATTCCCACCTACTTCCAGGCGGTCAAGCTCACATCCACCATCATGAGCGGATGGATGGTGCTGCCCTTTTCATGCACCGTCGCATTTGTAGCGATCGGCTTTGCCGTCAGCATCGAGGTGATGCAGCGCTACGTGCCTCAGAACCACCTGGGCTGGTTCTTCACCGTGCTGGGTGTGCCTCTCTTACTGCTGCTCGACCTTGATTCCAAGGCGGCGACGTGGGTGTCGGTGCAGCTGCCCATCGCGATCGGATGCGGAATCCTGTTTGTCGCTCCGCAGTTCCCCGTGCTGGCATCTGTGGCGGTCGAGATGGCGAGCAAGGCGCTTGCTCTGCAGCTCTTCTTCGCCTCGTTTGGTCAGACGCTGGGCATCATGTTGGCGGAGGCCGTGTTTCAGAGTTCGGTGCACAAATCGATCAAGTCTCCGATCATCCAGACGCTGGCAGCCAACGGATCGTTGCCGTTCAACATTGAAGACATCTCTTCGCCCTACTCGATGCACTTTTCGGCGCTGCGCCACCTGTCGCCCGAGGCGTCGCGCGCGGTGCGCAGCGTGTACAACTCGGCGCTGCACGACGTGTGGATCTTGCTCATTCCGTTTGCCGCCGTAGGATGGGCGCTGTGCTTCCTCATCAAGGAGCTCGAGATGCACGACGAGGTGGACGAGAGGTTCGCCGCCGATGTGCGCGACGAAGACGACGACCCCGAGAAGAATGCGCTCAACACTCCAAAGGTCGAGTCGCACGAGATGAAGCAAAAGCAAGAGCACCAGCCCACGCATTCGATAGAAGAGCAATAGACCCGCTCATCGTCCGTCATTCATTGTATCAATTGTAGAATATGCTGCATCTAAGCTGCCCGGAACTGTGTGACGACAAGTGTGGAAAGGCAGCGGATGTGAGTTGCCGCTGATTGCCTAGCCTCGCATCTCGCCGAAGTGAACATTGGCTCTCGCGTGCGTGTGCACAGGCAGCTCCTCGCGTGGAAACACATGACGATTTTGAACGCAAACGTTTTGGGATGCAGCGACGCACTCGACTCGCGACCGCCATTCTTACCTTGGCGTCTTGGCTGACACTGTGCCACTGATTCGCTTGGGCTTCTTCTAGAGAAAACGAGGGGTGAAGGACAAGTGCGATTCGAGCGGCACGCTGATGCTTGTGAAGAGCTGCTCTGATCCTGCCCTTCGAGCCAGGAGGAAAACTCGTGACTCAGAAGCAACGCCCACAAACGTGGTGGACATTCTCAAACCCATCCATTGAAGCGCTGACCCTCAGAGCTGTGTGAAAGCTCGAGGCTTCAATCTCATCCGCCGAACGTGGGCCGCGTCGGCCCACGCCAACCTCGCCTCTCGCACTCTCAAACTAATCCTTGCCTTTACCACCCACATACACAAGTTTGCAAATCAGGCAGAGCCACAATGACATGTCTACAACCCCTATTTAAGCCACGCCACTCAGTCTAACCCGCCAAACGTCGTGACGAGGACATACACGTCAGCAACCACAATCTACAACACCGCAACAGCAAGGTCGAAAGTGTCAACTAACGCTTCATCTCTAACACAAGCACCGTAGGGTTGTGGGGTTGTGCGGGAACTTACCACTCCAAAGATGGCGAGTGCAGGCGCCTGGATGTAATACTTGTTTGCAAAGCACGCCGTTTTCGACTCGGCCTGCGGTGTCGGCTCGTGTGCTTGCTGCGGCATTTGCGTCTGCGTCTGAGCGTCGTCGACTGGATTGCGGGGCAGGGTATAGGTGAGCGCCGATTCAGGATGCGGCTCGAGCGGAGTTTTGTGCGCTTGGCTCTCGGACGCTGGCGTATCCTGCTCGCTGACAGCAGGGCCACTCGTTTGTGGGACAGATCGTTCGATCTGAGCGCTGGATCGTGTTGATGAAGCTGCCGACGCGACCTCAGATCGGACACTGACGACCGGCACCTCTTTTGCAGTCATCCTCACCTTGTTGCCCGTGACGAGGATGAGGGGCAGGAGCACAAAGGGGAGCGCGATGCTGAGGGCGACCTGGCTGGCGACGAGCATCTCGTCGAGGCCTTCCTTGCCGACGGCGAGCGAAACTGTCAGACTGGGGATGACGGCGACGAGGCGCGTGATGACCCTGCGGATGAAGGGGTCGGTGCGCCAGTTGATGAAGCCTTCGCTGACGAGCTGTCCGGCGAGAGTGACAGTGATGCTGGCGCTCTGGCCTGCAGCCAGCAGTGCAACGGCAAAGAGCACGGCTGCGAGGCTGCCGAGGCGCTGCTTTAGGAGGTAGAATGCATCGTAAAGGCTGGCGACGACGACTTGGCCCGGGCCCGTGCGGGAGTCGGTGTAGTAGAAAGCGGCGGCGGCAACGATGAGGATGGCCGAGTTGATGACGATGGCAAAGCTGACGAGCGACATGCCGATATCGACGGAGGCGTGTTTGATGTGGATGCGAATGCTGTCGAGCGTGCGTGGAGGCAGGTTCTTTTGCGCCGGGTCGTGGTAGCGATTGCGGGCGGAGCGTCTAGGGGTGGCACTGTCGAGCGATTCTGCGTCGTCGTGGTCGTCGTTGTCGGCATCATTCTGGTGCGGGTTTGTGCGGTGCTGGATGAGCGAGCGGACGACGCGGGAGAGGCGAATGACCTCGGACTTGGTGTGGGACTTGTTGGCAAAGGTGCGTGAGAAGGACTGGCGTACAAGTGTCCAGGTGCTCTGGACTTGTTGGGGGGCTCGCGGGGTATGTTGTGTAAGAGCCGAGTCGGAGGACGAGTCGTCGGTGTCGAGGCCGGGAAGGCGATCGATGGAGGCAAAGTGGGAGCCAAGGATGATGGCGTGTGGCATGACAGTGGCGCCGAGGATGCCTACGCTGACGTAAAGGGCGCCGCTCTGAACGACGTGGTGAGAGGGCAGGTATCCGTGGAATACGTCTGGCCAGTGCGGCTTTATGCGAACGAGGAGGACGATAAAGCAGGAGAGGACGACAAAGACGAGTACCGAGATGATTCCCTCAAGCAGGCGGAAGGAGCCGTTGGGAGGCGGGCGGTAGATGAAGAGGATGAGGATGACGTCGACCGAGGTGATGAGGATGCCTGCCCAAAGCGGGAGCGCGGGGAAGAGGAGGTTGAGTGCGATCGCGGACCCCGTGAGTTCGGCCAGCTCTGTCGCGACGATGGCGCCCTCTGCGATGGCGTAGAGCGGATAGAGGAGGCCCCACCTCCTCCATTTGGGATGGGAGACGGGTTGGGGAGGAGGGGTACCGTGGCGATCCTCGTTGAGGATGAGCATGCGGCACTGCCTTGCGAGGTCTGCATTTGTGACGATGCCGAGGCGACATGAAAGGATCTGGATGAACACGGCAAAGATGCCCGTGAGGAGCACGATGAAGAGGAGCGAGTATCCAAACTCGGAGCCGGCCTGGAGATCGGTTGCCCAATTGCCTGGATCTGCGTAGGCGACGGACGCAACGATGCCTGGACCGACAAAGTAGGCGTGTCTTCGCACCACACGCACGGTGTTGGCCCAATACGCCGCGATGCGTGATGTGAAGGTGGGCGCCGGACCGTCGGCGGATGATGTTGGTGGTGGTTGCATTTTGAACGTCGATGATGACGACGCAATACGCTATAATCGGGCGGGTTGGCGGTGTCTAGGCAGGCTCATCGGCATGATCAGCTGCGCCCTGAATCTCGATTGTTTCGCAGTGTGATGAGTGGAAAGCAAGATGGCGGATGTGGTCCGAAGCGTCGATGGCCGAAACGGAGGGACCGAAATCAGCTCATGCGTGAAATCGTGAGTTGCATGCATGCCGCTGCTCTTTTGCCCCGCCGGCAGCAGCGAAACCAAATTTCGTGCGGACCCTGTTTTTGGCGCCTAACTTACCCGCAATGCTCCGCTGCGCTCCACCCCTGCGCCGCGGAACGTGCCGAAAAGGCGCACTCTCCTTCTCAACATCACACAGTCACACACACTCAAGCGTCCGATTCGGATCATTGCTATTGCGGCGGCTCTGTGGGCTCTAGTGCCGATTCGAGGACTTGCGCGACTGCGACTTGGCGAGCGGCTTCTTGCTCGGCTTCTTGTTCTTGTACTTTGGCTTTTTCACCGGCTTGGGCGCGGGCTTGGGCTTGGGTTTGGGCTTCGACTTGGAGGTGAGCTTGGGCTGCGCTTTGGGTGTTGCGCTCGTCTTTGCGCTCGGGCTTGCCGCTGCGACGACAGCTTGAGTAAGCTTCTGGGTGAGGGTCGCCGATGTCGATGTGACTGTCGATGCCGATGTCGATGTCGCTGCCGATGACGCCGCCGATGTGCTGCTGCTGCTCGCAGGCCAGTTGGCGGGCTTGAGCATGAGCTTGTTGGGATCGCATCCTTCCGCCAGCCCTTTGCCCGCATGCGGACCGTTCCAGACGACGTTGCATCCCGGCAGCGACTTGATGTTGCCACTCGTCGCCTCGCTCGACTGCGCCCGGCACTCCTGCGACTTTTTGCGATCGAGCGTCTTGGCCAGCGGCGGACACGACTCGAGATCGTTGAACAGCGCACCTCGGCACTCGTCGAGCGCCTGCTGCAACACACTCTCATCCCACGCCGAGATAAAGTCGGCGTGGAACGAGTATCCCAGCGAATCGCCGTTGCTCAGCACCCAGCTGGAGTTGCCCGCGTTGTTCGTGCTGCCTACGCCCCAAACAAACTCGTAGAACAGCGTAGGCAGACGGATGGGGTTCGAGTCGGGGCAGCTGCCCTGCGAGATATCCCCGATCGGATACACCACATGCGAGTGATTCTTCGACACCAAGTTTTGCCCGTTCCAGCACGACGGAAACATCACCTGCGTTCGCAGACCCTGCGGACACGATCTCTCCGGCATCGTTGGACTTTGCGAGCTTCCATCGGCATAGTTGAGGCAGACGAACGAGACCGCATCGTCCGCTTGGTACGTCGGCCCGGGTCCTTGACGCGTGGCATTGCCCGCGAGCATCTGCAGTCCGCGCGGGAAGGCTACGAGCGGCGCACTGCCGCGTCCGAGGTAGTAGGTGTTGACGTAGTCCAGCGGGCGAGGCGTGAATGTATCGTTGTCCGCATTGTACGAGTAGAGCGAGGGCGCCCAGTACGCCGACATGTCGGCCGTAAGCCCCGCAGTGGTGCAGGTTGACGCCTCTTCGAGGGACGACGCCGTGGTAGTGGTGGCAGATACCCCATTGGCACCTACGAACGAGTGTGCATGCGACGATACCTGCCCCGGGCTGACGATCGGATCTTCACGCGCCGCTTTGAGAGAGTGGTGCACCAGAATCCACATGACCGGGTTCGTCACGGCGCCTACCTCGACGCAAAGCAGCAGTGCTGCCACCACAAGTAAGTACTTCATCGTGTCCAGCTTGCTAAAGGATGCTGTGATGGTGGGTGCTCAATCTACACACCAGCGGCAGGACACCGCTCTTTAAGTCTCTTTTTCACACCTCGCCAGGGTGTTGACAGCTGTACAACAACAATGCCCGCTGTGGTGCTGGCCAACTCACCGTGGCGCTCACCCGCCGAGCACTGTACCGGCCAGGCACACTGCACCGACACCGGAGCGCCATCTCGATTTCTGCAGCTCGTGCAGATCGGCCGTCATCTCAACCCTATCGCAGCCAGCAGCGCATAAGCACCGAGGACAGCGGAACGGAGCAAGCACGAGGGAGAGGAGAGGGTGTGTTGTGGCAGCCAACCACTCAGACGCGCTCGGGCAAATGAGCTGCACGCAACATCTTGCCGAGGCAATCAATTTGTGCAAGGACTCTCTGCAATTTGCGACAGCACATCCATCCCCCACCCCCCTTTCCTTTCCCTTCGCAATCCCATGCTAGCATCCAATCTTACCCAATGCCCTCCCAGTCTAGGTTGTCTCCAAACCATACGCCAAGCGCCACTTTGAGCTTACCGACATCACCGAGCAGCAAGAAACTTGACAACATGAAACCATAAAGTCTCACAACGTCCCCCCTAGCACCGTTCCCAAACTAGCCTACAGCCCAACACCATCAAACTTCACACTCCGCCCCGTTAGCGCATGCACCTCCTCCGAGCGCGTCGCCACAACACCAAAAATGCCACACGTTGCACCCGTCGGCCATTTCGGACAATTTTCGACCATTTTTTAACCGCTTCTAGAACCGCACTCTCACAATCGCCACTCACACGCTCACCATCGGCGAACAACCATACTGCCGTCCTCGATGCTGGTGGGACAGGAACCGCTGATCGTGACATCTCGCAGCCTTACGGCGGCTACTGTATTTCACTAGTGGCCGTGCTCTGCTACCGCGGCGTTTGGTTTGGCATCCCAGTTGAGAATCTGGTCCATAATGTGCGCCATGTTCTCTGCCGACATGGCATCCGCCGTGCCTAGCAACGACGCCGCACTGGCGGCGAGCGGGTCCGTCGATGGCGCCTCCGCCGTACCCAGATGGCCCAGCTGCGTCTGTGGCAGCGCCGCCTGCGACGTCGGCAGCCAGCTCACCGGTATCGCCGCCAGGCTCGCGACTCCACCATTCACCGCATTGGGCTGCGCGCCATCGTTTCTGACCACCTCTCCATGGCTACCCACGCTGCATGCATCCACCGACGCTGGCTGCTGCGTTGCGTCAGGGCGCCACTCCGATGCAGCGCTGCGCGTCACGCGCAGATACTCGGAATCGCTCAGCCGGCGCGACATCTGCACGAGCAGACCCGAGACGAGCCTCTCGAGACTCTCGTGCTCGGCCTCCTTGGGCGCCACCAGCCGCTCTGCGAGCCGTGCAAGGATGAGCGCAAACATGTCTTCGCGCAGCGCCACCTCGTTCAGACCGTACTGCACGTAGTTGAGCGCCTCCATGAGCGAGATGGTGATGTGGAGGATAAAGCCGCACGTGAGCAACAGCGGCAGGCCCGTCTGCTCAAGCCGCTTGGCTTCGAACCGAGGCGAGGCTGCCACGCCGGCCAGCACGCCCTCGGCACGCAGATAGGTCGCCTGGCTCGCTTCGGAACAGAACTGATACAGGCTGGGATCGTCCAGGATGACGCGCGCCATGTCCAAGAGCGTGTCGCCGGGACCGCAGTCGGGGAAGACACTGCGCATGTAGAGCTGCTGCATGATGGTCCAGTTGGATTCGATGTGCAGATCGATCCAGCGATCGAGCAGCCTGAGCTCGGGCAGATTGGCCAGGCTCCAGAGCCGGCGACGCTTTACTTTTTTGAGCTCTTCGTCTGCATCGATGTTGTGCTTGATGCGGCTGCGCACCTCGAGGCGGATGTCTGCGGTGGAGAAGATGGAGCGGCTGTGCCAGAAGGTCTCGATGTGCGCCATGCGCGTGTTGAATTCGGCGACGTGGATGGCGCGATAGGCGAGGGCGAGGATGCCTGCTTTGAAGAGCGTCTCGTTGGTCGAGTCGTCGTGCGACGAGGGCGTGCGAGGCGGTTCAAGCTGATCGACCAAGGCGATGGCGAGTTGTGCATCGCGGCTGAGTTGCGAAAAGTCTTGTGCACGGATGGTTGAGTTGAGGAAGACAAAGGTGGCGCGCCACAGCGAGAGGCTGCACCAGAGCGAGAAGCGCTGCAGCTGCCAGCGGAGGGAGGAGTCGTCGGTGTGCGAATCTGTGCCGTTGGTTTGGGTGTTGGTGGTTTTGTGTTGGTTGGATTGCGACATGACGAGGTCGAGGCCGATGGCCTCTGCGATGGAGAGCGCGCTCGAGTGGAGCGACTCGCCAAAGACGGCCGATTGGGTGCTGGGGATGGAGGCGGAGTCGAAGCTGGCGCCGATGAGAGAAGGATCGTGGGCGAGGAGGAGCTCGAACGCCTGTGCTGCGTGGATGTGCTTGGGAGCGGCGACGAGCGCCTGGAGGCCGAGACGGTCCACGTGGATGGCAAAGTGCTTTGCGAGGTGACGGCGGCCTGCGATCTTGGAAGCGACAAGGCAAACGGTGGCGAGCAGCAGCGAGGTGGCGAGGGACTGGTTGGATTGACGGTAGGCGGAGCGAAGCTGGGTGAGGTCGGGGATGTGCGGATGCCACATGCGGAGGAGAGGAATGTGCGGCTGTAGCTCGAGGATGTTTTCGTCGGTGAGGAGGTCGGAGAGGTTGCCGTCGAAGGAGCGATCGGTGTCTGGACGGAGGAGGCGGGAGAAGGAGGGGATCTTTGTGATGAAGCGGTTGAGGGTGACGAGGGGCGAGTGCATGAAGCGGTTGGTGAGGATCTGTATCTCGCGATCGATGACGATGCACTTTGGGCCTTCTATGGGTCCGGAGAAGAGGGCGGCGTCGTAGCGCGTGTTTGCGGGATCGACCGAGGAGGAAGCCGATGCTGTTCGTTGATGCGCGCGCGAGGCTTTGGATTGCGCTGGAAGCGAAGTGCGCGAGGCGGAAGGCTGCTGGGCATGCGCATCGTCGCGGTAGAGGCTGACGGATGAGTCGAAGCGGTCGTGACGGCGCGAAGAAGGGGAACCGTTGGAGTGGGGAACGGCATATGGATCGCGCATGTGCCTGACAGCAGCATCTTGCGAGTCGGTGAGATCGCCACGACGCGAGTCCTTGTGCTGATTTGAGTGCGGGTCGACGTGATCGTGATTGCGGTCAAGAAGGAGGGGCGAATGATTTGTGGATTGCGCTGTGGATGAGGAGGTGGAAGACGGTCCCAAGCGTGGTTTGCGCTTGCGGTCACCGTCCCAGACGACGCAGGCGATGTCGAGGGCGCGGCATCGATGGCAGGCCTTGTAGACGGGCAAAGGATCGTGGGAGGAGGCGACCAGTTCGTCTGGCAGTTCGCATCGTGCCTTCTTGGATCGGCAGTTGAGGCACGAGCGGCGTGCGTATCTGCGACGCTTGACGGGCTGCGCAGTGTGCGTGGAAGGCGTGGAAGGCGTGGCAGGCGAGGAGGGCGACGCGGCGCGTGATGGGCCGGCCGAGGTGGCGAGCGCGGGCATACGAGAGGCCGAACTAGATGGAGCAGCGTCGTGAGGCATCTCAGAAGGGGGCGCCCGAGCTCGTCAGCTGTAAGGTGATCGTGGCGAGAGTGAATATAGTGTCGAAGACGGATGAGCCGAATGGATCGCGAACGGATCTCACGCGTGATGAGCGCCAGGTGTGGAGGGATGCCCGCGGAAGACAGCTGCGGAGAAAAGAAAAAGCGAGGCGGTGACAGACGGAGCGCCTCGATCGAGCATTTATGCCGAGATGGCGACGGCGGCTCAGCCGATGGAATCTTGCGACGCTTCTCACGGCTTGCACGGCTTGCACGGCTGGGCTCCTACGATGACTGCGCGGGTGCATGAGGTGACTGACGGCAACTGACGGTGAGATTCGCGCTAGCCAACGCCGCGGAACCCCCGGGCCGGAATTGTGCAGATGCAGTCACAGAGATCTCACGCGGAAGCTTCGGATGGCTACCGAATCCGAGGTGTGCCTTTCCCACGCGGTCTAGCGATGCAGAGTCAATCAATCACAATTTCCTCCATGGTCAGCTGCGGAAATGAAGCTGCTAAATTGAGGCTCTAAAATTGGCTGGCCTTCTGCGTGCAATCATGAGCGCCAAGGTGCATCGGAACGCTGTCGCGACCGCAGTCGGATGCACCGTAGAACGAGCCTCGCTTTAGTCTCCCTGGTCCAGGTTGCATTCCCCATCAGTCGTTTCACCATCGAGTCGGGCGTAGCAGTAACTTAGCGCAGCACGTCAGCAGCGCAGCAGGCCTGAGCGTTATAGCGTAAAGTGGGGGGAGAGGGGGAGAGAGAGGGAGACTGCCTTGGTGGGAGCCAGAGTTGGGTTTGAAATTCCAGCCAAAAGTGATGCGCCCTCCAGGCTGAGCCAAAAAAAAGGGCGCCAAAAAGAGGGAGAGAGCCAGCGCAGCGCTATGAGAGAGGGAGAGAGAGAGAGCCACGGCTGCTGAGCTGCACTGCACTGCACTGCACCCTCATGCCTCGCCAATCTGTTCTGTCGCGCCGCGCCGCGTTTCGACTCGACTCGCCTCGACTCGACTCGAGCTCGACGCCTCGCCTCTGTCGGATTCACCGTCGCCGCTCCACCGCGGGGAGAAAGCAGAGGGCGGATCGCCTCGCCTTGCTGCACCTCATTTTCCATCGTCGCCATCGCCGTCACCGTCACCATCGCCATCTCCGACCACCGCATCAATCGATCACACGTATCCTGCGCGCATACTTCCGGCGCAGCTCCCACGCCACCCAACGCGCTATCGTTGCCCAGCCAGCCTGCCCTGCCAGCTGGCTCATCCCAGGGCCACTGCGCTCACCGGCGCATCGATACAAGCGTCGCCATCATGAGCATCTCGCCTCGCCACCGCGCCATCAGCCCGCCCACACCCGCACCATCGCCACAACCGGACCTTCACACCTCCATACGCCTCGCCAACAATGCCGCAGCAGCCGCAGCCGCAGCCGGCTCGGCCGCATCCTCGGTGGCAGGAGTCGTCGCGCCTCACCCTCTCGTCGTAGACCCGCACGACCCCTCCCAGCTGCTCAAGCACCTCTCGCTCGTGCTGCCACAGTACTCCCAATCTGCACGCTTCAGGCTCATCTCGGAGCTCACCGACCTCTTTAGCCTACGCGAGCTAGCACACCTCTCCTCGGTCATTCATCCAAGGCTCAAGGTCGACTTCCTCTCCGCCCTGCCCATCGAGGTCAGCCTCAACATCCTCAGCTTCATCGACGACCCCAAGACGCTCGCCCGTGCAAGCTGCGTGAGTCGCTTCTGGAGGAGCCTCGTCAATGATGAGCACACCTGGAAGGTCATGTGTCTCAAGCACAAGTATCGCAGGCGAGGAAGCAGCAACGCCGCCGCCGCCGCCACGGCAGCCGCCTCCCACTCCCTCGACGACCGTCTCATCCGCTCCGTCGCTGCCACACCCTCCCAACTCGCACTCTCCACTCCCAGACTCGGCACATCGTCTTCGCTCGGCGCGCTGCTCGAGCAGCCCCATCGTCCCAACCCCTCCTCCGACATGGCCGACGACGAAGCCGACGAGCTCCCCTCTCACCACGACGACGACGCCGCTGTGCTCGCCTCCCTCTACCAGCGCTACCGCGATCGCGGCCTCGACCCCTCCAACGCCCTCCACGAGCTCCGCACCCTCCACGACCTCTTCCTCAGCAAGCAGGACTCCGCTCACGGATCCCTCGACGATTCCATGTCCGAAGCCGACCTCGCCTTTTACGCGCAGCTCGAAGAGATCGTAGAGGAGGAGAGCCGCGCGCGCTACGGCGACGACGCCGTTCCCACAGACCACCACCACCGCATCCTCGACTCGCGTGCTGCCCCAGCCATCGCCCCCACCGCCGCCCGTCCCAGCGCGTTCGACATCCTCGCCACGCCCATCGCAGAGGCTTCAGCCCCCTCCAATTCGGCTCATCTTGGCTGGCTTAGTGCGCGCCCTTCGACCGCCACCGCCGCAACCTCACAACCTTTGCGAACCCTTGCACCCACCCAGCCCTCGCCATCCCTCTTAGCCACCACCTCGCACGCCGTCAGCAGCTCCATCCGCACCGCATCCGGACAGCTCGACCGTCTCCAAGGATGGCAGCAGCCCAGCCCTTCCCTCTTCACCACCCCAAACCAACCCCGCGACGCCGACGCGCCCACTTCCACCAGCCTCTCTCAAAGCGGTCCGGCTGACAACGATTCGGACGAGGCCATGGACATGGATGATCAGCACGATCTCGCCGATTCTGCGCACGACGACGCCACTGCTGCTATCAACATCGGTCAGCCGCCCAACGCGCCCCTCCTCGCCTCGCTGCCCCACCACGACTCACCCACCGGTCGCTTCTCCGCCTCGGCTTCTTCTCCCAGACCCGGGCCCACCTCCAGCGCACTCGTGCCGGGCCCACGCGACGCCCGCCGATCCAACCTCCTTCGTCCGGGCGCCAGTGCACCCACCGACGCCGCTTCCAGCCCATCCACGCAACGCCCTCGCAGCCTGAGAAGCGTCGCGGACGCAAGGTCCTCTCGCAGAGGCTCCGAACCCGCCGAGGAGGAGACCACCGGCCTCGGCCTTGGCACCTCGTTCTCATCGTCCTCTCGCTCTCCCGTGCGCGAACGCTCTGCCGTCGCGGGCCCCTCGCGATCGTCGCTCGCATCCACCAGTGCCGTCCATGCACACCGCCATCGCTCCGCCAAGGTGCCCTTCAGCTACCGTACCCACTTCAAGATGGCCTACCTCACCGAATCCAACTGGCGCAAAGGCGGTCGCCTCCAGACCCAGCATGTCTCGGCCGATGCAGGTCACGTCGTCACCAGCCTCGCCATCGACAGCGAGTGGATCGTTGTCGGCATGGCCAACTCCAAGATCCACGTCTTCAGCGCAGAAACGGGACTCTATGCTCACACTCTGCTCGGCCACGACGCCGGCGTGTGGTGCCTCACCCTCATCAGCCGTACGGGCAAAGGCTCCAAGCGCGCCGCCGCCGACGCCAGCCTCTCATCCGACCAGGGCAAGGGCAAAATGGTCGTCACTGATCCCGAGGATGGCAGTGGTGGCAAGCCCTATCAAGCGGCTGCCGATGGCGATCTTCGCCTCGTGCATCACGACCCACGCCCCGATGCCGCTGACGCGCTTCTCTCACCGCCCTCATCGTCCATCGAGCTGCCCGACGAACCAGACGTCTTTGGCAGTCGCAGACCGCCATCCTCAACAGCAAGCACGCCAGCCTCGGGCAAAGCTCGTCAGACATACGGCCATGGCGAGACGCTCGAATGGTTCCACAAGGCGCGCCGTGCTCTGCGACGCCAGCAGAGCGCGAGGCGAGCCGCGGCCTTGACAGCAGCAGCTGGCGCCGGTGACTCTCCTGCAGCAGCATCCGCCCATCAGAACCTGCAACTGGACGGCTACGCATCGGGTGCAGGCGATTCCGACGCCGACATCTCCATCCGCTCCGAGGGCCCCTCCTTCGTCCACCGAGAGCTGCGCTCCAACGCTCGGGCTCGAGTCGAGCGCGAAAACGCCAGGGCTGTAGCAGAGGCCGAAGCTGGCGCTATCCGAGACGCAGTCATGGCCGATGGCACCGGCAACATTCCTGCCGAGCTGGCGGAGGAGATCCGTCGCAACGGCGAATCCGTGGCAGGCCCTGATTCCGCAGGTGCCGCTAGCGAGTCGACAAAGGCAGCCGGCGGCGTTCATTCTACTTCGACCAGTACCGCGCAGCTCGCGGGCAACGCGCTGGGCATGGGCAACCCGTGCGGCAGCGTGCTCGGTTACGGCAACCAAGACGCCATCGTCGTGAGCGGTGGCTGCGACCGCGACGTGCGTGTCTGGGATCTGCGCACGGGTGAGTGCAAGCACGTGCTGCGCGGCCACACCTCGACGGTGCGATGCCTCAAGGTGCTCGATGGCAAGCCCATCGCCGTGTCGGGCTCGCGAGACTCTACGCTGCGTGTGTGGAACGTCGAAACGGGCACGCTGGTGCATCTGCTCGCCGGTCATCAGCATTCGGTGCGATGCATCGAGGTGGCGGGCAATCAGGTGGCGTCCGGCAGCTACGACGGCACGTGCCGCATCTGGAATCTCGACACGGGCGTCTGCCAGCATGTGCTGCGCGGGCACATCCACTACATCTATGCGGTCGCCTTTGACGGCAAGCGCGTCGCCACGGGTTCGCTCGACTCGACGGTGCGCGTGTGGTCGGCGAGTACGGGCGACTGCCTCGCGCTCTTCCAGGGCCACACGTCGCTAGTGGGACAGCTGCAGCTGCTCGACAACACGCTCGTCACCGGCGGCTCGGACGGCCGCGTGATCGTGTTCAGCCTCAACACGTACGAGTGCCTGCATCGGCTGTGTGCGCACGACAACTCGGTGACGTGCCTGCAGTTTGATGAGCGCTACATCATCACGGGCGGCAACGACGGCCGCGTCAAGCTGTGGGATTTCAGCACGGGCAAGTTCATCCGCGAGATCTGCGAGCCGTGCGAGCAGGTGTGGAAGGTGAGCTACCGCGACGACAAGGTGGTGGTGCTCTGCAAGCGCGGCGACAAGACGTGCATGGATGTCATCACCTTCCGCCCGGCCGCCGACGAGATGTGACGGGGCTGGCGTCGCTAGTATTGTTTTGTTTTCATGGGTCTCTTCTGTCTCTCCTCGGGACGCGTTCCGCATTTGTATTGTCGTCGCTATGCATGTGTCTCAGCAATCGTTCAACCTCGCAGGTCTTTTTCAACACTCTCAGTCTGGTTGATGAGGGAGTTGGCGATGGTGTGCGGGGCTGTGATTGCGAATCTTGCATTGGATCAGTGATGCAGCTTGAAACGGAGACGTGTGCGGCGGGATGTGAACGAACGACGGTTCGATTCGGACTTGGGTGAAAGGGGAAGATCGTGTTTAACCCTCGTACTCGTCGAGTTGGTTACCCTTCATAGCGTAGGCCTCTTTATCCTCGTCATCGTCATCGTGCTGGTCTTGATCCTGCTGGTCGCCGTCCTTCTTTGCATGTTTGGATGCGTCTCTGTGGAATTCTCCGACCTTGACGATGGCCTTTGCGGGGATGACGCCCTTGGGGTTGAGATACTCAAAGTCAGGGCCCTGGAAGACGTCGAGGTAGTTGAGCCACTTTGCAAACTCGGCCGTCTCCGCTTCGGTCGCGGTGATGCGATCATAGATCCAGGCCTGTTTGAACTTTGTCATCTGCTCCTCGTGATCCTTGTAGCCCACACCTTCCCTGAGTTCATCCTGAAGTCCTGGGTTGTCGGACTTCTTCATGAGCCGGGTGAGTTTATCGTTATTGTTGCTGATCCTCCTATTGTACGCCTCGAAAATGGGCTGTTCGAGCAGCAATCCCAACCCTGGTGCCTTGGGGATGTGCACGCGTGCGGGTCCAAAACATTCATCCACCAACCCCATCCCCGCCCCACTTCGTCCGACCAACACGAGCAGCCCGACCATCTTGCGAATCTGATGCAGCATGAAACTCTGACCATGCAGCTTGATGCTCACCCACTCGCAGTCGCCAATCACCTTGGCCGGCGAGATGGTGAGCGTCTTCATGAATCGCTGACACGACCGATCGCGAAACTCCTTGCCCACCGTAAAGTTGTGGAAGTTGTGCGAACCGCTAAACTTGCCGAAAATCGTCCGGATTCTCTCCAACTCCGATTCGGACAGACGGAACTTCTTCTTGGCGGCTACATCCGTCGCAAAGTCATGCTCGGTTCCATGGGCGCTCCAGAACGGATGCGAAACCACCTCGTCGAGCGATGTCGAGTCTGCATCCGGGTTGGATTCTTTGAGTTTGGCGAGCTCCTCGTCGCGCAGACGCTTTAGCATCTCGTGCATGGTCGACCCGGGCTTGGGCGGGATGAAGACGTACGTGGGCAGCAGATACTCGTACATGCGCGAGTCGCAGCTCTGCCTTGCATTGAACCCATTCTGCACGCGCGTCACGCCCCAGATCCTGATAAACTCGGGCAGCAGCGAGTTCACCTTGTCCACCAGCGTCTCGCCCTCTTGCAGGCCGTCGGGTAGCAGGATGAGTTTGAGCGAGAGCAGGTTTCCGGCCGCGTGAACACCGCGATCCGTGCGCGCGGCACGCTGCAGGCCCACCTTGTTGGGGTTGACTGCGTTGTCCTTGGAGACGGCACCGGCGGTGCAAAAGGCATCAAAGATGTCGCCCTCGATCGTCTTGACACCAGGATTGATCTGGAGGCCCGAGTAGCCGATGCCGCAGTAGCCAAATTTTACGGCGACTTTGCGCTTAGGAAGTCGGTCGCCCGACGATCCGGACGGGTCGGAGGCTGCCTCGCGCTCGTCGCTGCGGCCGGTGCCGCGACGGTCACGACGCTCCCACTTTTTCTTGCCACCACGGGTGGCGCTGTCGTCGAACCGCGCCTTCTTGACGCTCTCTTCAGCTAGTGCTTCCGTGGGGGCATCTGTGGCAGTGGAAGGGTCTTCAAGAGGACGCTTGGTCGACTGAGCCGCGTCTGCCTCCGGCGCGACCGTCTCTGCCGGGGCAGCAGTCGCGGCGGACGTGGCAGCGGCGACCTCCTGTTCGAGCCTCTGAGTCATACTGGCAAGCTTTTTGACTTTCTCTTCGATCGTATCCGAATCGAGGATGGTGCGCTGGACGGGGATGCGCTGGCCTTTGGCGATTCCGAGCGCGACGAACCACTGGCGCGGTGTGGGGACGGCGAGGCGCGCCGAGGTGTGCAGGTAGCCACGTGTAAGCGGAGGTGCGGCAGCTCGGCACAGATACGTGCGAAGGCGGTGGATGTTGGCGAGCGAGTTTGCAGCTGGACGAACGAGGCGATCCAGCACGATCAGCAGCAGCAGTCGAAGGTCGTAGATGACGGAGGCTAGAGAACCACCTTTTGAAGGAAACTAGGAAGTCAGCGAGACTTTTTTTGGAGGCGATTTCTTCGCATCGAAAGTGGGGAGGTATCGGTGATGTGAGGAGAAGAGATAACGATCGGCGATCGCGAGAAGAAAGAAGCGCGGCGAAAATTTGTTGAGCGCACAGAGGCCGAAGCGACTGCCAGTCCCAAAGGCACGATGCAGTGAGAGAGGAGAAGAGAATTGGCCGGAGCAGCTGCCGAGTTGGGGGGTGAAAATGAGCGGCTGCGGAAGCGCAGTCGAAAGTGTCAGTTCCCGCAACCCGCAACCGCAACCGCACCGCATCCTTCTGCTTTCACAGCCGGCCATCACACGACCGGACCGCATCGTCGCCTCCTCCTCCTCGATCGTTACTGCCACCAGCGCATCCCAGCCTAGAAAGCTTCGACAGCGCATCATACTCCATCATGGCGTCGTCATCGCGGCCCTCGTCGCCCACTAGCAACGGCCACACCAACGGCACCTCCTCACACTCCAACGGCGCAGATGCCTCGTCGTCCAGCACAGCTCCCGCGGCACCAGCAGAGCCATCCGAGCAGGACAAGCAGCAGGCACAGCAGCTCAAGACCGAGGGCAACTCGCATTTCTCATCCAAGCAGTATTCGAAGGCCATCGACGCCTTCACGCGCGCGTACGAGCTCGACCCGTCCGACTCGACCTTCCTCACCAACCGCGCCGCCGCCAAGATGAGCCTCAAGATGTACAAGTCGGCGCTTGCAGACTGCCAGCTCGCCAAGGACGTGCAGGCCAAGCAGTCGGCGGATGGCGTGGCGCAGCCCAAGACGCTCGTGCGCCTCGCGCGCTGCCACCTCTACCTCGGCAACCCCTCGGGCGCATTGTCGGTGCTCAAGCCCGTCGTCAGCATGGCGGGCATCGACGAGGCTACGCTCAAGCAGGCGAGCCAGCTGCAGAAGCAGGCGAACAGCGTGGCCGACCACCTCGCATCGTACCACAGCCTTTCGGCGCAGAACGACTGGTCGGTCGCCGGCTTTGCGCTCGACCAGGCGCAGCAGTTCGCCGGGCTGACAGAGGCCGACGTGCCGCTGGCATGGCGCATCATGCGCGCCACTGTGCATCTGCACAAGAACCAGCTGGACAACGCCAACAGTGTCATCGCTGACGCGCTGCGTGCCGACTCGAGCGATCCCGAGGCGCTGCTGGTGCGTGCGCGCATCCTGCTCGCCAAGGGCGACACGGCCAAGGCGGTAGCGCACTGCCAGGCGGCGCTGCGTTCGGATCCGGAGCAGTCGGGTGCGCGCGATCTGCTCAAGAAGTGCCGCCGTCTGGAGGCCAAGAAGGAAGAAGGCAACACGGCGTTCAAGGCGGGCGACCACGCTGCAGCCGTTGCGCGCTTCAGCGAGGCGCTGGAGCTGGCCGACGAAAACTCGGCGCGCGACGGACCGGCACAAGGATTCAAGGCGATCCTCTACTCGAACCGTGCCACGGCCAACTCCAAGGCGGGCGAGCACGATGCGGCGGTGGCCGACTGCGATGCGGCGTTGGAGCTGGACTCGGGGTACGTCAAGGCGCTGCGCACACGTGCACGTGCGCTGCTCGCCACGGAAAAGTACGAAGAGGCGGTGCGCGACTTCAAGAAGGCGCTCGAAGAGGCGAGCGTGGGCGGCGGACGCGAGGCGGAACAGCTGCAGCGCGAGCTGCGCTCTGCCGAGATCGATCTGAAGCGCAGCAAGAAGAAGGACTACTACAAGATCCTCAGCGTGGCCAAGGACGCGTCGGAGAGCGAGATCAAGAAGGCGTATCGCAAGGAGTCGCTCAAGCACCATCCGGACAAAGGCGGCGACGAGGAAAAGTTCAAGCTGTGCGCCGAGGCGTACGACGTGCTGTCCGACGAGAACAAGCGCCGCCGCTACGACTCGGGTGCTGACGACCTCGAGCACGACGGCATGGGCTTCCCCGGCGGAGGCATGGGTGGCTTCGGTGGACCCGGCGGCGTAGAGATCAACCTCGCCGACCTATTCGGTGCCGGTGGCGGCATGGGCGGCATGGGCGGCATGGGCGGAATGGGCGGAATGGGTGGCATGGGTGGGATGGGAGGCGGAGGATTCCACGGCATGGGCGGGATGGGTGGCATGGGAGGTGGTGGCTTCCCAGGCGGTAGCAGGAGAGGCGCGCGTCCTCCGCCCGGCTTCCACTTTGGCTGATCGCACAGCCGCACCGCAACCACTCGCGCGAGACAGCCGTGCAATGAAAGACATCATTTCTACACTGCCATGCGTGCCTTGAGAGCCAGAGACGTGCGGACGCGGCAGTCGCAACACGATCGATTGAGGGGCCGCTTCGTCACTCGCATCAGCGGCTGTCGCGCGCGGCAGATCCGATCTTGCAATCTCGATCGGATGGGCCGTCGCACACTTTCCACCGACACGCTGTCACACTTGCGTCAACGCGTCTCTGCACTCTCATCACAGCCAGAGATATTAAGGTAAAGTCCATTTGCATTGAATCACTTGAAGACGTGCTCAACGAGCCTATCCAACCCAGCCCTTGCGCGCGTTGCATGGCTCCGGGTCGTATCTCTGCTGGTATCGTTGAGCGAGTCGTTGAACACCTCGATCGACCACGGACCCTTGTACCCTGCCTTGACGACATTGTCGACAAATGCGGGGACGGGCATGAATGCGCCCTGGTCGTACTCGCATGGGAAGAGTCTCGACGATCGCGACCAGATCATCCTGCTTGGTCGCTCCTCGCCTTCGCGCGGGGACGGTAGAAGTGGTGCGGGCAGTTTCTTGGCATCTCCAATCTGGAGCAAAAAGATCTTGTCTCCGGGGACCTCCACGATGCCATCCAGGCTCTCGCTGAGCTGCAGCAGCGTTTGTGCGGCTGGTTCTTGGATTCCGGTGGATGAGCAAGGATCGGCGTACTCGCGCGCGAGCGTGTTGAACGCATCCAAGATCAAGCCCACCTCTTTGCGATCGACGGCGCGAACCACCTGCCAGGCCTGAGTCCACTTGTCCAAGTGCGATCCCCACGCCAGCGCTTCGAATCCTACCCGAACCGGATGCCCTGTTCGCATCGTAAAGCGCTCCGCCATGTTGGCGATCTGTGTGAAATCCCTCTTGAGTGCCCCGAGATCACCCGTTGTTGCGGGCGCGGGTGTGTTTTGCGAACAGACGAGCAACAGCTGCGTATCCAGCGCCTGCATGACCGCAAACCTACTCTCCACTCTTCGCATCGCCTCCTCCCTCTTCTCCTCCCCAACCCAGCCCTCTACATCCCTGAGCGGCTGAAGACAGTATACCTTCAACCCGAGCTCGTCGCACCTGGCCTTGATCCACTTGGCCGCCTCCACCTCGCGCTCCGCCTCTTGCTGCGTACACTCGCCATAAGCATTCCACACGCGCTGCTTTCCCACATGCGCGTGTTTCGCCAACGGGCTATCCGGTGGCGTCAGCAGCTCCCCACCCCTCGACAGCGTCGCAAACAGATCCGACTGGGCAAACGTCCACAGGTCGTCGGTAAACAGCTCGATGCCATCCATCCCCGCCTGCGCCACCGCCTCCAGCTTATCCGGCAGCGTATGTCCCGCCGTGTGGTAGCCCACCGAGTGCGTAAAGATCGAATACGAAGGTTTCGCCAACATTGTGATGATACTCTTGGTCGACAGGACGATTCTCAGTGCCGCTTGAGGGAAAGGAGAGGGGAGGGGAGGGTTTTGTAAGTATAGCCCGCCCCGCGCTACTTGACTTCGGCACACCATGCCCCGGCTACCCAGCGCGTGCTTGGCTTCGGTAAAAAATAAAAAATCGCCGCCACGGTTCAATTTGCCGTCGTCCCTCAGCCACGCGAGGTAGGGCAATCCACGGATAAAGGCCGTTCGGCTACTTGCCTCCACCGCTATCGTTACTCCCCCCGGCGACCTTTGCTCGTCGGCACTTTATTCTTCCACTTCGCAAAACCGGCTACGCTCTCAATATCCGTCTCCGAACCGTCGGGCATCCCCGGATGGTGCCCCATACTCCCGACCGCGTGCACTTTGCAAGATCCTCTGTTGGGGGTTCAAGTGTGGGGCTGTGGGGGCGAGCGGACCAATACACTGCGGGGGCATAGGGGGTATGTGGGGGACATCACGACTTCACTTCCAGATCTGTGTGCATGGCAGCGTCATTCCTCAAATTGCAGATGCGTGGGGTGGGTGTCTACTTGATATCCAGCATGGCACGCACGAGGTCGCGCGCCTGTTCCTCGATCTCGAGTCCGATCGGGCCGTCGTCGCCTGCCTTGACAGCGAAGGGGATCGGGTCAAAGCTCGTCTTTCCCTGTTCGAATGCCTTTGCGGTCGCGGCCCACATGCGTGCCTGTGCGAGTCCCTGTTCGACCATGGCCTCGACACCGCCCACGGGCAGCCAGCCCTGCTTTTCCGCCTCGAGCAGCAACGGCGTCTGACGCGGCTTGTAGCACATGTCCAAAAACGGCCTCTTGGCCGGCAGCGGCAGTGCCACCAGCTTCTCCTCCCCTCCCTGCGGCAGTTCTGCGTGCTCTTCACTGAGGGCCGCGTACGGTTCGGCAAAGAAGCGGTGCGCCAGTGTGTAGACCATCTTTTCGTCCTCGGTCTGCGGGGCGAATGCCGGGATGGCTCCGACCGCACACGCCACATGGCCAATCTCGCCCGACTCGCGCAGGGCCGCTTCGCGCTCGTACGCCTCGACCGAGCGCAGCGGGCGCAGATCCACCGTGGTCCCAAAGTGGTCGACCACCGCCTGCGTCTCGTCCGCATCGCGGTTGAGAAGATAGATCGGCGAAAGCCCCATCTGGCTCACCGCATACACTGCCGACCTGCACGTGCCGCCCGATCCGATGATGAACGCCGCATAGTGCTTGCCCTCCCTGTTGCGCGGGAAGACGTACCTCGCCTTGACGCCGAGCTGCGGGTCGAGATACTTGGTCACCCTCTCCTCTGCATTGCACTCTGCCACTCCGCGCAGCACCGCATGTGCAATGCCCAAGTAATCCGTGTTGGTCCCCACCATCTTTCGTCCCGCTGCGGTCGGGGTCGAGATGATCGTGTTCACCGTCTGCGTTGCCTTGCCCGCCTCGCTCAGCTCGTCGATCACGCCCTTAGATCCGAGCGTTGCCGTGACAGCAACCTTGAGCGGCATCGTCACGCCCGCACCGGCAAACAGCGGGTCCTTGCGAACGAGGTCGTACAGGTGCGCCTCGTCGACCGACTTGGTATCCTTGAGCGAGTACGTCGGGTGGAACGTCTGTGCTTCCGAGCCGGGAAAGGCGATGGGTGCAATCGACTGCAGCATCAGGTTCTGGAACGCCGGGCTGGCAGAGTGCGAGATGGGCGAGCCAAACAGAAAGTACTTGCGCGCCGAGGCGTCGATCTGCTCTTGCGTGGGGTGGGGCGGCGCCGACACGGCAGCATGGCCATTGGCGACACCGTTGGTAGCACCGTTGGGTGCACCGTTGGCAGCACCTGTGAACGAAAGATGATACGACATGCTGAATGGTCTCAAGTCTAGAGATGGACGGTGAGAAAAGATGGATGGTGGAGAGCGAGCAAGAAGAAGGCGAGGATCAGAGCCGGAAGAAAGAGCGGGAAGAAAGTGCGGGTGTTGGAGTGGAGGAAGAGACCCGGCCGAGAGGTATGTTGCACTGTAACCGGACCGGCGAGCAGCGAGGTGGTTGGCTCCGGATAGAAGGCAGGGCAGGGCAAGGGTCCAAATGAATCTCAAAAATTGTTGAGGCAGCACAGCGCAGATTCTTTAGCCGGTCATTTCCGAGCATCCACGCGGTACATTTTTTTTTGGCCGGCGTCCGCATTCCTTGTCGCTGCTGCCCGGTGAGCCAAGCACAGCACTCTCAGCACCTCGCAACCTGGCGTTCATCGTTGAGCAGCTCGGAGGAGCACAAGCATGTACCCGAGACCACCGGTCGGCTACTTGCGCCGTGACCATGTGGGATGTAGCGCCAATTCAAGGCAACATGAGCCTCGGCACCACTTCTCCCACCCCCACATTCGGCAAAAAGGCCCGCGAATTCACCGTCCGCTCGGTGCATTTCGGTGCGACTGCGCTTTCTTTCATACTCGCCATGCGCCCCTCTGCACGCAGCCGAAACCATGCCGAATCGCATGAAGTGCCCCTCCCGTCTCCGACCGCATGGTCTCGAGCGTCGTGTTCAATAACCGGCGAGGTCTGGCCCTTCGTACACAAACCAGTCACACACTCCGAGTCCTTTTTGCCGGCCAATCACAGGTGTCCCATAACCGACGGGTGCATACATGTGCTCCTTGGCGCCTCGAGATCAATTCTCCGCTTCGTCCGTGCCTTGCCTCGTGGCTCACAGTGGCTGCCTTCGGAATCTTTTCTCGCTTCGTTCATGCGCAAAGCGGTGGAAGAAAGAGCTTCCACTCGCTTCCAAAGCAGGTAGCCGGATTGTTTTCGACGGCAACAGGCGTCGGGAACACACCCGTCTTACACCTCCCGCCGAGAGTATCCGGTCATGGTGCTCACCAACGCAACAGTGCAGTGCTGCGCGGCATTGGGATGACATGGCGTGATCGTACACCGCTCCGCTCGAGCAGTAGCCGACACCAACGCACCAACCAGAAGATGCGCTTTTGGCAATGAGCAAAACGAAACGTTCCTGAATACGTACGCGCTGAGATGCACGGCGGTGGGGCCCCGACAGCATCGTTGCCGTTGAGCCACGCTGCGTGCAACCTGTGGCGACTCTGTACACGCTTTGCAATTTCGCCTGGCGTTGCAGAAAAAAATGGGATCTAGGCACGAAGAGTTTTTCGCTCTGCTCAAGTGCCTCTTCACCGCGTCTTTCTCCGTGCAACGCTTCCCCGCGCCCGCCCATCCCCGCGCCACCCCGCCCCCCGCCTCTTGGAATGGTGCATCAAACAAGCCCCACCATTTTACCCCGCTTGGTCGCTTTGGGCGAGTGCAACAACCCATATAACCTCGGCACATGTCGTTCTCCATGCATCTCGCTTCCCTTCCTCCAGCAAACTTTGCCATCCCCCTTTCCATCCGATCCTTGAAGGATATCTCTACGACGTCCGCTACGCCGCCGCCGTAAAGCTTTTTCTGCCATCGAATCAAATTCCTCGGATTCGAGGCTCGAGTCATTTCTCGGAATTTCACCGAATTCACCGAGAAGGCCACGAAGACGCCCACCTTCCTTGCTCCCATCCATCATCAACCATTATGGGTTTCCTCAAGCGTGTCGAGGACCGCCCGACGCCGTCGGCGGTCTACAACTGGCGAGTATGGGTGCTTTCGTTCATCGCCTCGTTTGCTTCAATCATGATCGGGTAAGTACTTTGCGCAGACGAACGCAAAGAAAATCGTCCGCAAAATTTCTGACCTCGCAGGTCCTTTTCGCCATGAATCTACAGATATGACTCTGCTTTCGTCGGCGGTACCATCGCGCTTCCTTCATTCCTCAAGTCGTTCGGCAAGCTCTCTGCCAACACCTCTGGCAACTTGGTCTCGACGTACCAGGCCGGTGCATTCTTCGGCGCCTTCCTTGGTCACCCGCTCGGCCATTTCTGGGGCAGGAAGAAGGGTCTCTTCGTCTGCTCGGTCGTCTTCACCATCGGCGCAGCGATCATGACCGCCGCCTCGCCCTCCACCCACCTTACTCCCATCTACGTTGGACGTGCCATTGCAGGTATCGCGATCGGCGCCGCATCCAACCTGACGCCCATCTACATCTCCGAAATCGCCCCTGCTCCTGCACGTGGTCAAGCCATCGGCATCTACGAGATCGGCTGGCAGATCGGTGGCATCGTGGGATTCTTCATCAACTACGGTGTGATCCAGACCCTTCCGCCCAGCGTCAAGCAGTGGAGAATTCCATTCGCGGTGCAGCTTATTCCCGGTGGCATGTTCATGATCGGCACGTTCTTCCTCGTCGAGTCTCCCCGTTGGTTGCTTCAGCGCGGCCGTGTTGAGGAAGCCCGCGCCAAGCTGTCCTACATTCGACACCTGCCCGTTGACCACCCCTACTTCGTTGAGGAATTCAACGAGATGCACGCGGCGATTGACGAAACGAGGCGCGCCGCCGGCGGCGACTCGTACTTCGCCCCCTTCAAGTACCTCTTCTCCCGCAAGCACCTCGTTCGCCGTCTCGCCTTCGCATCCAGTCTTTTCTTGTTCCAGGTAAGTAGCAGCCCTTCATTTCCAGGCTACGCGTCCGTGCGTCGAAAACCAGGGGTGGGCTCCTACCCCTCATTTTCGTCCCGCATATGACGCGGACGCCATCAACCCCGAGTCGTTCTTAAAGCTGACGTTTGGTAATTGATTGCGTTTATTCCTGTTCCATTCTGTCATGCTTAGAACGGCACCGGCATCAATGCGATCAACTACTATTCACCCACCGTATTCCGATCCATTGGTATCACAGGCACATCCACGGGTCTCCTGACCACCGGAATCTTTGGTATCATCAAGACGACGGGTGCGGCGCTTTTCATCCTCATTCTCGTTGAGACGGTGGGTCGCCGTCGCCTGCTCATGACGTCTTCGACGGGTGGTGCGCTTGCTATGTACTACATTGCCGGCTACATTGCCATTGCCAAGCCGGCGCAGCACAAGAAGACGTCGCTCGACGCCGGATCCACCTCGGCGCTCGTCTTCTTCTACATCTGGACGTGCTTCTATTCGTTCGGATACAACCCCATTCCATGGGTTTACGGCGCAGAATCGTTCGACAACACTGCCCGACCGGTTGCGCAGATCTTCAACGCGGCGAGCAACTGGTTGTACAACTTTGTTATCTCGCAGGCGACGCCTCACATGTTCGCCAAGATGGGCTACGGTGTTTACCTGTTCTTCGCGACCATGATGGTGATCAGCACGGTGTACATCTACCTGTTCATGCCCGAGACCAAGGGCATTCCCATCGAGGAGATGGACAACCTCCACGAAAAGAGGCCGCAGCGACACGCGCACAGGATGGTGCTCGAGGAGCTGCGCACGCGTGCGGCCGAGAGGCGCGGCGAGGCGGTTCTGGCGGACCAGGCCGAGTCGCGCGACGACGCATCCAGCGCCGACGAGAAGGAGGCCAACCAGGTCAAGATCTCCACTGCCTAGAGACGATAGACACTTGTGCCTTGTCTGCTTCGAGGATGGTCATGCTGTGCGACCAGAGCGTGACAGCATGACAGCCACGGCGTCTGGAAAAAAAAATCTTTCCTTTTTTTGGTATTTTCCGAATTGTAATTTTATGGGCTTCCACACAGCGTCTTTGTCCGACCTTGAAAAAGAGATTTTTTGTTTTTGCAATCTTTTCGACTTTGATTTCTGTGCTCGTCTCGCGCGAGAAGAATGCTTTGCTGCCCGTCTTCCGAAAGCCGCAGAAGGAGAGCAGAGGAGGCGCAGCGCAGCCAACTCTACGCGGACCCGCGCACAGAGCTCTTCCCGCTGCGCATCTCCACCACTTCCCGCTGAACTCGAGCGCTCTTTTTCACCACCATCATCCCTTCCTTTGCATCATTCACTCCTTTCGACCCGTCTCCCTGCTCATCAGCCTTGCCAAGCAATACCTCTGCTGTACTCCTTCACAAGCGCGCTTCCCGGGCCGTAGCTGTACTTCGCTCAATCCGTCCCACTCCACCCTAAGACTTTTCCAACCGCACCGCTGCAACAATGGCAGGTGCACTTGACGACGAGCTTCTTGCGCTCGCAGGATCTTCCGAGGACGAAGGCAGCCGTCCGCGCGCCAACAAGCGCTCTCCGTCGCACGGCACATCGTCGCTGGCCAAGAAGCGGCGGCTGGACCTGCTCGACGAGTCGGGCTCGGGCTCGGACGCCGATGCTCCCGGATCGGACGACGATGCTGCGCCCACGCGCCGCGCCCGCCCGCGCGCCTCTTCCTCCGACGACGACATCGCAGACCCATACCCGTACCAGGGCATCTACAAGTCCGCACGCGACATGGAGGAGCTCATGGCGATGAACGAGCTCGAGCGCGAAGACATCCTCGCGCGCCGCAGAGACGAGCTCAACCAGCGCAGGCAAAAGTCCGAGCTCGCCGCCCTCGTCAGAGCCCAACAGGCGGCTGCAGGCGCCTCCAAGAAGGCGGCGCGCAAGCAGGAGACCAAGAGCAAGCGCCGTGTCGTTCGCGGCGGAGGCGGTGATTCCGACTCGGAGCTGTCAGAGAGCGAAGACGAGGATGCGGATGGCGATAGCGACTTTGCGTACAGCGGCGCCGCTTCGGCCGCAAAGAGCCGCAGGAAGAAGATGCCCGGTCAGACGGATGCCAAGTCGGCCAAGCTGTCCGAGCTGCGCAAGAGGCGCAAGGAAAAGGCGGCCGGCACCACCTCTCGCGTTTCGGACGACGAGGACAAGGTGCGCTCGCGACGCGGATATGCGAGTTCGTCCGACGACGACTCGTACGCCTCGTCGGACGATGACGATCTGTACTCGCGTCGGGGCAAGGACACGCGTCGCAGCCGCCCCGACGAGGGAGGCAGTTCCGAGCCGCCTAGCCTTGCCGAGCTCAACGCGGCGCGCATTAGCCGCGAGCGCATCGAGCAGCGTCTGTACGCGCCGCGCTGGAAAGACGTGTTGACGGGTGCGTTCATCCGCTTCGCCTGGCGACGCGCGCGCGAGGACGGACAGGGCACGGAAGAGGTGTACCGCATCCACCAGGTGACCGACGTGCACGAGAAGCCAGGCAAGTTCTACGACCTCTCGGACGACCGCAGCGGGCGGTGGTGCAACGTCTATCTCGCCTTTGAGCATGCAGGCGAAGAGCGCGAGATCCGACTGTCGAACCTGTCGCGCTCGCCGTTTATCGAGTCGGAACGCGAGAGGTGGCTGGTGACGCTTCCGGCGTACAAGCAAAAGATCCCTCGTGCCAGCACGGTGGCTGCCAAGGCGGACGAACTCGAGAAGTTCTTCGACACGCCGCTGACCGAGGCGGACATCAAGAAAGTGCTGGAGCACAAGAAGAAGATCCGCACCCAGGCTGCGTCGGTCATGGGCAGTGCCACGCCTAGCACCACCGACGCGGACGGCGGAAAGAGTCTCGAGGCCAGGCTGGCGGCTGTGCACGAGAGGAACCGCGTAAAGGACCGCACCCGACCCGACGCCAAGTTGAAGCAAAAGCTGGCCCCGAGCGCCGCTGCGTCCGGTACGGCCACCCCGACTGCACCCGAGCAGAGGCAGGCGGCGCCGCCGATCACCAACAAGTTTGTCACGCTGCCCAACTTTGCCGCCACGGTGAATGTTGATTTGGGCGATTTTTAGAGGGCACGATCAATGCGAAATGCAAGCTGCTGGCTAGGGACGGTGTTTTTTGGTTTGAAGTTCTGGTAGCGGGCAAGCACGGAGATGTGGCGGAAAAGAAGGGGGGGGGGGGGGGGGGGGGGGGAGCGATCTGGAAGTGCAAGAGGTCCAACGAAAAGGAGGTGGCCTTGGGGCGTAGGGTCTTAAGCAGGGTGCATGATGCACCGAGGAGTACGAGCGATGGAAAAGGGGATGCTGTGGATCGCGCTGAATACCGTGCGCGGTATGAATCTTGTGCGAGTCAGCCAAGGGAACGCCTGATCAAGATAGCCACATGCGGTCAGCACTTTATCGCGCCTTGTACAGCCCCTCCGCAAGAGGATCAAGCCAGTCATTCGCGTATCTGCGACGCTCTCCATCCTAGCAGCCAACAGAAGTCGCACACGTGCTCAGGTCACACAACACAGCATCCCCTTCTTTGACTCCAACGCGTCATTCTCTCCAACCTTTGCCCTCCCGCACACACGCACGCACGCTCGCACATTGATCTCGGCATGCGCAATGGGATTTTGCTCTACTGCTTCCTCCTGAACCAGAGCACGTACGGCGAATTGGTGTGCAACTGCCTATCGTCGCCCCTGGTGATCCTCGAGTCGTCGCAGTACCACCACTCGCCACTGCTCTTGACCGTCGCGGTATAATGGCCCGTATTGAGACTGCCAAAGTGATGCGTGACCGCATACAGGTCGTACCTGTACGGCGGACGTTGACTTGCACTTTCCACCTGCGCCCCCGCTGCACCAGGTGGCAACGGTGCAGGCATATAGTTCGTCAAGTCCATAGGCGTTGCAGTCGGAAAAGTGACTGTGGTGTCGATTTTGTCCGTAAAGGGTCCTTTGAACGAGAAGCGCTTGAGATGGATCAGCAGGATTTGCGGTAGACGACTGATTGAGAGGCGCTTGGTTGCTTTGCGTGGCTTCTTGCAGCGTGGACAGTTCCACATATCCCCCTTATCCAACACCTCCTCCCTAACAAACGCATCCAAACACTGCTCCAACGAAACCTTCCCAACCCCCCTCCCGTGCGGCACAGGAAGTGAGAGGTAAGTGTACGCCTCGTAAGTCGTACTTGTCTTTCCACATGTGAGACAAGTAAGCTTGTTTCGAAACTGTCCCTGGAACCAGTCCACCACCAAACTGTCGTTGCGCATGCGGTAGATCGCCCACTCCTTAACACTTGCCACCTGCTGCGGCAACGTCTCCAGTTGCGCCTCGCGCTCGGGCGTCATTTCCACCGCCGCCGGTCTCGTCACCACATAGTTCAAATCCTCATGCAACCCGTCCAACAAAATCGCAAGGAACTCTTGCGAGTCATGCTGATCGTACCCGCGGAAACTAGGCGCAAACCTCGCCATGGCCTCCCTGAACGTCACTGGCGAAACAAACGCGTACTTCTCCCCCCACATCACATGCACCAACCCCGCCAAAGCCGTAGCCAACTGCCCCTGCGTCCCCAACGGATTCGTCCGGTTAATCGCCGCCTTGTACGAACCGTCCAGCAGAAAACGCGCCAGGGGTATGGTGGCAGAAAGACACTGCAGCGTCGAGTTCATGTAGCACGAGTTGCCCAGATTCTTCAAGCCCGTCAGGCCGATCTTGATCTCGTCAAAGTTGCGCCCGTTCGTCGGGCTGGCATAGACGCGCGAGGCGGTGCTGAGATGGCCTGCGTAGCCGGGTGCCATGACCTGCTTCTTGCTCGGATCGTTGCCGCCTGCCGACCCTGTACCGGGGATGAGCGCCGTGGGTACCGATGACGGACGGTCGCGTGTGCTGGCTGCAACGGCACCAGACGGCGACGAGGACGATGCGGCCATGGGTGGCGGCTGCGGCGTCATCCCGCCATACGCCGACATGCCGCCCGAGATAGCCGGCTTGAGCTGCGGGTATTCGAATGCGGTGGCCGAGTTGGAGCGCGACAGCGCGCGGTGTGCGGCGGGCGGCGGAAATGACGGTGCGCCCGACGCGATCCCTCCCGGCGCCTTGTACGCGCGTGCGGGCAACGAGGGCCCACCAAACCCACCGTCCATGGAAAACGGCGAGCCAGCACCATTGCTGCTGCGGCTCGGATACACGCCCCCTGGCTGCATGCTGCGCTGTGGATCCGCCACCACCTGCTGCTGTCTGCGCGTGCGCTTAAGCTCCTGCTGCGCAAGCTGTTCCGCCGTCGCCCCCCTCGTGGCCGGATCGTCCGCGGTAGGGAATCGCATGCCCGGCTCAAACGAGATGCTGCTCCTGTGCGCATGCCCATTCGTCGCGCCACTGCGAAGCACCAGCTTGTCGCCCGCCTTTTGCGCCCACCTCTCAAAGCCGCCGACGAGCAGCACGGGCTGGTGCTTGAGCGTCTTTGCAAACTCGTTCTCGTAGATCGCACGGACCAGCGTGTCCATCCTGGCCTGTGCGGCGGGATCCTGCGGCACCTTGTCTGCCGAGTGGGTGCCGCGCAGCGCGCGCAGGTTGCGGTCGTACAGCACCACGAGGTCGAACGTATTGCGTGCCGCAAACGCCGCCTGCTCGTCGTGGGGCGAGAGCACGAGCTTGTCCTCGATGTCAGCTGCGCTCATGCCGTCGCGCAGCGTGATGGGTTCGATGCAGACGACTTTGCCGCCGAGGATGCGGCCGGCGTCGAACTCGGCGCGGCTGCGCACGTCGAGCAGCAGCACATCGAGCCCAGCCTTTTTGCCGATCTTGCGGTTGCCCTGCGCGTCGGTGAACTCCTGGAAGCCCGGGTTGAGCAAGCCAAACAGCTCCTCGACGGAGATGTGGTTCTTCATGGGCAGTGGCGGCTTGGCGCCAACGATGAGCGAGCGCGGCTCTGCGGTGGCGGAGGAGGATGCGGGAGCGGGCGAGGATGGCGGCTGGTGCAGGCTGATGCGGTGCGGGTCGTGCGGTGGGAGGCCATCGATGGCGCGCGGCTGCCTGCTTGGCGGCTGCGGTGGTGTTGGTGCCGAGTTGGCGCGATCAAAGGGCTCGGGCACATCGCGGGCCAGGGCGAATTCGCGAGCGAGGTCGTTGGAGCTGGTGGAGGGAGGAGCGGGAAGCGGGCGCTTGGCCTTGCCGACGGGATGGGAGGGTGGCGCAGGGAAGCCGCCGCCGGCGGCGTCGTCGGTCTCGAGCTGGTCGATGGACGGGTAGTGGGCGTTGAACTCCGAGGCGGTGGGGATGGCAGGGAAGGCGGGATTCGCTTCGTCGAGCGCATGGTGCAAGGTGTGCGTGGCAAAGGCCGAGTCGATGGAGGTGGTGGATGCGTTGGACTGGGATCGGTCGCGAAGCTCTGCTGGATCGGTGGAGGCGCTATTCCGCAGAGCCTGGAGACGATCTGCGAGCGAGCTGCCCGTGCGCCTTCCCTCGACATGCTGATCGATGGGCGAGGCGTCTGTTGCGTGGTTTGCATGGTCGTCTTCCTCATCCGAGCCTTGTGCGGGTCTGGTGGGCGGATCACGCAGCGCCGAGTCGCCTGGTGGCTGGGCCTGCCTCTGTCTCGCTGCATTCTGCGCCTGCTCCTCTGCGGCCTGTGCGAGCTGCTGCGCATTCCTCTCCTCGCGCACGGCGAGCTGCGACTCGAGCCTCTTTGTGCGCTCGATAAATGCGGGTGCCTGCTTCATCAGCTCGTTGTACGCCTGGTACACGGAGCCGCGCGCCTTTTGGATCTTGGGCCAGTCGTCGTGCTTGGAGATGAACGCGGCGACATTCGCAGCCTTGAGGTAGTTGACGAAAGCCACTTCGATCTGGCCCTGTGCGTCCGAGGCGCGTGCCTTGTCGAGGAGCGCATTCGCCGCACCGATGTACGTCTTGACGCTGAAGCTCGAGTCGAGCTTGGGCTGTGCCTGCTTGCGCAGATTGAGCGGATGGTTGGGCGATAGGAAGGTGGACGCGCCATTGCTTGCCGCGGCCACTGCGGGCATGGTTGCAAATCGCAATGATGATGGTGGTGGTGGTGGTGGTGGAGAGAGGCTGTGTGAGACACTCGTGTGCTCTCCGCTGTGAATCCCACTGTGGAGGGCGGCGGCTGAGCCTCTGAATTACTGCTCTGAATTACTGCTGCTCGGAAAGGGGCGATTCATCGCACTCAATTTGGGAGGTGTGAATCCGAAAGCTGCATGTCTCCACTCTGCTGTTGCCTTTGCTTCCCCACGCATCGCGTGGCGCCGCCTCCTACAATGTTAGATCAAAGCATACAGTGCAAGAAAAGGTATCCAGAAGACAACGACTACTATCATACATGGGCAATGGCGAACAATCTACAACTTGGCCTTGGGCGGCTGTGCAGGCAGGAGGAGCTTGCCCTGGCCCTTGAACCAGCCTGGCTTGGCCGGGTTCGTCTCGACCCACTGGTGCTTGGTTTCGATGTACTCGTCCAGGCCCTTGCTGCCGAGTTCACGGCCGTTGCCGCTCATCCCGAAGCCGCCCCACTCGGCCGCGGGGGTATACGATCCGTACGTGTTGACCCACACGGTTCCGTGGCGCAGCTGCTTGGCCACGCGACGCGCACGCTCGACGTTGGCCGACTGCACGCCGCCGGCGAGGCCGTACTTGGTGTCGTTGGCGAGGCGGATGGCGTGCGCCTCGTCGCCGTCCTTGAAGCGCTCGACGGTGAGGATGGGTCCGAACGTCTCCTCCTGCACGATGCGCATGTCGCGCTGGCAGTGGTCCAGCACGGTCGGACAGAAGAAGAAGCCCTTGGCGAGCTCCGGGTGTGCTTTAGCATCGGGCCTCGCCCCACCACACATCAGCTTGGCACCTTCCTGCACGCCCAGCTGCACGTACGCCTCCACCTTGGCCAGATGCGCCGCTGACACCAACGGTCCCGTCTCGCTCGCCGAGTCCATGCCGTTGCCCATGTGGATCCGCTTGGCCCGCTCCACCACGCCGGCCACCAGTTTGTCGGCGATCGACTCTTCCACGATCAGGCGCGCGCCCGACGAGCACACCTGGCCCGAATGCAGAAACACCGCCGTGACCACCGTGTCGATGGCCCAGTCCAGATCGCAGTCTGCAAACACCACATTCGGGTTCTTGCCGCCCAGCTCCACCGTGCATCGCTTCACCGTGCCCGCGCACGACGCGATGATGCGACGGCCCGTATCCAAGCCACCGGTGAACGAGACGAGGTCGACGTCCGGATGCTCGGTCAGCGTGGGTCCCACGCCTGCACCTCCCGCGGTGAGCAGCTGCACCGAACCCACGGGCGCACCCGCCTCGACGAGCAGCTTGACAAAGTGCACGGTGGACAGCGGCGTCACCTCGCTCGGCTTGATGATCACCGCGTTGCCCGTGGCGAGCGCGGGCGCCACCTTCCAGCAGATCTGCAGCAGCGGATAGTTCCACGGCGCAATCAGCACGCACACGCCCACGGGCACGTGGCTCGTGGTGCTCTCCACCGTGTCGGGGATGACGTCCGACACGATGCGCTTGGGCGTGTCCAGCTTGTTGGCCTCGTGCGCATAGAAGCGGAACACGTTGGTGACGTCGTCGACATCCACGCGGCTCTCCTCGAGCGTCTTGCCCGTGTCTTTGGTCTCGATCTCGGCCAGCATCTCCTTGTCGCGTTGCAGCAGCTCGGCGACGCGCGTCAGCAGCGGCGTGCGCTCGGTGCACGTCTGGTGCGGCCAGTCCGAGGTGCGGAAGAAGTGGACAGCAGAGTGGATGGCGGCAAGCGCATCATCGCTGCCCGCCTCGTCAATCACGCAGATGGTCGAGTTGTCATACGGATTGATGATCGGACGCGTGTGGCCCGCCTTGGCGTGCGTCCACTTGCCGTCGATGTACAGCGTGGGCTCGGGCGCGGGCGTGCGCGATGTAGACGCCATGCTGCTGAGTTGCGATGCGAGTGCGGCTGGGTCTGGCGTGTGCAAAGTCGATACGCAGCGAAAGGCGCTAATTCGAGTCTGCTTAAGAAGTGGGATCTGAAATGCAAGAGTAGGCATGTCAATTTTCGCTCCACTCTCCAGTTTCAGCAAGAGGGGAACGCCGATGGTCAGAGTCTGGTTAATCTAGTAGCTCCGCACGGTGTAAGGCTGATGACCTTCTCGGTGTTGGATTGTTCACATGAAGTAGAAATGTCCTCATCACTCGAACGGCGTTTCCCCCTGTATTCCACTCCGCTGCGCAACTTACGTTTGATGATGAAGGAAGAACGATGCGAAGGGGCAGACAGCGTGCTGTTGTGAGGATGCGCAAGGTGCTGCCGATGGAAACGAAGGCCATCGAGTCTGCTTTATACACGGTGGTGGGAAGCAAGAGATGAAGCGCGGCACATCTTTCCTTGAAGCAGTGGAGGTCGCCGCCCAATTTTTCACGATCCACAAACTCGCACCGCTCTCGCACCGCTTCCCGCACAGATCACACCCGAACCAGCCGCGGCCCGACTCTGCTTCCGTTGATCCGGCCGTTACATCTTTTTGAGGGAGAAGCAATGTTAGGCCGAAGTGGAGAGAGCGGGGTAAGGCTTTGCGGCGAGCTCGGCAATCTAAACGGCCTCCACCGTGCACCGTGCACCGAGGCACCCTGGCACCGTGGCACCGAAGCTGCTTCGCTATCTATCAATGCCCGTCATGTGGCTCGAGCTCGGCTTTGCGTTTATCTTTGCTCAGCAATCACAGCCGGACTTTTTCATCCTCTAGCATCTTGTCGCCGCACTCTCTGCTCTCCACCATCATTTTCTTTGCTTTCTTTTGCCAATCGACATGCCAGCTAAACGCGTGCTCGTATCGTACGGGGTGGACATTGACGCTGTTGCCGGCTGGCTCGGCTCGTACGGCGGTGAAGACTCGCCCTCGGACATTTCGCGCGGTATCTTTGCAGCCGAAGTGGGTGTTCCTCGCATGCTTGGTCTCTTTGCCAAAAAGGGCATTCGCGCAACATGGTTCATCCCCGGCCACACGCTCGAGTCGTTCCCCACCGAGTGCCGGGCGATTGTCGATGCAGGCCACGAGATCGGTTTGCACGGATACTCGCACGAAAATCCGACTGCCATGTCGCTAGACCAGCAAAAGGCGATTCTCGAAAAGACCTTTCAGCAGCTGACCGACTTTGTGGGCAAACCACCCACAGGAAGCGTGGCACCATGGTGGGAGACTTCCGCAGAAGGTGCCGATCTCCTGCTGAGCTACGGCATCGAGTACGACCATTCCATGATGCATCACGACAGCCAATGCTACTGGTTGAGAACCGGCGATCAATGGACCAAGATCGACTACGAACAAAACCCCGAGGCTTGGATGAAACCCCTGCAGAGGGGAAATGTGACGGGCTTGGTCGAGATTCCAGCCAACTGGTACGTCGACGATCTACCGCCCATGATGTTTATCAAAAAGTCACTCAACAGCCACGGCTGGGTCAACCCCAGAGACATCGAGCAGATGTGGATGGACATGTTCCAGTGGCTCTACGACAATGAAGAAGATTTCGTCTTTCCCGTAAGTCCCTCTTTCCCAATTGCAACAAAGACCACCGGGTATTGAGCTGTGACTTTGGAATAGATTACGGTCCATCCGGATGTGTCGGGTCGACCACAGGTGCTTGCTATGCACGAACGCTTCATCGACTGGATCAACACGCACCAAGGCGTCCAGTGGTGCACCATGGACGAGATGAACAAAGACTTTCGTTCGCGAAACCCCCGACCCTCCTAGTCTCCATCCTTGCCGTATCGGGTATACATGCTGTTTGGCAAGGGCAGGAGGGGTTTAGAACTTGCGCCCAATGCCCGCCTTGCGTTTGGCAGCACCTCCGTCGAATCGATCCATCTTTGCGTCGGCCTTGCTGAGTTTGGCCTGTGTAGACTCCACCTCGGAATCGAGCTGGCCGAGCAGTTCGGTCTGTTCGCCCAGCTCCTGATTGATCGCCTCGCCCATCTGGCGCTGACGACGCAGGATGGCGGCGAGGTTGAGCAGCTGCTCGTCCTGCTGGTCCATCGCGTCGGTTTGTGACTGGAACAGCTGCGTATTGTTGAGGGGTCGTGTGGTGTCTGTCTCCTCCGCAGGCGGGCGCGGTGCATCCGCCGCTGCTTGGCCGAGTGTACGTGTACCCACAAAACCCCCCGGCATGGACGCTGTCCGACTCGTCGAGGTCGAGTTAGCGATAGCAGGTGTGGGTTTGCGTGGCGAGGTGGAAGAGGAAGTGACCATTTTGACGTTCATGGGCCACTCGATGAACGACTTGAACGCATCGGACTCACGCCAGCTTGCGTCGGCATCCATGACAATATCCTTGAGATACAGCTCGAGATCGTGCATGCGCTGCTTGAGCCACATCTCGTCGTCTTCCACTGCATCGCCCGAGGCAAACGACAGAAAGCCGGAGAAAGTCTTTTTCCATTCTCGCGCGCGCTCTCGCGGTGGCAGAGCTCGAGGCGCCGGCTTACCTGCCCCACCCGGCTCGCCGGACGAAGACGCACTGGCAGCCAGATTCTTGTCGAGCCGCACGAACTCCGAGTAGCGCCGATACACGGTCCAGGAGCGAACGGGCAGCTGAACCACCACGGCGTAGACAGTGTACGACGAGGCGGTGCCCGTGCGTGTCTCGTAGCGCGGTATCGATACACCCTGCAGCGGTTGTGCCTGCGCCATCGTTGCGTCCAGTAGAGCCGCGACAGAAAGGGGTGTTTAGTCCTTGTGGTGGTGTTGGTGATGGTGGATTGGAGGCAAACACGGATGCGTGCGGATTGCATGCAGGGGTCCGCTCAATCCGCTCAAAAATGTGGAGCAGCCGTTGCCCTTTTCGGCTGGAAATCTGCCCGAGTGCGCTTACACTCACTCGCACACAACACGCACTGACACAATCGTCTGGGGCTCATATTGTCATTTTGCACGGCACATAATGGTGCCATGTCTAACGGTGAAGGAAGGGCTTAGGAATGACGGCCGAGACGGTCGAGGCACGCCTTGCCCTGTTCGTACCACTCTGCACGCGAGATCCAGAAGCTCTCTCTGTTCTTCATGATGTCGGCGAGCACGGCGCCGCCGAGGAAGACCATGTGCTTTCTGCGCGGTGGATCCTCGATCCTGATCTTGAAGTTCTTGAGGCGCGCGCCGTCGTTGTTGAGCACGCGCGTGAGGTAGAGTTGCTTCATCTCCTTTTCCAGACGGCTGGGCAGACCCGGATACATGCTCGAGCCGCCAGAGAGCACAATGTGCTTGTACAGCTCGGCGCGCGTATCGACCGCGGCGGACTGGATGGTGTTGAAGAGGAGCTCGGCAACACCCGCCTGCTCTACATCCACAAGATGCGGTTGGAACATGCACTCGGGCGCCTCGAAGCGTTCGGAGCCCACTTTGATGATGCGGCCGTCCGGCAGCGTGTACTGCTCGACGAGCGTTGTTGTTTCCTCGGCGAGCTTCTTGTCCAGGTCGAGATCGTAGCTGACGTAGCACAGCTTCTCCTTGATCTGACGCACCGTGTCGAAATCGGCGGTGCGGTTGAAGGCGTATCCGCGCATGAGGAGCAGCTTGATCAGATAGCGCGTCACGTCGCGACCCGCCACATCCAGACGCTTGGTGAGGTGAGGCAGCGCGAATCCTTCGAACACCGGCACGACGTGCGTCACACCGTCGCCCGAATCGACCACCACACCCGTCTGGAGACCCTGCGCATAGAGCGTCAGCACCGCCTGGATGGCGACATAGACGCCGTCGAAGCCGTACTCTTCAAACATGATCTGGCACATCTCCTCGCGGTTCTTCTTGGGGTTCATGGGTGGCTCGGTGAGCAGGATCTTGCGTCCTTGCGGATCGATGCGCAGCTTCTCGTCAAAGGTGTAGTTCCACACGTGGCGCATGTCGCCAAAGTCCTTGACGATGCCGTGCTCCATGGGCTGGTTGATCTGGAGGTAGTTGCGCAGCTCCTCTGCCTCTGTGCCCACCATGATGTCCTTGATCTGCGTGCCGGTGTTGCTCGAGATGGCGTCGCGCTCCTCGGAACGCAGGATAGGCCGACCGACGATCGATGGGAAGACATGTTCGGGAAAGTTGGAGCCGGCATACCCGACCTTGACAAAGCCGGTGCCGTTGTCGACGACGACGGGCCTTGAGTCTGTCATTGCTGTTGATGATAGGGATGCGCGGATGGTCGTGGTGGTGGTGGTGATGGTGGGATGGATGGCTCAGCACAGCACAGCACAGCACAGCACGGCAGCACCGCACCGATCCGCCTCGATTGGCGGCGATTCGAACCGCGCGATTTCCAAGCGATTTCCAACTCCACTTTCCGAGGCAGTCCAGTCCGGCTGTGCTTCGCTCTCTCAATCGAAATGGCCTGTGCAGACGCTCCCCACAACGAGAAATTGTCAGCCTTAGTCATGCACTCCAGGCGACGGCGGGAAGAAGCACATTCAGGGTCCACTCGCGTGTGCCGGTTCCCTCTTCCACTCGCACCACCACCACCACCACCACCACCACCACCATGAACGCAGCACCCACAGCCAGGCCGCTGCAGCTCGACCAGTGGTCCAACACAAAGGCGCCCCTCTCCTCCTCACAGCGTGCCTCGGTGAATCGTCTCGCAGAATGGCTGCATCGCAATTCGTCCGACTACAAGCAGTCGCAGCAGTCGCTACAGTCACAGCAACAGCAGCAACAACAGGCATCGTCGAGCAACATTGAAGTGTCCACTCCATCGGCAGATGTGGTCGATGTACCGCTGCTTTCCTCGACGGACCCCATCGCGCTTCCGGACACATCGGCACCGCTCGCATCCGCACAGAGCTTCCTCGCGTGGTACACGCAGCTGTCGGACTCGGTGAGCTCGTCCACGCACTCGTCGCACATCCACGCACTCACGCACATCGCGCACACCACCGCCACCGCCGACTCGCTGCTCGCCCACCTCGACGCATGCCAGATCAACGTCGCCGAGCTGCGTGCGGGGTCGGCGTTCGTGCACGACTCGTCGCGCGGCATCCGCGAACAGGCGCAGGCGCTGCTCGACTCGCACACGCACCTCGACACGCTCGCCGAAGACATCGCATCGCGCCTGAGCTTCTTTACGCTGCTGCCGTACGCCACCAACATGCTCAGCTCGCCCGACGCCAACATCGTCTACTCGAGCGCCTTCCTCGAGCTCATGGACCAGCTCGAGATGGCGCTGCTCTTTCTCAACCAGCATCCGGCGCGCACGTACAAGGACGCACAGCTGTATCGTATGAGATATGCACAGTGCGTCACGCGTGCGGCGACGCTTGCAAAGATGGCCGTCGTGCGCGATATCAAGGCTCATGCAGACCACACTGCCCAGCGACTCAAGCAGCTCGCATCGTCGCGCACCCCCCAAGGCACATCCGACACCACCGATGTCAAGGGCAAGGCACGCGAGATTGCGCAACCAGCTCAGTCGGTGATCAGCCAGGAAACGTCCGACACCCTGTTTGCAGACGCCGAGCAGATGGTCACCAAGCTGCGCCCGCTCATCTTTGAGCTGGCCAAGCGCGCCGCGAGCACCGCCGATGCACCTGCCGCCG
Source organism: Moesziomyces sp. F5C1 (assembly GCA_003004715.1). Classification (NCBI taxonomy): domain Eukaryota; kingdom Fungi; phylum Basidiomycota; class Ustilaginomycetes; order Ustilaginales; family Ustilaginaceae; genus Moesziomyces; species Moesziomyces sp. F5C1. Next base: position 275,049 of record NXFR01000023.1, on the reverse strand, counting down.
CGACGGCAGGCGAGTTCGAGTCGCTGCTGCAAGAGTGTCGCGCCGCATGGTACCAGACGCGCCGTCCGCTGCTGTCGCGCCTGCTTGCGCAGCGCATCGCCGAGGCGGAAGCCAACGTCGCCACCCAACCGGGCACGGGCATCATCCCGCTTGCACGCACCGCCACGCAGCTGCTCGCCCACATCGTACGCTCCGAATACACCCTCTACCAGCGCTTCTTTGGCAGCGACACCAGCGACGCGCCACCTCGCCACGATGTGGAGTTGACCGCGTATCTCGGTGAGCTGACCGAGGCGGTCGCATCGCGTCTAAGGCCGCGCCTCACCAAGGAGCACGACCTGGTGGTGCTCGCCGATACCGCCTCGGTGGTTTCCGACGCAGTCCACGCGGGCGAGGACGATGCTTGGGCGCGCAGCATGCAGGCGTTGGTGGACGAGGTGCAGTCGCGCCTCTCTGCACGCGCGCACCAGGTGATCGTTTCGGACATCGCCCAGTTCACGCCCAACGCCGACGAGGGCGAACTCGACTTTCCCGCACGCATTCTTGCGTACCGCTCGTCCACACGCGCAGGTGCGGGGCATCAGCGCGCAAAGTCGGGCGCAGGATTGTTGGATGCAGCACTGGCGGCGTCGCGCGCGTCATCGTCTCGCTCTGCCCACGAAAAGGTGGCGCTATTTACCATGCCACCCTCCCTGGCAAGTACGTACTATACGCCCGTGCGCACACTGCTCGAGGTTCTCTTCCACCTCCAAGCCCGCCTGCCCGCACGCGCGTTTCGCCGCATTGCCAGTACCGCCATCGACGCGTGTCTGGTCAGCATCGGCAAAGGTGCAGCGGCATTGGGGAAGAGGGGGGAGGGTGAGGATGCGTGGTTGTTCGAGTTGCGCCAGTGCGAGATTCTGCGCGAAGCGGTGGTTTCCGCCGACCTCGTGCTGAGCCAAAACCCAGGTACCGACTCGGAAAGCGATGCGAGCCCACGCTCCATGGTCGATACGTCGTCGCTCGTCACGGCGATCAACACGTTGTGGAACAACACCACCAGCCTTTTGTATCCAAAGGACTCCAAGGAGGAGGGTACGGATATGCAGCGCAGCTCCGAGGCCGTCTCTACACGGCTGCACGAGCTCATTTCGCGCACGGCAGCCTCGTGGGCGGGCGCCATCGTCCTTCCTCTGCGCGTTTATATCGACCAGCACACACACGCTGCGGCGCAAGATGCCAAGTACACCTCGACCAAGGAAGCCTTCGACACGTGTATCGCCAGCGTGCTGCCGGAGAAGGCGGCCAAGGTTCGCACGTGGATCGAAGACCACGAGGTGCAGCGTATGCTCGGCGCGCGTATTGCCGAGATCGTCGCTGAGACCTACGCCAAGTTCACAGAGCTTGGAGCAGCGAGTGAAGGTGTAGACGAAGTGAAACAGAGGGTGTTGAAGGAGTGGAATGCTGCGCTTGCCTAGTCCATGTCAATGTCACCTATTCCCAGTCTTCGTTATGGCCGCCTGCGGGAGTGAAGGAGTTGGGCTTGGTGGAGGCGAGAATTTCCGAGTCCCGGCAAAGTGGGGAGCCTAAATATTTGCCATCGCCTTCATCTGGCTCTTGACCTTGACCTCCAACTCTCGCTGGCACCATGAATCGCACACTTCTTTCACGGGCACTCGTGCCATCTCGCTCTCTCTCCACGTCGTCGGTGCGACATCTGCGACCGCGCACATCAGTACCCACAAGCGCTTCGCAACCCGTGCTGCAAAAGGACGCACCTCCACCCCCACCTCGTCGATCGCCTGCGCAATCACCACCAGCACAACCCCAACCCGGCAAGAGGGGCGGAAAAGAAGGATCCGTATACGCGAGCTATCGTGCACTGCCGTACAACACCAAACTCGTTTTCTGGACTTGTGGTGCCAGTAAGTCCCCTCCCTTTCCCCCTTCCACTCTCTTTCTGCCTCGCGTATGGACACTGATGCTGGCGCGTTGTAGTGTTTGCGGTGCTGGGCCTGTTGGCCGCCGACAAACTCGAGCAACTCTTCCCTGCACGCAACAATCGACCCACCGAAGCCAAGGACGACGCACAAGCCAAGTTCATCGAACACAAACCACGCCTACTCGCAATCTCGGTCGTCGACCGCAACCCCGAACCCAACCACACTTCAAGCACATAACAAAACATGAAATGGAATAGAGCCTGAAAAGAAAACATGTACATGGAACGCAAACTTAGTCGTCGTCCTCGGACAGCTTGGGTGCAAGGTAGAATCGCACGTATCCGTTTTCGAAGCCGAATTCACACTGCACACCACGCCCAAAACACAGCTCGGTCAGCTGAAGGAAACACGACAAGAAGAGGAATCTCTGGGAAGGCAGTAAGGACTTACGAGGAGGGGAACTTCGTTGCTCATATGCAGCTGCACTTCGTCGGCGAGGGGAGCGGCCTTGGCAAAGTTGCTGAGGTACTTGAGGGAGAAGGTCAAATTGACTGCCTGTTGCATTTCGATCTTGACGGGTACCTGGCCACCGGTGCTTGCACCATCCTGCTTGCGCTTCTTCTTGGCCGGCTTGACGTCCTCATCATCGTCGTCATCGTCCGCCAGTGCCGCACTAGCCGATCCCTGCTTGAGCGTCATCCTAGCAGCTCCGATCTCGCCCTCTGCAGAGAACGACACACCCTCTTTGGACACCTCGATCTTGACGCTCTCACCGATATTAGCCAAATCGCGGCAGATACGACCGAATTCGCCCGAGGACATCTTGACCACGGCATCGTACTGGGTATCGGGGATGCCGAGGTGCTCCGAGTCGATGTCCATGAGCTTCATCTCGAACTCGCCGACGCGGTCGGACTTGGGCGATTCGAACGTCATCTGGAGCGTATCGCCATCGTCGGACTTCTTGAGCGAGAGGACATCGTCGTTGTTCGCGCCCTTGAGGATCTTGCCGAGCGAGGCGAGGGAGACGCCGATCGACATGGGACGATCGCATCGGAACTCCTCGAAACAGTCGGTGCGCAGCTCTATCGCCGACAGCGCCACATGCGAGTTGTCCATTGCCTGCAGCCGAATACCGTCCTCGGAACACTCAAAGTTCGCATCGGTGATGAGCTCGCGCACGGCATCGAGCACCTTCTTGAGCAGCACGGCCTCTCGTAGACGTGCCTCCAGCATGGTTGCGATGTGTTGTTGTTGTTGGTTGGGTGTGCGTTGAATAGGGGTCCGAAGGAGGGAAGGGGATGGTGGAGGAAAGAGGAGGAGAGCAGGACTCTACCTCGCGCAATGCTATCCGTTTCCACGCTCGATCCAAAGCGAGAGAGAGAGCGTTCATTCCAGACGCGCCGCGCGCTCTCCTTTCCCTCCCAGCTGTGCCCTCGATTGGGCAGTTGGCAGTTGGGCTGAGCTGCTGCCGTGTTGCACTTCTCTTCGCCGCAAAGCGCAGCGGGTCGAGGCGCAGAATTTTGGCTGCCAACCGACGCGCGCGGGTCTGGCACACACTGCTCTTTACGCGCTGCCCTCTGCCTCTCTTCCGCGACGCGCGCGCGCGCGCTCAATTTCCACCAACGCGCCGCTCTCTCTCTCGTTGCGCGTGCGGGTGTTGGTCTCTTTGTCGCACAAGTCTAACATCTTGAAACAAACCCGAATCTTCTCGCGCGGCTTCATCCAAATGTGGAGGCGGATTCAGGGTCCAATGCGCCCACTCTTGCACTTGCACACACGCCGCTCCTCCTCCTCTCCCACACGCTTGCGTCGTTTATCCTTGCCTCTCGACCGTCATTGATACCCTAGCAAGCATGTCGTCTTCGCCGGCTGGTCCTAATGCTGGCACCGGTTTCAGCGATGACTTTCACCTGACACATGTGCTGCACGCGCACACTTCCGACGTAAGGATCCCCGCACTTCCTCGCTGGCTTCCGCACATCCTCGCTCACACTCCGTTCTCCCTTTTGAGCACTGTAGGTGCGCTGTGTGGCGACGACGCTCGATCCGCTTTCTGGTCGCGAGGCGCTACTGTCCGGCTCGCGCGACGAAACGGCCGTGTTGTGGTCGCGCGAGCCTCCCTCCCCCTCGTCATCCAACTCCTTCGTCAAGGACGCAACCTTCCACGGCCACCGATTCTGCAGCGCGGTCGAGTTCATCTCCCCCAGTGCCCTCGCTGGTCTTCCACGCGGGCAAGTCCTAACAGGTAGTCTGGACGCTCAAATTCGCTGCTTCGACCCGCTCCGCGCGGACAAGCCGCTGCAGCTGCTCACCGACCACTGGGACAACGTTGCGGTGCTCAAGGCGCACACCCACGAGCCGGTGTTCATCTCGGGCAGTTGGGACAAGACCGCACGCGTGTGGGTGTGGGACCGCACAGCCGCCAAGTGGGCGTGCAAGTGGGCGCTGCGCACCCACGAACAGGCCGTGTGGGGCGTCGAGATCATCGAACCACCCACAGCCACCCAGGCGGGAAAGTTCCTCACCGCTTCCGCCGATCTATTCATAAGGCTCTTTCACGGAGATCAGCTGCACACCGTGTATGCCGGACACACCGACGTCGTTCGCTCGCTTCTACTCCTACCCCCGCTCCCTCCCACCGGTGATGCTGGCAGTGCGGATCCGGTGTTGTTTCCGGACGAGAGGCTGTTCGCGTCTTCGTCCAACGATGGGACGATGCGCATCTGGTCGCTCGACGCGCGCCGCAGTCCCACCCAGGGCAATGGCGGCGATGCCGTGCGCGTGCTTCGTGGGCATACCAGCCTCGTATACGGCCTAGCCACGTACAGAGACGCATCGGGGTTGCGGCTGGTGAGCAGTGGTGAAGACGGCACGTTCCGCATCTGGGATCCTGTCTCCTCGCGGCTTCTGCACACTATCGCTGTGCCCGTAGTGTCCGTCTGGGCGGTAGCGGTGTTCCCCGCATCGAAGGATATCGTTGTCGGCGGCAGTGACGGTCTAGTGCGCGTCTACTCGCAGCACTCACCTACGCGCGCCGACGAGGACAGCAACATGCTCGGTGCCCCGCTGTCTGTTAGCGAAGCCTCAGTGGAAGCCCACAAAGCCGCCGAGATCCAACAGACCTTGGCGATACGCAAGACCGAGACGCCCGAGCAAAGCACGCAGGACCGCACGCACGATGCCGTGCTGCACATCGACATTGCCGACGACAAGCCGCCCATCCCACTGGCGGTGAGCCGCTCGCACAACTGGCTCCAAGTCGCCACGGACTTTGTCGCGCTTCATGCACTGCCGCACTCGTACATCGAGCGCATCGTCGAGTATATCAAGCTCGTCTTTCAATAGATTACCGACGCCCCCAAGGAATGCCGCCGGGAATCTCTCTGAGCACGAGGTAGGAGATGCATGAACAAGCGAAAGACGCCGGTGGCCTACGAAAATCTCGGAAGATGGCCCAAGTGGGGAAAAGGCAACGACCGAACTTGCTCCGGAGCCCAACTCGCAAGCTGTCGACGGACGAATCTCGGTGGAGCTGGCAGGGGAGCATTGTGTTCCGAGTGACATGTGGGCCGAACACCGTCGGTGGAATGGAGAGACTGCGGAGAGACTTTGCGGTACAACGAGGTGCGAGACAGAAGCGCCCGAATCCGCACCTACAAACCAAAGCTTGTTGGTTGGTGGTTGGGTGGTTGCGGGTGTGCCTGACGGAAAAAAACAGAGCTCACCGGCGACCTTTGTGCCCGCATCCCTGGTCGAACTCTCTCGACTCGGCGTTTTTTGCGACCGACCAGCGCCTCTCCCATTCTCACTCCTGCGTCCCTTCATCCTTTTTCCCCCTCTCAAACCAATTGGCGTATAATAGTGTTTGACTTGTTGGAGGTGGTGGGATGACGTATGGGCTGGCTTGGTGGTGGTGCGGGTGATTCCGGGAAGCTTTTTTGTGGTGGCAAGGCTGTGAGACCGTGAAACGCATTTTCTCTGGCTGTCACATGTCGAAAGCAAAAATTGAGCATGGGGCTGAGGCGCAGGAAAGGGGGAAAGCATGACCATGCATCGTCAAAAGGCTTGGTCGCCAGGCTGGCATCGGCGGAGGTGGACCGACGCTCCGGTGGGGAGAAAGGCTCGGATGGTCGGACGGAAGAATCGCAGCTCTCAGACCGAGACGACCGCTTGGTCCACTGCGCCAATTCCTCCGCACCGTTCTCGAGCCGTCCTTGATTTCCGCGCCGAGCCGGCTGCCCCGCATGGAAAGATCCGCAACTGGCAAGCCTCCCTTTTTCGCCATTTCACGCCCATTCTCCCTCCTTTGTACACTCGGCTTCTCGGATAGCATACACCGCCTTCTCCCATCACTAGCTCGAGACATAGCCAGCCGATGGAACAACAGCAAAAGAGGTGAGAGAAAGCTGTGGGAGGAAAGGAGGAGCGAGGGGAAGAGGCACGGGCGTGTCGGCGATCTGCAAGCACACCATCCCGACCAACTCCGGACGGCTTCGGACCGGTCCCCTCTCTCTCTCTCTCTTGGTCGGGTGCGCCTACACAGCCCTGACTTTCCCGACTCTGTTTGCTCAGCCACCATCCCGCATCACCCAGCGTCACTTGCGTTGCGACCACCACCATCATTCACCGGCCTCTCGACAACATTGCAGCAGCGACTACGAGCCGACATGTCGAGCACCACCGCCCTGCGCTGCGCATCTGCCCCACGGCCGCCATGACTACACTCGACCAAGCCTTGTCTCTGCACAAGGCTAGCATTTTGAAGTTCCACCCACACCCACCCTCTACCCTCGCTTAGGTTCGACGACATAGCACCACCATACCGAGGCTTTGCATCGACACTCCAGCAGCCATGCACAAGTCGACACCAACCCCAACAGCTCGATAGCGAGGCTCCCTGTTCGCCTTCGATCTAACATTGCGTTGGATTTTTGCACGTCGTCTCGGCCGACCGACGAGTTGATGGACAAAATACGATATCTCGGCCGTCTTTTTTTTCTGGCAAACAGCATCACGCCATCGAGGGCCACGCGAGATGCAGAGGCTGCATCCCACTTTAGGCCCCCAGCACTTATCGATGCCCCCTCCTCGCCAGATGGAGCAAAGAAGTTCCGCACGGCAGCCTTGCATCCGCCCGCCTCCCCAGATCTGGAAGATCGCCCAGCCAAGGCCCTAAGCGAGGTCGGTCTTACGTCGGTGCCTTGTCCGGTCCAGCCAGCCAGGAGCGTCCCCGCCAGACCTCGCTATCTCCCATCCATGCGCTGACATAGGGAGACGACCGGATTACAGTATGGCTAGGGCGGAAAAAAATCGGCCGCGGCGCAACTTCGGAGCGGTTGCGAAGGCTGCGAGGGCAGCGAGGGATGCGCGGTGCTGATCTGCAGCTGCAGTCCAAAGACCCACGCGAGTCCGAATCAGGGCAGCGGCAGTCTACGATTTTGGCATTTTGCCAAGCGCGTTTTGGGCGAATTTGGCGCGAACCAAAATGCCCCAAAACTTTCATCGGCCAAGCGAGCCGAATTTCGAGGCTCTGCGACTCTGCCACTCTGCAACTCTGCAGCCTCTTTGCAGCGCTTTGCAGCTCCCTCTATGCTCAGCAGGCCTTGGCCCTCTCGCGTTGGGGGGAGGGCGACTGATCGGATCGGATCAGGATTTTCTGGCCCTGGGTTTCCAGACTGGTCGCATCGCATCGCTTCCATCAAGAGAGAGAGAGGGCCCTTTGCCCGCTGCATGCCATCTCTGCTTGGCCCGCAGCAGTGTGCATCGTCGGTATCATCCATCCGTCCAGCTAGGGCGCCAGATCTATTGCAGCCAAAGTCAGCCAATCGCAGCGCAGCCCCCATCAGTCTCGCGGCCACGGCACTCGACACTCTCGTGCAGGCGATCAGCGCACGTCGCTCCGAAGCTGCGTCCATCAATCAACCAACCAACGCAACAGAGCCGCCGTGCACAAGCTTGCTGCTTGTCCTGTCCTCTGGATCGCGACATCCCGCTCTGGCCGATCTGCAGCCCATAGACGTGTAGGCTCGTTGCGACCAACCCCGCTTTCGTCGGCCAGTGACTCCATCCTCGGCCAGCCTCTCCACCATCTCCCAACCACTACCACCCACCGCGCATCGCTTCTTCACCGGGGCTATGCAGTCTTCGTAAGGCTACTTGCCATCAACCCAGACCTTTGTCATTCACATACCCTTTGCTAAGACATGTCGCCGCACGACACCGCCACGTCCCACCTGGGCGCCGCTGATGCCACCAAGCGTTCCGCCGACGACGCCAACATGGACGCGCACAACGCCGCCAAGCGCAAGCGCCCGCAGTCGTGCGACACGTGCCGCTCGCGCAAGATCAAGTGCGTCCGCCTAAACGTCGACGGCATCGACGTCGGCGCAGACAACCGCTGCGTACAGTGCCGCGCCATCGACGCCAAGTGCACCTTTGACTACGTCCCCAAGCGGCCCGGTCCACAGAGCTCGTTTGCAAAGACCGCACGCAAGGAAGCGGAAGCACACGCACAGGCACTCCACAAGCCAGCCACCCCCCATGGTCTCACGCGTCCGCCGCACTCGCGCGCATCCACCTCCGGCTACACCAATACCCCGGCACCCAGCATCGCAGGTCCCTCTCCCAATGTCCCGACAGGGACCGGGGGCTCGCCCTCCGATGATAGCTGGTACCGCGCGCTCGCGCAGCACAACTTTGCCTCGGGCAATGCCAGCGCAAGTGGCAACCAGACCAGAAGCTCCTCCTGGAGCGGCGCCACCAACTTTGACGCGTATCTCAACGGGTCCATGCTCGCCATGACGCCCAGCCATTTTGCTGGCATGCCCGCCGCATCGCCCTTTGACTTTTCGCCACACAACGTCGGCGCTATGTCGGGGCCATCGCCTGCCATGAGCGCATCCAACGCTTCTTCGGCGACTCCGGGCAGCTATGCCGGCTCGGCATCGTGGCACGCGCCCAGGTCCGACGCGGGCAGCTCGCGCTCCAATGCCCCGCTCGCCGCACTGTCACACATGGCGAATCAGCAGCCCGTGCAGAGCCAGTCGCACGCTCAGCAGCACCACCAACACAACACGCACAGCGCACACGCAGACCAGCTCGCCGCTTTCGACATGGGCAGCTTGGCTGCACAAGAGTCACGCGCTACTCCACTGCCGCTGCCCATCCCGTCGTTCTCGCGCGTCCAGTCGCCCGTCGCTGCCGTCCAACCCCTGCCACAGTCGCAGCAGCCACCACAGCAGCCTGCGACGAGCACCGACGGCGCGCGCTCGAGCCGCAAGCGCAAGAGCGCGCCCAGCCTGTCGACCATGTACTGCGGGCCTGTGGTGCGTCCGCGCTCGCTCGACGACATTGCGCCGCGCCAGACGTTCCTCGCGATTGTCTCGCTCTACTTCCACTACCTGTGGCCGCTGCTGCCCATCGTCGACCGCCCGACGTTCAGCCACGACCTGCTCAACCGCCGCGACGAGCGCGACGACACCTTTCTGGCATTCGTGCTCAGCCTCGTGTCGTACACGCTCATCCAGTGTCCGCGCACCGTCATCCCCGCGCCCTGGACCGTGTATCGCCGCCTGCATCGCATCTGCCACCTCACCTCGCGCAGGATGCAGCCGCGCGTGTATGATCCGCCCCAGCTGCTGCACGTCAACACGCTGTATTGCGATCACATCTACCTCGGCACTGTGGGCAAGACCAATGCCGCCAATGCGGTGCTTGCAGAGGCGGTGCGTGTGGCGTATACGCTCGCGTTGCACGACGAGACCAAGAACAGCGCGTCGGCTAATGCGGCACCGTACGGGCTCGATGCGTCGTCGTTTGCACACTACCGCGCACCCACCGCGAATGCGGTCGAGCGCGAGCTGAGGAAGCGCATGTTTTGGGTGCTCCACGGAAGCTCCACCACCATCGCTATGCTGCAGGACGAGCCGGCGCTCATCCACGCCATCGATGCCTGCGTTGACCTGCCGCTCGCTGTCGACGAGGAGGCACTTGCCAACCCGCGCCATGTGCAGTCGCGACCGAGTGTGCTCTGCGGCTTTCTCACCGTCACGCGCCTGCACCAGGTCATGCTCGAGCTGCTCGAGTCGTACCGTCGCGACCGGAGGTTTCCGATTGACGACCTGGGGGTGGCGCGGTCCAGGGTAAGATATCTGGCAGATGTGCTCAGTAGGCTGCAGCACGCGATCGACGATATGCCCGAGGAGCTGCGCAAGCCCGTGTATACGCATGCGCCGCCCGAGCCCATCCGTCGTCCGGGCGTGAGCATGCCCTCGCTCGAAGCGGTGGCTGCGCCCGGTAGCCAGCAGCAGCAACAGCAGCAGCAGCCGCTGCAGGCGATCGGGTTTGATGCGGCCACGCAGACTGCGCTGGGCAATCATCTGAGCGGGACGTCGCCCTGGCCGTGGCCCGCCGAGACGTTCACCCGCGATGGCCTGCCCAATGCGGATGCACGCTCGTCGAACAATTCGTCGGCGACGCACTCGCCGCGTCCATCTGCCGAGCCCAACAGTGGCACCGCTTTGGAGGTGGGGCAGCCTCCGCACCAGGCTCTGACGCCGTTGCCGATGACGCCGCAGGCTGGACGCGAGGCGGTGGCGGGTTTGACGATGGTGGATCTGGTGAACGTCTTTCGACCCTCGCCGCCGCCGAGCAGTACGCCGGTGCTGTCGCCCATGTGCACGATGCACGCCAACATTGTGTGTACCGAGAGTCTGATCCGGTTCCTGGTCACCGAGTACCGCGAGTTGGTCGCGACGCGCATTCGCGATCTGAAGCTACGCCAGCCCGCGGCGTTTGGTGCGCCGGCCAATGCGCCCGAGGATGTGCAGCGCGATTCGTGGCAGGATGCAGCGCAGAAGATGCTCAGCACCTTCAACAGCCTGCCACTCGACGCGCTCGCTAGCAACGGTCAGAGTCTCATCAGCAAGATCATCTATGTCGTGTCTGCGTTGCTCAACCGTACGGCCATGCGTGGGCCGAGCGAAGGCTTCCAGTACATGTCGAGTTTGCTGGCAACGCTGACGCGGTTGAGCCAGACGCGCAACGACGATTCCCTCGACGAGGGCGATGACGACCCCAGCCCCACGGGTGAGCCGAGGGGCGGTGGGGGTGGAGGTGGAACGGGTCCAAGCGAGGGTGGTGCCGGTGGAGATGGTGCTGCGGGTGGTGGACAGAGGGGAGGTGGTGGTGAAAGGGGTGATGATCGGTGGCAGAAACGTCCCGATCAACGCCGAGAGGACTCGTCGCACAGTTCGCGCGATACGGGGGTGCAGCATACTTCGCGCAGGGCAGGCGTGGAGTCGCCCGCATCTACACCGGCCAGTCTCGTGCATACCGATAGCGCACCCAGCTCCGCACCGAACACTGCGTCCACTACGCCAACCGCCGAACTGCCCCCTGCTTATCCATTTGCCCACTTCAAGCACGAGGTGTTGCGGGCACATGTAGGGCCCCTTGGCGCGGTTTCAACGGCGTAGCTCCGTGCTTTGCTCATAGTTCCGAAGCGCGGCAAACTCGTAAAGACAAACAGATCATGCTTCCGTCCTTTATTGCGCCATCTATCGTGTGCGTGTGTGTGGGTGTGGTGGCGACGATGCATGTGTGATTGAGTGAGTGACAGAGTTGAAGGAGTGTGCATGCAGATTGGTGGCGCGGGGTAGGAAGAGGGATGCAAGATCTGGGGGGGGCGAAGGGCAGTCTTTGTGTGCGGACAAGGTTTTGGGCGTCAAGACACGCCGAGGCAAGGTCGCTGCGAAAGGCGAAGCTGCGTCGCATCACATGGTGAGATGTGCGACCCCAGCAATGCTGTCATGCTTGGAAAAACACCAAAGCTCTCTGTGTCAAACTGCAAAACCTCGCCGCTCCAAGCTCTAAGAACTTCGTTGTATCCATTCAGACGTTCGGCACACATACACAGGCTCTGCACATATCAAGTGTTCTGACCATGTTCTGTTTGGATGGAGCATGTCAAAGTTCTCGCACCTCCTCTGAATCAACCATTTCCTGCTCGAGACATGCACGCGGAAGCTTTTTCCCCATGGAGTTTGTAAAAATCTATGTGCCAAAGTCACACCCGTTCCAATCTGGCCCATGTGATGGTGGTCAACGAACGCCTGTCATTGCTCGGTTTCGCGGTGTTACGGGGGCTAAGGTGGCGCAGGCATAGCGAGTGCCGACGAATGCCAACCTGCAAACGCCAGATCAAATGCAAATGGCATCGCCCCGCCGCGCAAATGGATCGTCATCACGAACGCATGTCATTGCTCAGTGGTGGTGCCTGCGATGATGGCCGACAAACGCATGTCAGTGCCTATTGGTGGTGCTACGGGAGCTAAGGTGGCGCAGGCATGGCGAGTGCCGACGAATGCCAACCTGCAAACGCCAGATCAAACGCAAATGGCATCGCCCCGCCGCGCGGACTAATGGTAATCTGCGTTGGATCGCGTACGTCGTCCTGGGCTGCTCGCGGTGCTTGTCGTTGCACACGCGAGCCACGCAACATCTTCGGCATCTGCACAAAATTCCCCAACCAGCCCCTATCCTCCTCTGCTATCTGCGTGCGGTCCGATGTGCCAGAGGCAAGGTGCCACGGTGCGGGCCAGTTTCCAAGTGCGCCTTTAGAGAATGCACCCCAGGTGAGGATCTCGCCTTGCTGCGTCAGTGCGCCGTAGTGATAGTCGCCCATGACCACTTTTATCACCCCACGCGCCTGCAACTCTGGCACCATCTCCGGCTGCACTGAATCCGGTGTACCCAGTAGAACAAGCGTATCCTCCCCCTCCTCGTGGATCACGGGGATGATGACGACAAATCGGCGAAAGTGCGCCGAGATGTGCGCGATACGTCCAGCCACACCTGCCGCCAACCACGCCGTATCGAAGTCCGGATGCGATTCGGGCCGTTCGAATGCCGAAAGTGCTTCCCAGCGTGCGTGAGTTTCGAGGAAGCGCTTCATGCGCAGACGGTGCACCACCACGCCGAGGTTGTCGTCATCACGCCGCAGCGCATACGCCTGGCGTATCGTCTGCCACTCTTCCCCCGTTGGCGGCGGTAAATGCAGATCGATGCGATGCAGCGTCCCAGACTCGGTGAGCGCAACGACAAAATCTTCGCCCGCAGCAATCTGCACGATGTGCGGCGCGTCACCCTCGCCTGCAAGGCGCGGCAGACACACGGGCTCCACCTGCAGCGGGAAGATCTTTTGATCGCCATAGCCGGGTGGATCGGCATGCAGCATGCTCTCGCGCTCGTGTCCGTCGTAGTAGCTGCGCTGAAACTCGTCGGCAGTCCAGTCCGAATACCACAACCAAACCTCGCCCGTATGCGTCAGAACAGCCGAAAACGACCAGCCCGCCTCAAGCTGTTTGATGTTGCTTTTCGGTGCTTGGCCACCTTCGGTCGCGTGTGCGGCGGATGACGGATCAGTGATACTCGTCGGCAGGTTTTGGAGCTTCCAGACACTGCCCCAGGCGCGCCATTCTAGCAGTTCGTGGTCGGCGGAGAGTGCGACTGCATGGCATCTGCCACCCGCGAGCGACTGCACGTCTGGCAGGCCATGCATGAGTTGGGGCGTGGCCACTTTGCTTCCTGGATCGCGCAGCGAAGATCTTGGGCCCGCAAACGTCTCGCCATCCATGGTACCCCAGTGCCACACCTTGCCTGTCGAAGTGCGTGCGTGGAACGCCCATCCTCCCGCCACGATCTCCACCACCGCACCTGCATCATCCGCCAGTGTCCGCTGCGTGCTCGCCGACCCAATCGCTGTGAGTCGGACAGGATATGGAATGCCGCCATGGATGCTGTTTGCGTCTAGTACGATATCGCCATCGAGCTGGTCGAGGTCGATGCCCAGACGGCCTTGGCTCAGCTGGCCCCAGACGTACACGTGCGGGTTGCTGAGTCCGCGGTAGAGGTTAAACCATCCGCCCATGCGTGCCGTTGCATGCTGCGGAAAGGTAAAGTCGGCGAGCACCTTTCGTTTCCAGAGTACTTCATCCTCGACGAGCGCTTTGGCGTGCTTCGAGACGGAGCGCAGTGCCGCGAGATCCACATTCGACAGCAGCGGCAGCAGGTTATCCACCACCACAGGCAGCGGCAGCTCCAACGGGTTCATCGCGGGCCAAATTCAACGAACCTGATCGTAGCGCTGAGCGCGTGTCCAAGGCTCGATGCTTAGGAGTCTCTTCGTGGTTCGGAAAGCCGTTACGGGCGCCGCAAGTGACAGGCTGAGTCGTTGTAGTGTTCCTGCGTCTCGTAGGCGGTCGGGTGCTCGCTTTGGCCGAGTCAGTATGGAAAGCTGGTCGGGGCGCTTTGAGCGGCCCTCGAGCGGGCTGAGCTTCGGTGCTAGTATTGCGTTCCTGAGGTGGGCTGGCGGTGGCTGGCAGTGATGCTGGCTGTGCGGAGGGAGCAGCGAGTGGCGGGGTGGTGGTGGTGAGCGTGTAACATCGAGCCTCCTCCACATGTTAACGTTTTAAGGCTGAGCTGTGCACTGCGCTTTCGCCGGCTGCTGCTGCTGCTGCGGGCTGCTGCGCACTGTGCATTTGGACGTGGCTGAGTTTCAGGGTCCCCACCCAAGGCTGTCTCAGGGTCCAATGCTGTCACTCCCACCTCAGCTGCGCTTCGTCCTGCGCTCCGGCCATCGTGGCTATGCCAAGACAGGCGTGAAGAATCATCCTTCAGCGCATGTTCTCCGCGTCATCTTTCTTTCCCGTCGCCGCGTGATACCCTCAACGCTTCGAAAAACACAGATTTTTTTGCCTATCAATAGCGTTTACGGTGTCTACCGAAGACGCACAGTAAGGCATATGAGAGAGTCAAACAATCGTGCCAGAGCGCGGAGGCTCCGCGTGTCATTTCCACTGCCTGGACGCTGGCAAAGCATGCAAAGAGCACCACCGGACCAAAGGCTGAAGACGTGCTTCCTTCGGATAGGCAACCACCGAATGAACCCCCGCTCGCTAGGCAGCGAGGAAGATCAAGGATTATAGCCCACCAGCGGCCAAAGTGACAGACGGGGTCCGACTCCATTGACGCGGTTATACACACACAGACACTTGTGAGATACGAAGAGAGATGCTTGTCGTACTGTCAACAACCGCCTCCCCGCACAGTCCAACCCACAAAACTAGATCCCTGTAGATCAAACGTAGCAAGTCGTAGCAATACAAAACACAACCAGCATTCGCGCTGTGTCCGAGCACTGATTCCAAACGAGTACACGCCCACGAGATATGGATACAGCTCGTCCTGGCCACATCCAGCTCGGCAGCCAATCACACTATCAACCACAACATCCACGCACAGTCTCAAAGCACGCGGAGAGATGCTTGTCGCACCCTCAAAGACCGCATCCAAGCACGGTAGCGAAGTGACACCGCAACCGCGCACGATCGCAAGGACCACCACACACCCCATACACCGCCCTGCAAAGATGGACAAAAATGCTTGTAGATTAAACGTAGCATGCCGTAGCAATACATGAGAACAAGACCCTGTGCGATGGCTAGTACGCATTGTGCGCGCGCACCACCCGCACGTCGAGCCACATCTCGCCGATGGTCTTGTTGATCTTGGACACCGTCTTGCGGTCGCGGCCCCACTCGGACATGTAGATGCTGCTCTGCATCTGCGACGCCTCCGAGATCGAGTGGCCGCTGCCCCAGCCCGTGCGCACCGACGCCGCGCTCGACATCTGCGAGCCGTACACCGACGGCGTCGCTCGGCCCGCCGCGTGCTGCGACGCATACTGCGGGAATGCACTCGGGTACGGAGCTTGCACGCCGGGTGCACGCGCCGCTCCCGCCTCCAGTTGCGGCGAGAGCAGCTCCTGCGCCTCGGGCGTGTCGGCCGACACGGCGCTTTCGTCGTGCGTCGAGATGGCCATGCCCACATTCTGCATGTTGCTGTTGCTGCCGCTGCCGGCGCCCAGCGGCGACGCGTTGCGGCTTCCCGTCTGCCGCGTCCAGGCGCGTGCCGAAGGTCCGTGACCATCCATGCCGGGCGATCGCGACCCAAAGAGCGACGGCGACATCATGTTCGGAGGCGTCGTCGGAGGGCTGCTGCCATCGCCCGACAGCGACGTGAATTGCGTCTGCGTGTGGATCGACGCCGTCGTGCTGGCGCCGTCCGAGAAGCCGCGGCTGCGGCCGCTACCCAGTCCGAGGTTGCGCAGCGCCTTCTCCACACCCTCGCCGCTGCTGTACCGGTTCGCCGGCAGCAGATCCACCTTGAGCGCATACTTGACCTCGAGGCCGTGGCATCGGAAGTTGGGCGGCGTGGTGCCCGCCACCTTGAGCGAGCCCACCAGGACGCGCACGCCGGCCGCCTTGGCAGCTGCTGCCGCTGCGTTGATCTGCGCCATCTCGTCGGGCGATCGGCTCGAGCCCGGTCGCGATCCAGGCTGGCTGCCGGACGAGTCGGAGCTGAGCAGCAGCGCATGCACGTCCACCTCCTCCAGGTCGGCTACCGAGAGCAGCTTCCTGCGCTGTTCGGGTCCGTCGTTGACATTGTCGTTGCTGCTGAACGTGGTCTGGATGAGCGAGATGCACACCAGACTCACCAGATCCGGGATCGCACCGGCGGCCACAAACGTTCGGTCGGTCATGGCGTCGGTGAGGCCTGTATCGGAGCTGCCGGAGCTGGGCGCCGTGTTGGGACGTCGTCCGCCAAAGATGCTCGAGCCTCCCTTGCGAGACGAGCCTCCGGGCAGCCGCGACAGCGTCATGGATGGCTTCATCAGCTTGGACACGAGGCTGCGTGTGGTTCGGATCGACTCGGTGTCGGCGTCGCGCATGGTCTGCTGCGACGACATGGAGGGTGCGGCGGTGGATTCGCCCGACGACAGCACGGGCGAGGCGACCATCTCGATGGGATCATCCACCTGCGTCACGGCGGGCGAGCCGGGTGCAGTCGAAGTCTCGCTGGGCGCGCGCGTGCGGATCTGCGAGAGCAGCGTCGGCTCCGTGGGACGCAGGACGAGCATGATGGGAAGCACCGAGGGCGCCTGGAGCACGGGCGGGTTGGGGATGTGCAGCTCCATGTCGACGGTCTTCCTGGACGACTTGAGCAGCGAACCGGACCACTTGGCCTGCGACTTGTGGATGGACCACTGATCGCCCAGCGTCGTGTCGGGCTCAACAAACACGTCTGGGCTAATGGTCGAGGGCAGTGTGGACGGATGCGGCTGCATCGGCGTGGGCTCGCCGAGGAAGATAAAAGGCAGCGTGAGCGTGTCGCCCTCGGCGGGCTGCGCCGACTTGCTCGGCGACTTGCGCGACTTGTCGCCGCCGTTGGAGCGGATGAGCGTCCAGCTGACCTGATAGTAGCAGCCGATGCGGTAGACCTTTTGGAATCCCTTTTCGATGAGCTCCTTGGCCATGGGGCCCTTTGCCTTGCCCTTGGTGGCGAGGCGGATCTCGCGCTTCTCTTGCGCGGCAAACTTGGAGCTGATCTCGAAGCTGGGCGGCAGCGCTACGGGCACGGCCTGCATCTCGCCGTCGATGAAGCGGGTGGCCTTGCCGAGCGGCAGCTGCACGTCGAAGGGGATGGGCAGCACCAGGTCGTCCTTGGAGATCTGTGGCGGTTCCATCAAGTCTTCGTTCTTGGGCGCGTAGGCGGCTCGCGGCCTGACGAGGTCGTAATTTGCCACAAGGCGGTCCTTGATCTCGAACACCTTTTTCTCGCCGCCGGTGGACCAGGGCGCGAGGGCGGTGCCCTGCCATACGGCTGCCGGCGAGCCCGAGGTGGTGTGCGCCGATATGGTCATCATGACGTCGCAGCCTTCGGTGGCGGGCATGCGCACCACGCCGCGGACCGAGGTGCCGCGACCCGAGTAGACGGGATATCCGCGATGGTCGAAGGACGTGGAAAAGACCTCTACGCTAAAGTTGGGGCGATGGACGCCGAGCATGCGTGCCATGCGGTTTGTATCGTCGAGTGCCGGACCGGCTGTTGTGTTTGAGCTTGGTTCGCGCAGGTCGGCGGTCAGGCCAAAGACGCGGCTTTGGAGAAGGTCTGCGGGCCGTGTTGGCACGGCGGGATGGGACGGCATGCGTTGGCGAAGGGAGCGTGCTGCATATGCCTGTTGTTGTGCGTCGGAGGGCGACGGTCCCAAGGCGGTGCGAGAGGTGCCGACGGTGGATGCTGTGCCGAGGCGTTTGCTGTAGGCCGAGGCCCATTTGTTGTACTCCTTGGGATTGTCGGCCATGGACTGCGAGGACGACATGGTGGACTCGGGCGGCTTGTACCGGGATGGAAGTGGCGCGAATGCAGATGGGGATGGGTTGGGCGAGGAGAGGGCGGAGAAGGACCTTGGATCGAGTGCGGCTCCAATCTTGGCTCTTGAGCGGTCGGAGAGCAATGAATCGGTGGGGTAGGGAGCAGGTGTAGGCGCCGAAGCCATCTTCTATGGGCGATGGGGAAGTGTGAAAGTGTCGAGCGTCAGACGCCACTATTGCAGTGCGTCTGAGCAGCAGCAGCGGCAGGCGAAGTCCGATGAGGGAGGAAGGGCACGGAGGGCGGTCCGAGCTCTTGTATTCTGTAGGGGAAAAGAGGAGGGACGGGAGGCTCGGCTGGTGGTATCAAGGGCAGGCTGAGCGTAAGAGGTTGGCAGGAGCGCGAGCGTGGAACGGGCTAAGTCCGGAATCCAGGTCGAGAAGCCAGAAGCCAGTGGCGAGAGGGTTGTGCGCGAGGAGAGAACGTGTGCCAGGGGTGCAAAGCCTAGTTGTGAATCCAAAGAAGAGTGCTGCTGGTGGCTGAGGCGGAGAGGGGTTTTGGATTGAGTGGGCCGAAAAAAGCTTGAGCTTGTGGTGGTGGTGAGCGGGAAGATGTGGCCGCTGAGGATCGTACAGGGTGGATCGTCGGCGGTGGGAAGAGCGTGCGAGCGTGCGAGCGTGCGCGCGCGGCGAGTGTATGCGGGTGCGGGTACAGGGCGGGCGTGCGAGGGAAGAGATGAAGCCGGACGAGATGAACTGGGCGCGGCGCGATGGGACACGGGCGTCGTCTCTGGGTGCGGCGCACGTTGGTGGGACGCTGGCCGAGTTAAACTCTGAGCGCGCAGAGTGGAGCTGCACGACAAGTGGGACGATGTGCAGGCGCACGAACGAATGATCTTGGCGCCGCCAAATGAGAGAAGCCGAGCGTGTGCGATTACGCTTTGGAGCGACGTCGATAGCCAAATCGAAAGGATGGGAAAAACGTGCGGGTGGACTGAGAGCGAGAGCCTGATTGTAGGAGGATGCGAGGCGAGCGAAGGGATCCAGAGATGACCTTTTTGGGTATATCCAGCTGCGTGCCGGCGATGATGTTAGGTACGGATGGGTAGGCTAGGTGTATTGCGACGGTCGGAGGATCGATGCGGGCGGGTAGTGGTGCTGCAAGGATGAGGATGGAAGCGACGGCGGTAGGGACTGAGATGATGGAGGCGCTCAGGCAGCTACCGACACTGCCACGGAGCCAGGGGATGGAGGGAGCGCGACTGCCAAGGCACGGGCGACGATTAGCGACGACGAGGAGGAGGAGGAGAGGGAGAGGAAGAGGGAGATAGCGGGCGGGCGGGACGGGAATGGAAAGGAAAGGAAAGGCGGAGAGGCGACAGCGGCGGCGACGTGCCGAGCGCGACGTTTCTCAGACGACTCTTTGGCTTTGGGCTTTGGGCTTTGGGCTTTGGGCTTGGCTTTGGCTGGGCTGTCTTGGCTCGGAATGCGAATGCGAATGCGAAGGGAGAGGGGGGTCAAGGCGACAAGGGAAGGGGGCGCATGAACGCGGCCTTTCCGAGCGGCCGGACAGCAGCAGCAGCAGCAGCGGCAGCCAACTGAGCAGGCAAAGAGAAAAAAAAGGCAAGGCCAAGACAGGCGCAGCCAAGGGACCATGCGTGGCTCAGCCGCAAAAGCATCCGACAGCGGCAGAGACAGAGACAGAGGCAAAGGCGGAGAGGCACGGGAGACGCCCACAGGCGTAGGCGAGGCAGGCAGAGGCAGGCATAGGCGGGCATAGGCGAGCAGAGGCAAGCGCCCGCGTGTGCATCTTGCTGCACCCTTGCATCTCACTCGACCTGCAATCACGAGGCAAACGTCCAAAAGTGGCCGGAAAACACGCCAGTCTGGCGCGGCAGCAGCCGAGGAAGAGAGGGAAAAAGGGGCGGGCGGGCGCGAGCAAGAGCAGGAAAAAGGGCGGCATAAACGGTGCAGGAACCGGGCAGGGTCGAGCTGAGACCCCAGCCAGACCACGCCAGCAGCCCGCGCCCACACGCACAGGCACGGGAGCGCAGCAGCGCAGCAGCGGAGCAGCGGAGCAGCGGAGCAGCGGAGCAGCGGAGCAGCGGAGCAGCAGACGACCCGAGCGATTGGTTTGAACCCTGCCCGGCACGTCGCCCCTCCGCCTCTCCGACTCTCCGCCTCTGGCTGGACCTCGGCTCGCGCGTTGTTGGTGAATCAGCAGTGTCTCCTCTGGCCCTCACGCTTCCCTTTCCTCGCCAGCCAGCTCGACCTTTTTTTTCTCTTCAGAAACATTCGGCACAGGGCGCGAGATGTCGGTGCAGCCGACCCGTTCGGACGCACGGCCGACGAGCCGAAGCAGCCGACTTGCCGTGCTGCCAGTGCAAGCTCTGCCTAGGCCCATCGCGCGTTTATCTCCAAAAAGCGTGTCAACCGCCAGGCAAGCCTTGACCTTTTTGCGCTGCAACCCCTCTATATTCACCCAAGAGCGGGAGACCAACATGGCCGCACCTGCAGTTCGTCCGCACTCTTCCATCAGCTTGTCGTATCCGAACGCGCCAGCTGGGCATGAAAAACTTGGCTCCAAATTGGCAGGATTGGCCTCCTTACCCTGGCGCATATCGGTTTGGATCCGAATTTTGCTTGTTGTGCAACGAATGGTTGCGCGAGTGTGTGTAGTGCATGAGTTGCGAACTACTAGGAAATTTTCAGGAACACGCCGCCCACACGCATCGCAGACGAGCTCCGACATGGCTCCACGCGAAGCTTCATCTGCCGATTTCTTTCGGGCCCAGAGAATTTCGAGCAACACGCGAGCATGCGCACGGGCACGGTTTAAGATCCCAACGACGCCCGCTGCGCGTGAGCAGCTCGGTTGGCCGTCCGCCATACACTCCGACACTGCAACATCGGCCATTCCCTTTGCAATGCAACACTCCAAGATGGCCCTTGTTGTTGTCTCTGAGGCGACACGTTGATCGACAATAGCTGTCACTCACGCCCATGCCGATCCCTTCCCTGCATCGTCCGTGTCCATCGCCCGATTTTTGGTCCAAGCGCGTCAGTGTCGGCGCCTTGACTCGGCTCGGTTTTGGTCGGCCAGAATCCTGCATTGCCCCGTCCGTGCACCACAAATTCACCGCAGCACAGAGGCGAGATCAGAAAGAGCAGCAGCAGCGCGACACACCTAAATCGGGAACGCCCTTTTCCATCAAGCCAGCGCGGATGGCTTGGCATCTTCGCTAGTGCAGCTCACGATGCGAGCTGACAATTGCACTCCGCCTGTCCGCGTGTGCGCCAAGACCTCGGAGCACACGCGGCATGCCAAGCCCAGTCTACTCTCCCTCGTGCAGCCCCTCTCTCTCGCTTGGCGGCACCTGGGGTGAGTTTGACGTCTTGGCATCTCTGCCCCCAATCCGGAATTGCCCATCGGGACGAGGATGTTAAGAACGTTAGGTTGGGGGAGGGAGCGGGGGTGGAAAGCGCGGCTCTGGGGAGCGTGGCGTTTTTTCATGCTCTGCACGAGTGCAGACACTGCCAACACCAGCCGGTACACCCGTGTCGGAGCTAGCAATGCCACAGCGTGCTTCTCAACGGCGAAGCAAAGCACGCACGGCCCCGGCGAGAAGAGCATGTCGCCGAGCAAGCGTGTGCATCGGCCTTGCGCAAAGCATCGAATGACGCGACTTCATTTGCGCGTTCCCGTGCATGCATGTGTCGCTAGGCGTTGCGAAAATAAGCACTTCGACTCTGCCCTCCTCATCCTGTCATGCTCCTCATGCTAGCCCTGGTCTCTTTCCATAGACGCCCATTGGTCCACAAGCAGCTACAGCGATCACAACCTTTTCGAATCAGCACCATTACATAATTAGTGTACTGAAACTTTATTGCGCCGCGCGGGGTGGCTACAGCATCTCGACGATCAATACACACGCATGCCTCTCGTATCGTAAGGCAGGAAGGCCAGTGCAATGGGGCAGAGCAACGTGATGCTCCCCGCGAGATACAGCACGTGTCGTGCCTGTTCCTCGGTCTTGTCCCTGTACAGCGGATCGGCCGCTAGCGGCGCCACGATACTTGCGATCCTACCCAGCGTGCTTGCCAATCCGCTTGCAGTGCCGCGCACCTGAGACGGGTAGATCTCGGGTACAAACGCATACAGGATGGAGTTGAAAAAGCTCTGGAAGAAGTACTCCATGGCGTTAAGTCCTATGCTGCCGGCCGAATCATTCACGCGACTAAAGAGGAAGAACGATATCGCCATGAGGGCAGACGATACGACCATCGCCCATTGACGACCGAAGCGGGGGACCTCGATCATGGCCGCGCCGAATGCGACGGCGAAAATGCCCGGAAAGTAAATCAGAATGTAATTCCGATAGATCGTTTCGATCGACGTATCCTCCTGTACGCCCTTTGCCCTCAAGATCTGGGGCAGGTAAAAGCCGGCCAAGGTGAAGCCCCAAAAGTCGGCGATAAATGTTATCCAAATGATCGTCGTCACCCTCGCCATGGTCCTGTTCCTGAACAGCGTCTTTGCATTCAAGAACAGCGCGAGCATTTCCCTCGCCGACTTCTTAGCCGCTGCCATCCTGGACCTCTTAACCCCACCGGCATGCAGTCCCTCGTGTTCGTCCTCGTCGTACTCGCGTCCCTCGTGGGCAGCAATCCGCCTTGCAGCTTCGTGAAAGTCGGCCTGGGTGAAGAGCGGTTCCAGCTTGCTCTTGTTCGTCTCGAGAATCTGTCGGATCACCTTGAGAGCCTTGGCATCCTTGCCGCGCGCAAGCAGGTACTGCGGCGACTCGCGGAACTTGAATACAAAGAAGCGCGCCACAAAGATGAGCCACGTAATGCACCCGAGCGTGTAGAGCGTGTAGCGCCAGCCCATGTTGTTGCTCCTCGTGCACGTTGCTGGCGAATCGCACGCGTACTTGGGGATCAAGCCATACGAGATGCCCGAGCACACCAGCACACCCAGCGGCTGAAAGATCGACAGCGCCGCCACAAGGAACCGCCTATTCGTCGGCAGGAATTCGAGCGTGATCGTGGCGTCGATGGGGATATTGCCTCCGATGCCAAACCCGATAAACGCCGCCAGCACACACAGCGTATCAAAGCTGCGTGCGCCGCCACTTGCGATTCCGAATACCGACGCGATGAACGTGGTGAGGTAAAAGCTCCATCGTCTTCCAACGACGTCGACTGCAAATCCAAAGACGAAGGCACCCACAGTGAGGCCGGTTGAGAAGGCGGTCTGTAGCGGGCCAGTGGCACCGTGGATCTGGCCGTCGAATTCGTACGCCACCTGTGTGACGATGAGGCCGAGCGCTTGCGCCCACAAAAGGTCGATAAAGTAACCGCAGCCACACAGGAACCAGATGCAGATCTGGTATCGACCCATGCCCATACGATCCAGCTCGGCCGAGATCATCATCGACTTGTTCTCCTGCAGCGTCTTGGTGGGATCAAACAGGTCGTCGAGCGTCACATCTCCCGGTCCACGTGCGCCCTCTCCCGCACCCGCAGACTCGCCGCGTGGTGAAGATCCCGCCGCAGAATCGTTGGACGCCTCGAGCGCGCCGGCCGACTTGGCGGCGGTCTCATCGTCCTTGTACTGGGCGTTGAGCTTTTGTGGATGCGATCGCTTCATCTTGATCGAATTGGACCGGCGGTTGCCCGGGCGTGCGTTGGTTCGATTCCGACGGGAAGAAGATGCCGAAGATGGCCGATGCTGCAAAAACGGTCGTCGAGCTGCGTCCTCGGCGTCGTCGTCTTCGTCGTCGTCGTTGAAGAAGTCGTCGGCGGACGTGCTCTCCTGCTCCGAGTCTCGATTCGGTGGCGAGCGGGAATAGGGCTGTGTACGTGCCTTGCCGTTGGTCCGGGCGCGCGATACAGAGGTGCGCGGTGTCGAGCTGTGCGACTGGTACGAGGTAGGACCGGGCGAGGTGCGCAGCGGTGCTGATTGCGAAGCGGATGCAGCCGAGCTGGACGGGACCGCTGACGGAAGCGATGGTGGAGAGGAAGGCATCGCTGTCTCCTCACTCGCACCTTGGATATGGTGGGCGCGCGAGAAGGGGACTCTGACGAGCAATTCGCCTAGACACGGCGGCGAGCGCATACACTGGGCACTGCGGTGTTCGGAGAGACGTGTTGCGGGCGAGCCGAGCAGAACCACCACGAGCTAACGAGCAGCAGGGACAGGCGGACGATTCGAAAGCTCGGCTAAGGGAGCAAGGGAGGTAGCATCAGGCACTGAAGAGAGGGGTGGAGAGGGGAAGCAGAGGTGAGACAGCCTCCGTCGATGCAAGAAGCGAGCACCGGCGTTCGGATGGGCAGGTCGCGAAGCGCGCGCGTCGAAAGGCCAACGGAGACGGAGACGGAAGCCGCCTCCTGACGTCGGTGCTGTCATGCGATGGCGCGCGGAATCTGGCTGCTGTACCACTTCATATCCTGCTTGCACACGCGCGTACTTCAAGCGCCGCCCGATGGTGGAATGCATCGCTAAGCGAGGCAGCCAACCGCCCGCCGACAGAGATGCTCCGTCAGCAACGCATCCACTGCTATGAACTCGAGCATCCGTCCCCACCAAGCCAGGCGTAGCACCGGCCGAACTTCATTCGCAAGCTCACATTATTGTCGCACATGCAGGAGGCGTTTCGAACCTCTTGCGTTACGCAGCGCAAAGCAGCGCAAAGCAGCGCAAAGCAGCACACAGCAGCGCCGCGGAGGGAGAAGCGGCTCGACGCCCATCGACGGCAACGACAGCTGCAGGGTCCATTGGCTCTCCACGCGCTTGCGTCCATCGGCACGTCGGATGCTTGGCTAAAGGTGCAGCCAGGTCGGATATTTACATAATCATGACAATTTCACCGCCTCGTTCTTCTTCGCTTTCACTCCACATTTGTCATTTCCGACCGGCGCTGGACCCTCTTCCCCTCATCATCCCACCCTCTCAATCATCCAGCTGGGCATCAAGTGGTCGCCGCTCTGCCATGCAGCATACCATGCTCGTCGTCGGAGGCGCAGGCTTCCTCGGCAGCGCCATCTCCAAGGCGGCGCTCGCAAAGGGTTGGCGTGTGCTCTCCATCTCGCCCTCGGGTACGCCCTACCATACTCCGGCAGGCCATCGCCCGGCGTGGTCGTCGAGCCCGAACATCGAATGGCATGCAGCCGATGCGCTCGATCCATCGTCGTATGCGCATCTTGCCGACAGGGCCACGGCGGCCGTGCACACCGTAGGCATCCTGCTCGAGTCGGACTACAAGTCCAAGGCGTCGAGCGCGTCGCCGGTGCGCAATGCCATCGCTGGCGTCGTCAAGGGCTGGGGGATTCGTCTGCCCAACTTGGGCGCAGATTCGAACCCGCTCGATGAGTCCGGGACGCGCGCAGGTCCGTCTGCGAGACAGGGCAGGTTCAGCTACGAGCACATGAACCGTGATAGCGCCATTGCGGTCGCACATACCTTCCTCTCGTCGCTGAGGAGCCGTGCGATAGCGCCCAAGCAGGGAGAAGCACCGTCAACACCAGCCCCGTTCGTCTACATTTCGGCCGAAGACCTGTTCAGGCCGGTGGTGGATGCGAGGTACATCCGCACCAAACGTCAGGCGGAGGCAGCCATCGCACGGCTCGCGTCGCATCTCCAAGCACCCCAGCGCGAGCACACTCGCGACCAGTCGGAAGCCATCCTCGACGCAGACGGCGCGGGACTCGAACAGGAGCTCCGGGACGATCCCATCAACGACTCCGCTTCCTCGCCCGAGGGACAAGGTCGCTCCGATGCCGGGCATTGTCTGGTGCGACCGGTGTTTTTGAGGCCGGGACTTTTGTACCACCCTCACACGCGGCCGGGCTCTACGCTCCCAGCAGCGATCCTCGAGTCGTCGGCCGCACTGCATCGCAAGCCGCCTCTGCCTCTCCCGCTGCCGACGCCCGCACAGCTCATTGCGCGGCTGGGCGGCGGTGGTAGTGCGTCCGAGTCTGTAGCGCGTCTGCTCACCACGCCTCCTCTGCACATCGACACCGTGGCAAAGGCGGTGTGTGCGGCGATCGAGGATCCGGAGGCGTTTGGCGTGGTGGATGTGTACGGTATCAGGAAGCTTGCAGGCTGGAGGGACGAGGCGTCGCTCAACGCAAGCGTGTATGCGCAAACGGTCGCGGGCGGTTCGGCGCCAGCGCCGGGTGCAGGCATGTCGAGACCATGGCCTTCGGCTACCCACCATGCGCCTTTGCAGCCGGCTGCACGACCCGCCTCGCCTCACACCCACCACACGGCAGCTGTCTCGTCGAGTGGCCAACAGAGGAGTCTATGGGCCCCAAGTCGTGCTCTCACCCCTCGGTCTCTTTCCAGTGGTGCAGCCCAGCAGAGGCGAACGTTCTTCGGGCTGCCTGATTTGGGAAAGCTTGCATCGAGCGCGATCTCGTCAGCCACCGGATCGAAGGATGGCGAGGGTCGCTCGTACCGCGACGCGCACGGGCGCACGGTGTACGAGACGTCGAAAGTACTCTCGCACCCTGCGGACACGCTGTTCTCGGTCGTCGCCGACGTGGATGCATACAAGCAGTTCGTCCCCTACTGCCAAGACTCTCGTGTCCTCGGTCCCGCCGACCCCCAACAACCATCCACACCAGCCGTACTTGCCGATTTGACCGTCGGATTCGGAAGGTTCTCCGAGACGTATACGTCGAAAGTCACCATGACCAGCGGCGCCAAGGACAAGCGCAGTGTGGTCGCAGAGGCTGTCCAACCCAACCCGGTGTTTTCGTTCCTCGAAACAAGGTGGATGTTCCACCCGCTGCCCAGTGCTGAGGGACGCGCGCAGACCATGGTCGAGTTCAGCCTGGTCTATGCCTTTCGCAACCCAATGTATGGCGCTGTCGCCGGCAACGTGTTCGAGCAGATGAGCGCACAGATGATCGACGCCTTCGAACGCAGGGCTGACCAGCTGCATCCCCAACACCGTCGATAAAACAAGTCGTTCCTTGTCAGTCACCGCACAACAGATCCGTCTAATTCGATCATGATCAATCAGAGCCTGGCAGCGATGTGTAGCGTCTCTCGGCCAGTGAGATGGACGAGGCAAGTTGAGCAAAAAAAAAAATGCTGCGTGGCAACCAAAAGAAAAGGAGAGTGGAGACTGCATGAGTCGAACACGCGACCTTTCGCAATTTAGACAAGTGCTAAGCGAACGCTCTACCAACTGAGCTAAACCCCCGACGATGATCATCACGGTCAACATTGATGTTATAAGGCTTACGAGTTTTGGCTCATTCCGCGTCTGGTGTTTCCCCACTTGACAGATTGGCCCGTCCGGACCTGTCGAGTTGCCGTGAAGCCGGTATGCGCACCAGAAACCCCCGTTGCGGCGTTTGGGTGGCAATCCCTCGCCACGGCCATCTCTCACGTCGTTGGCTGCGGCGTTGTACGGAATGGAGTTGAACGGAGCTTCGAAATTTGGTTGCTGCGCATCAACATCGAGTTCTACCGGATAGAGGTCGCAGTCCATGGAGAGAGAAGGTGTGATTGGACATCGATAAATTGGACAAGGGTGCAGCAGCGAAAAGAGTCAGATGCGAGTCAGATGCCGCGCTTGTCAGAGTCACTTTTTTTTTTGTCCGCGGTATCCGCCGTGATGGACAGGCGCAAATACGCAGGAGTAGCCGCCATGGCGTGCGTTTGCCGTTGCCGTTGCCGAAGCGGCGGTCCAACCCAGCGCTCAACACCAATTCAGCCGACTTTTTCACCGCGCTCCGTTGTGCATGCCTGTGCTACAGCATCCTTCGTCCGGTGCTACGCCGGTTGGTTTACAAACACCATCGCCAGTCGTCGTTTGCAGCGCGGCCTTCTTCTCCAATATATATCCCGCTCCACCCCTGTGCACCATCTAGACGTTGTTATCGACGCATGGATAGAAGTCGCACAGCAGGACCATGTCAACACTAGCCGGCTCTTCGACGCAGCATCACAACGCACATGCACCACGGCCATCGCAGCCGCTTTCGCTAGACCACGCAGACCACGGATCCGAGGGTGCAAGCACGCCGTTCACAATGACTGCAGAAGCATCTTCGTCCCGATCGCGCACCAACTCGGCGTCGTCCCACCACGACTCGCCCGTCTCGCTCTCTACATACGTCGACCACACCGCACCATCACGACGACCGGACCCGGACACCGACGCTTCGCTTCACCCTGCTACTGCGCCCGCAGACGGTGTCGATGCGGAAAAGGATCTTGAAAAGGTTCCCCAAGCGGATCCGGCTGCACTTCGTGCCGAGGCAGACGAGGACGTGATCTGGGTCGACTTCCCACCGGATGATCCGGAGAATCCGTTCAATTTCTCGACCACGCGCAAGTGGTGCATCACCATCCTCGGCGTGTTCTTCACCGCCGAAGTCGCCGCCACCGCCTCGGCGTACGTGCCGGGTATTCCGTCGATGGAACGCGATCTGGGCATCACCAACCACGAGCTGAGCTTGCTCGGTATCGCCGTATACCCGCTCGGCTTTGCGCTGCCGCCGCTCGTGCTCGCACCGCTCTCCGAGGTGTTTGGCCGAAACCCAATGTACCTCGTCTGCCATCTGTGCTACACGATCCTGTTTGTCGGGCTTGGATTCGCCAAGAATCTGCCCACCGTCATCATCCTGCGCTTTCTGCAGGGCGGATTTGGCAGCACGGGGAGCACCATGGTCGGCGGCACCATTGCGGATATCTGGAACAGCAAACAGCGTGGACAACCCATGGCGCTATTTGCGACGGGTGCCATCTTTGGCACAGGCATAGGGCCGGTTTGGGCAGGATGGGTCGAGCAGAACACGCGTCTGCAGTGGCGATGGATCCAGTACATCCAGGCGATCTATACTGGGTTTATCCTCATCCTTTTGCTGCTCTTCCTGCGCGAAACAAGAGGCAGCATCATCCTTACTCGACGAGCAGCTAAGTTGCGCAAGACTACGGGTGATGGACGATACAAAGCACGTGCCGAATTGGAGAGGGCATCGGTGAGCGTGCTGATCAAGAACTCGCTGACTCGGCCGCTGATCTTCCTGGTCAAGGAGCCAATCGTGACATTCTTCTCGCTCTGGATCGCGTTCACCTGGGGATTCATGTACATGCTCCTCAGCTCCATCGGCCTCGTCACTGCACAGCACAGCTTTACGCCCGGAGAGACCGGCCTGGTGTTTATCTCGATCGCAGGTGCAGGAGTGGTCGGAAACCTCATGAATCCCATTCAGGAGTATCTGTACCGCAAGAACTTCGCCAAACGAGGTCCAGAGGCAAGGTTGTACCTCGCCTGCGCAGGCGCAGTGTTCTTTCCCCTGGGCTGCTTCATCTATGCATGGACGAGCTTCCCACACACTTCGATCGCCGGACCAGTTGTTGGAGTCGCAACACTCATGGTGGCCATCTATCACATCTACCTCGCCGTGTTCAACTACCTCGCCGATGCGTACTTGACCTACGCCAGCTCGGCACTCGCAGCCCAGAGCTTCGCACGCAACCTCTTCGGCTTCGCCTTTCCCCTATTCGTCGAAAAAATGTACAGGGGCCTTGGATATCAGTGGGCCAGCACGCTGTCTGCGTTCCTGGGCGCCGTGCTGGGCGTGGTGCCCTTCGTGCTCTTCTTCCACGGTAAAAAGATCCGCGCCAAGAGCAAGATCAGCCAGGCCCTCCAGAGGCAATTAGAGGAACAAGATCGCCAAGCTAAGGCCTAGCACAACGCAAACCTTCCTCAAGACTCACTCGTGCGACCCCGCTCCATCTTTTGTATCTCTTGATCAGTCGTCATCCTTGTCCACGATCGTGTGTGTGTGTGTGTGTGTGTGTGTGTGTGTGTGTGTGTGTGGAAGTAATGAAATTGCAAAGACTGTCAAATACGGCAGCGTGGGGGGAAATGAAACAAAGTGGGGCTAAAGTGGGCGGAAATTAACTCGACTTGGGAGGGCCACGTTTGGGACCGGAGCCCGAGGGTTTGAAGCGCTTTGCATCTCGACCGCCAGTCTTGTTGGCTGGGCGGGAGGCAGCGGTGGGCTGGCGCAGCTTGACCTTGTCCTTGGTCTTTGCCTTTTCGCCCTCTGCAACCAGCGACCTGTCTCGGCGTGCAGGGTGTGCGCCGTCTGCGAGCTTCTTGTTCTTCTTGGCCATGCGGCGGTTGACACGGTCGGCATCGTCCTTCTTCATCTGCTTGCGCTGGTCTTTGGAGAGCGTAGCGTACAGCTCGGCCTTCTTGGCGATCTCCGCCTTGTCGACACTGCGAGCAGCACTCGGGCTGCCAGGAACAATCTTGGTCGCACCGGGACGCTGGCGCTTGGCCGCGAGTGCGTGGGGGGAAGTGCCATTGGGCGTAGGTGCGCCACTGGAACGCTCGTAGCGCGGCGACTTGCGCTGCGGCGTCGTGGGCTCCGCATCCCCACCCATATTCGCATTTCGTCGAGCCGGAGTGGTGGATTTGGTCTGCGACTTGCACAGAGCTACGCGGATGGGTCGACCGTGCAGCTTGAAGCGACGCTTGAACTCTTTGCCGCCCTGCGCGATGGCAGCCGAGGCGCCAAGACTGCCCTTGGGCCCCTTGACCGACTCGAGGAAGGCCTGTTCGGCAGTGAAGGCGGCCATCACTTCGTCGACGCACTGCTGCGAGGTGAAGCGCACATAGCCAAAGCCTTTACCCATCTGCGTGGCCGCATCGCGGATGAGACGCACGGAGCGCACCCACTCGGCGCTGCGCACCACCGAGTCGGTCACCTTGCGCTTCTCGGGCGGCACAAAGGGGAACTCGCGCGCCAGAGCATCGAGCAGCTCCTTGGGAGCCGCTTCGCCATCCAGGCCCGCCACGGGCAGCGTAACGGCCTCGCCGGCCTCGCCGAGCTCGTCGACGAGCATCGCCTCGAAGAAGGCACGCACCTCCTCCTCGTCGACCTCAAAGTCGAGGCCGCCGACAAAGAGGGTGCTCTTGGGGTCGGTTGTGGAGCTGCTCGAACCGACGAGCTGGCCGTCGAACGTCTTGACCTTTTCGAGACCCGAGGTAAGCACCTCGCTGGGCGATATGGACTTGACCAGATCGACGCGCAGATGGCGACCCTCGAACGACTGGCCGTCGGCAAACGAGGCGATGAGTGCGGCAAGCACGGTACCGGTGAGCCTGTCGTCCAGCTGAAGTGGCTCGCTCTGCGCATCCTTGGCCTTGGCCTTGGCCGGGGTGATGTCGTGCAGGTGCTGGAGCACCGCCTTGGGGTGTGCGATCGTGACGTACGCCGAGACGGTCTTTGCCTTTTCGTGGAAATCCTTGTTGATAAAGGCGATCTTGCGCTTCTGCTGTGCGGTAAGGGGAGCCTGTGCCTTGTCGCCGCCCTCGACGGCAGCGACAGCCTCGCGGTAGTTCTGGCTGCGCTCCTTTGCCTTGCCGGCCTTCTTCTTCTTGACGGCATCGTCGTCGTCGTCGTCGGCGTCGAGGTGAACGGTGGGTGTGGCGAAGGCGACGGAGCGGAAACGCAGGCCGACCGCCTTGGTGAGGATGGGGTAGGGAGAGAGGGACTCGATGAACGAGACGAGCTTGCGCTGCAAGGGGCGCGACTGTGCGGTCTCGATGGGGAGGTTGCCGATGAAGAGCGTGCGCTGATCGCGGAGCTCGGATGGCTCGGACTCCTCCTTGAACGTGGTCTTCTTGCGCGATTTGGTGTCTTGGTTGCTCTGCGCCTTGGACACGGATTCGTGCTGGGGTGGCACGTAGGGTTCTTGGTCCTCTGCATCGTCGTCGCCGTCTTCCTTGTCGGACGCTTCGTCTTCGCTGTTGCTGAAGAGGAGCGAGCCTTCGTCGTCGAGAGACTCGTCGATGCTCGAAAGGTCGCCATCGCCCTCTTCCATCTCAACGTCGTCGTCATCCTCTGCATCCTCCTCGGCATCTCCCTGCTCGCTGTCCTCGTCATCGTCGTCTTCCTCGAGCACCTCCTGTGGTTCTGGCTGAGTGGCCTTTCGCTTCTTGGAGTTGGACGGACCAGGTGCCGAGCGGCTTGCCGAGGCAGAGGGAGCTGCAGCCTTGGATGTTGTCGCAGCAGCCGGGATGCTGGCAGGTGCCGCGGCAGGGGCAGCTTTGAAGAAGGCATCGAGCTCCGAGTCGAAGGCGGCGGAGGTTGGGGCGGCCGGCGCGGCGGCCTCTGCGGCTGGTTGTGCCGCAGCCGCCGCCGAGTCTGACTTCTTTTGCTTCTTTGCCATCTTGACCTTCGTTACAATGTAGCCGTGGTGGTGATGGTGGTGTCAAACGGTGAGAATGGCGTGCGGGGCTTCCAACCTGATCCAGGCGCTAAGCTATGCTGCTCAGTCCTGCGCCGGGCAGAAAAAAAGCCATTCTCGCCATCCCCGCCGAGAATTTTTCGAGCGCTTCTTCAGGGTCGTTGGCAAAAGCTGCAACGGCCGATTCCCGAAAACTTGCCATTGAATTTCCAAAGATGTCTTCTCAAACGGTCTGACATTTTTAGTTGATTTTCGCGACATGCCCACGGCCGACAGCAGACGCGCAGCTCGCAATGCAGCCGCTGCATGCTGCAGAGAATCATGGAAGGAGCGATGCAGCTGATTGACACTCTAAGCTGGCTGTGCCCCTTTGTGTGCATTGTTCCTGGCGACATGTGAACGCAGCAACCGGAACTGTATTGCATTCGAATGGTACGGTAAAGTAAAGCCATGACGGACTGAGCATGGCCCAAAGTGGATAAGGCGCATGCTTCTGAACTGCTCTGACGAGCTAGATGGAGCAGCAGTGAGGCTTCAGGCGGCCGAGAGAGGAAAGTCGAGGAACCCGAAGCCGAGTCGAAGCTCTTGCTCTTGGATCGGTTTGCCGACGTTGCAGGCACCGAACGGAAGCTCCTTTCTTTTGCTCGCGCGACCAGTCGATGCTCTTCGGTCGAGCCTGGTCGAGCTTGGTCGAGCTGCTGGAAAGCCTTGGCAGTTGGCATGCCTTGACCGACGCATGCACGGCTCGAAACGCACGGAATTCCGCGCAGCTGCACGAGTCTGCAGCCTTTTGTGTGCAAGTTTCGAGCTACGGCAGCCGAGCCTTTTGATGTAGCAGCAGATGAGCAGCGGGGCATTGTTGCCAGCAGGCATTTTGGCTGGCGTGACTGGCGCGGGGCACGCGTCGAGCGAGTCCAAGGGAGATTTCGAGTCAAATGTGGGTCGTCGATCCCTTTCTGACAGAACGATCCAACACTGCTGAAGTGCGAGGGGAACGCGTCTTTCGAGCCGACTCCTCCTCGGCGCAGTCGCCCGAGCGGACTGAGCAAGGCGCGGTGGGGCCGACACTGCTCGAGAGCCTGCTTTCACCTCTCCGCCTCGGCACCCGCGTCCTTTCGGCTGACTGTGCTCTGTTGGGGTGTGTGTTTCGGACGAGCCGTTTCATCAAGGGGGATGAAGGGGGAGATCCACCGTTGGCATGGCGTGAGAGTGTCCCCGCGCCCCGCCCCTGTTTGGCTGGCTGCGTCTGCTCTTTGGCTGCTGCCGCGCTGCGTAGAGGCAGATCGTCGTCGAACGCTTGGCTCGGCTGCAAACACGAGCCGACGAAGCAGACAGGGATTTCAGACTGAGCCCTGTCGATCCTGTTTTTCGTCGCTGCTCTTTCGCTGTCGCTGCCTTCGCAGCCCCCCTTTGTGCTTTTGGCTGAGGATCCCCCGCCTGCCGCCCCTCCCCGTATCGTCGTCGCTGCGACTGCACGCCATCATCGCTTGCTCGCCCGCCTGCCTGATTCCCACCACCATCGCGTTTCTTTCTCTCGACCTCCTCATCACCACCTTCTCCCCCCCTCCCCTCTGTCCGGCTCGTACACACTCTTTCCGGCTCGTTTCGTCGCACAGCCCAGGTCGGCACCTTCGCATCAGCTTCATCGACACCGCGCCCAGCCCACGTTCTTTACTGTATCCTCACTCGCCGCACACTCGATTGAACAACCGCCTAAACTCACGTCTGTGAGATAGAATTGCTTGCCCACCATGACGCTCGACACCCGCAGCCACATGCATCACCACCAGCACCAGCTCAAGCAGCGAAAGGTGCAGCCAAACAACACCAAGCGCATCGTCAAGCGTCAATCCTCCTCCACCATCGACAACTCGGCCAACTGCCTCTCCGGTGGTCTCTATGTCGCCCCCGCCAGCGGTGCTCAGGTCCAGGTGACCAACGTCACCGAGATCAAGTGGGACCAGTCGTGCCTCGACGCCTCCGTCTCCAAGATCGACATCTACGTCTACTCGCCCTCCATGCCCGACCAGTTCCTCCCCATCCACGTCATGACCGGCATCCCCAAGTCCGCACAGCTCTACAACACAAAGCTCGACCCGCGCTGGTGGGGTCGCGACCTCGCACACAACTCGTCCGTTCCCGTCTCGTTCAACATCGTCCCCGCCGGCAACGAGCCTTGGGACTCGTCCAACCCCATGGGCCCCACCTTTGTCGCCAACTACAACGTCCCCAACCAGGGCGGCGAGTCCAAGGCCGCCACCTACTTCGGCAAGCTCACCAACTCGGTCAAGACCGCCTTCCTCGAAAACGGCCACCTCACCCCCGCCGGTAAGACCGCCGCCATCGTCTGCCCGCTCGTCGTTCTCGGCGTTGTGCTCGGCCTGCTCGTCCGTCGCCTCCACATCAAGCGTCACAACAAGACCGTCGACTGGGCCGACCACATGGACAAGCGCATGAGCAGGATCTCGGTCGACTGGACCACTGGCGGCGACGGCTCCGCCGGCCCCGTCCCTGGCACCCGCCCTGCCTCCTACCTCTCGCGCCCCTCGCGCGAGATGGATGCTGCCGGCAACTTTGCCGGGCGTGGCGCCGGCGCGCGTATCCCGCGTCAGATGGACGACATCACGCCCGCCTTTGCCACCGACGACGAGATGCGCGAGGCGAGGCCGCGCGGCATGTCGATCTACGATGAGGGCAACCGCACCTCGCGCATCTCGTTCGCCGACAACACGCGCGGCGACCGCATCTCGCGCATCAGCTACGCCAACTCGAGCGATGCGCACGGCCGCTCCTCGTCGCACCTGCCGCGCGTCGGCCAGCAGGGCAACATGCGCCGCTCCCAGCTCGTCGACTCGTACTACGACCCCGACGCGCCCGCCGTGCCGCAGCTCGACGCGCGCTACCGCGCTAGCGAGGACGTGCGCCGCTCGCGCTTTTCGGATGGCCTCATCTACGCCGAGGCCGACGAGCTGCGCAATCCGCAGCAGCACGACGACGACGACGAGGTGCTCATGAGCCCCACGCAGAACGAGGGCCCGCGTCCGCTCGGCGCCAACGACGTGGACCGCATGCGCCAGAGCCTCGACGCCAACGCGCGCAACTCGATGCTCGCCTACCCGGCGCTCAGCATGATGCAGTCCGGACGCGAGGGCAGCGACGGCCACGACATGTTTGACGGGCCCAACCCGGCACGACGCGTCTCGAACGGCAGCGCCGACTCGTACATCGACCACATGCACTACCAGCACTCTGGCAACGGCGCCGCCGTCGCGCATCTCGAGCGTGCCGGTGCCGGTGTGTCGGCGCAGACGGGCATGGCACCTCCGTCCAACTTTGCGTCGCCGGACGAGGCGATGAAGCATTACGCCTCGCTGCGCGCCGGCAGCAGTGCGGTCGAGACGTCGGCGCAAAGCTCGAGGTCGCTCTACACTCCGGATGCTGCCAACCACCGCGGCCACTCGAGCGTCGCTGGCTCGTCGCTCAACGAGGAAGAGGTGGTGGGCTACAACGAGATGATCGACCACGGCAACCAGTCGCGTTAAGCTTCGCTGTGCCTCCTTCTTCTTTTCTTGTGCTGTAATGGTTTCTTTGGCTCCCCTCTCTTGCGCGTTCTGCGCGCCCACGCTCCCTCGCGCCGCTCTCCCTCGCTCTCTCTCTTCCTCTCTTGCTGCCTCCCTTTTTTGTTTCGGCTCGGACCGCCTTTGCTTTGTTGTTTTGATCTCTAGTTTGCTTCTCTCATGGCTCGCGTTGGGCGGTGCCACCACGAGCTCCGACGACGCGCGCTCCATTTGTCGGGTGCGTGGATGTCTGGATGCCGGGTGGCGCTGCTGTCTTTCTTCTTGTCTCGCTTCACTCGCTTTTCCGACGCTTGCATGGCTCGCGTGGCCGGCAAATCGCAGGAAGTTCAAAGTCGGCGGCGGCTGTGCTTCCGTTGACTCTTCTGCGATTCTGGGTCCACGCAGCTCTCGCGCATACTTTGTTGCAGGCTGGCTTCTTGCTGGCTCGAAGTCGGCTCTGCCTCGCGCAATTTGTTTCTCTCTCACTTGTCTGCTCAAATACGAAACGGTTTTGTATAGTTTGGTCTGCCATGCGTGTGCTCAAAGGAAGGAGGATGAGGAGGGCGGGCGTTGGTGGGGTGGACTTTTCGTGCGGGAGAGACTTGCAGCGCATGCGGGGAGAGAGGGAGGAAGGGTTTCACGCTGATTTTGGTTTGGCTGGATGCATCGGCGCGCGTGGGCCAGGAGATGCGGGGCAGCTAGGAGAGAGCGAGGGTGTGGAGGAAAAGACGGCGCATCCGGCTGAATTTGTGGACCGGACGGAAGGGATGCAGGTGCGGTTGGGCCGAGCAGCCAACGCCGAGCTGTCAAGACGCTCCGACCTCCTACACTGCCTCCATCTCTACTTTGTCTCCGCTCTTTCCGTCACCGTCCACATCTTCAGCTCAGGGGTGTTATCCTACTCATTCGATCGAATCGCCACCGGGCACATCAGGTTTTGAGCAACGTATAGATCTGCAACATAGACTCGTATCGCATCCAAGTTCGAAACACGACGCAAGCCTCGATCCTCGCACGCTTCAAACACTACGCACACGGTGCATCATGTCGTTGGAAAAACAGCTTACGCAGGTGGCGCTGAATCCGGCCTACCATGACTTTTTTACGGTGGTCAAGGGTTTTCGCAATGGTATTGTGTATGGAGCCAAGATCCGATTCCCACATGCGCTGGTGATGACGTTCCTCTTTGGCCGTGGCACCCCGCGCGAGAAGCTGGCGTTCATCCTGCGCGCTACCAAACAGCACGCACTCAACCTGGGCACATTCACGCCGCTGTACAAGTTCCTCACCATCGCACTGCGACGCATCTACGAGGCTACTGGCGGCAAAGGCGCCGTTCCCCAATGGCATAGCCTTGTTGCAGGTCTTATCGGAGGCTACTATGTGTTTGGTGAACGAACACCCGTCAACGAACAGGTAAGTCCCCCCCCCCCCCCCAACCTCCTCTGATGCTAAAGTGAGATTCGATGACTGACGTGTTGGATTTTTGATGGGGGGTTGGTAGATTGTGTTGTATACGTCGTCTCGAATCATTGCATCGTTCCTGCCACGCGCACAGACACCTGCGGACTGGCCGGCAGGAAAGCCCAAACCGACCGACAAGTCGTGGTTCGCCGCATACGCCACCATCACCTGGGGTGTCGTCATGTGGCTCCACGAATACCGACGCGAAACCATCCAGACGGGCATGGTCAACAGCATGGACTGTACGTTTCTCCTCCTCGTCTTTATCGGCATGGCGTGGCTGGATGCTGACTCTTTGATGGACGACCTTTGGCGACGACAGATCTCTACCACAATGCAGGCAAGTGGGACAGGTACGTAGTGTCGAGTGCACTCCCGTCTTCGCACGCATTTCATGCTGACATTTGCTTCCTTTCGGTGCAGCTTGCGGAACCTGTTCTGGCACAACAAGTAGGCACCTTCCGCGTGATGGTCTCTGTGAACTGTGTATGCTCTGTCGCCAATCGCATCTGTTGTTACTCGCTCGGTGTTCTTGCCTGTGGTCCTGTTGGTGTCTCGATGCTTGCAGTGCCGGGGTGAGGGAAGGTGAGGGCCGGCTCGCGAGCACGTCTTGTTACAGTGAATTCATCTAACACGGGCGTCTGTGAAAACCGTTCAATTTTTGGCACCCTTTTCTTTTCCCTTTTTTTCCCAGCATGATTTTTTGGACGCGCGCTAAATGTCGGCGCTTGAAGACGAGGGGCGCAGGACGTTCTGCAGAGAACATTTTCGCATATGCGTTCGTGCCTCGGCAGCTGCCGAGCGCCACGACACGGCATCCAAGCGTTGTCGATCCTGCGGGCGCTGATCAGAGTCTTACGATTTGCTCTCTCGGCCGGGGTTGTGCGAGATCGACGCATGGTTTAGGCTACACTAGGCGAGACTGCAACTACGCGACGATGTGCTGGCAAACACGCAATTCGCCGCAAGGATAGACACCGACAAGCCCACCCGACTCGCATCCATTGTGCACTTGCTCGGGTTATGTCGAAAAGCCAGACGGTCGTATCGGAATGAAAGGTGGTCGGGGCCCCATTGTGCGGCGTTGGTATGAAGGTTCAAATGAGACGCCACTGGCAGCATACGCCGTGGAATGAGGTCCGACTTTGCTCGAGACTCGGCGGTCGATCTGGAGCACGCACGTTGTTGCAACCAGGCCGTGTGATCGACGCGGTGCAGACGTTGTCACGAACTGGAAGAGAGACTGAGGAGGCTCGGTTGAGCAAGGTGAAAAAACGCCGGCAGCTGGGTGCGAGGAGGGAGAGGGGAGCAAGGAAGCGAGCCAGAGGGCAGGGGTGGATGAGCAGCACCCCGAAAATAACACGCTGCATGACCCCACCCACACTCTGCAGCAGCGTGCATTGCGCTGGTGGCCAAACGCACAAAGGGGAAGTGCCGCCGAGGTTTGTCTCGGACTGGCAGAGAGAGCAACAACAAAGGGCCCTAAAGGGTGCAGAACAAGAGAAGGCTTCTTTTGGGTGCCTCTGCTGGGTTCAAGCTCCGAGTCGGGTTGGCCGGCTCGAAGACCAGCAAAAGCACAGAGACGCGCAGACGCGTCCGAGCCTGCAATGCGGTTGAGCGCAGAGAGAGGCACTGCGCCGGCAGTCGCGCAGAAAAACGCCAGCTGTCAATTTGCCATCCCAACACGCTCTGGATTTTCGCACTGAAACCAGGCTCGGCGGGCGCGCGGCGCAGGTGCAGCTGGCATTCCACGAGCCGTAACCGCGAAGCTAAGTTACCTGGCAGAACTGGCACAGACGAGGCTCGGCTGACCCGGCGCCGTGCTTTTGCCCCCCTTCGCTGCTCCTGGCTGCTCCTCGCTTTTGCCTTGGCTTGGCCTCGCGTTGCTCTGCCTCGCCTTGCTAGCTTCGGCACTCAGGAGGTGGCGAGCGAACAGAGCGAGGCGGCCCCCAGCCGAAGGACAGCAGTGCGTTTGGAATGCAATGCAGTTCAGCATGGTCCGCTCTCCGCCTGCTGCCCCCTCTTTGTTGCGAGAGAAGCAGCAGCAGCAGCAGCAGCAGCAGCAGCAGCAGCAGCAGCAGCAACCGGAGCTGCTCCGTGTCGATGCTGGGAAAGCGAGAGCCACCCTTTTTTGTCGTTGCCAAGCGCGACCGCCCGCCATTCATGCCAGCTCCAGACCGCCTCCCTCTCTTGTCTGCCTCCTCACCTCCATCCTCACCTTTGCGACACGCTTTCCCTCCCACCATCCCTCCCCCAAACATCCCGCACCTCCTTCGACGTTCACGGCAGGCACGTGAACTTCGTTCATCAACCCCACACGCACGGCACACCTCCACCATCCTCCCAGCTTTAGCGTTCTCAGCTTCTCTTGACGACCCAACCCCACATTCTTTTGTCACATCCACCCACTCTACACTGACCAGGCTCGACTCTCGATCCGCTTCATCGACTCTGCTGCGATAATCATGTCAGCCATCAACCAGAACGCACCGCGTATGCGTCGTCACAAGCGACGCATCCTCGACGACGGCTCCGAGCTCGCCCACGCCGTCCGAGCATTTGTCGACGACCAAGTCGATGACAACGCCCTCTTTGCCCGTCAGGCAGACGGCGCCAACGGCATCGGCCCTGGCAGAGGCTCCAACGCTCCTCCCATGGGCGGCGGCTTTGGTGGTTTCGGCGACGACGGTACCTCCTCCACCGACAGCAGCAACGCCACCCCCACCACCACTCGTGGTTCCAACGGCAACGGCAATGGCAACACCCGCCCCACTCCTACCGCCACATCCACCTCGCTCAGCCGAAACCTCTTCCCTACCACCACTTCGTCTTCCTCTTCGTCCAACTTCTTGGGCGGCATCCTCGGCGGCCTGCTCGACTCGTCGTCTTCCACCACTTCGTCGTCCTCATCCACCTCGACCTCCTCGAGCACAAGATCAACTTCCACTTCCTCCTCCACCAGGTCCACATCCTCCTCCAGCTCCACATCTTCGGTTAGTGTCCATTCTGACAGTGAGACAGCCACACAGCAGCAGCAGCCACAGACCACCTCGGAAAGCAACAATAACGACGACGACACCTCGACGCGCAACGACTCTTCTTCGGTTGGTTTTCCTACATTTGTTGTCCCAGATCATATGTCCTCTAGCTTCCTTGTTGCCTCCTACCACTTGTTTCCTCCCCGCGCCCGTTCCCTTTCCACATGCGCTTCGTCGCAAAGATTACACACACGCATCATCCCTCTGACCGAAACTCCCACACCCAAACACAAAGTCTCGCGCATCTCTTCAAGACCCTGGCATTCTCGGACGACCCCCAATCGCACTCACCTCTCTTGCTTCCTCTTGCCTCCGTGCGGTCGAACATGACTTTACTGACGCTTTTCCCCCTTTGCTTCTCTACCACAGTCCTCGACCTCGCTCGTGCCGATCACAGCCACTGCGGTGGTCACGTCGACGCCGACGGCGAGCATCGCTTCGGCCACCGCGTCCGCATCGCCCAAGTCGTCGTCGTCGTCTGCCGGCCCCATCATCGGCATCGTCGCCGGTGCGCTCGTGGGTGTCGTGGTGCTCTCGGGTCTGGTCGGCTTCCTCTTCAAGAAGTACAAGTCGAAGGAGGACCCGTACGAGGCCAACCCCTTCGACCGCGACGCCTTCCAGCGCCACTCGGCCATGATTCCGGACCACTTTGACTCGGACGACGGCCACGCCGGCGCCGGCGGCATGTCGCCCGAGATGTCCGAGCACTACCAGTACAACAACTACGCGCCCCAGTACGAGTCGGGCATTAGTGCCGGCGCGGCGGGTGCCATGGGTGCTATGGCTGCGCACAACGAGGGCGGCCCGCGCCCACCCACCATGTTCGCCAAGCACGCCGCGGGCGTCCAGCAGAACGCGCCGCAGGTGGGCGGCTACTACAAGGACGGCGACTATGCCAACCAGGTTCCCGCCATGCCGCCGCACTCGGACTACCATGCGCCGCCCTCCGCCGCGTTTGCCAGCCACCACGCCGCCGAGCACTACCTCGAGGAGCCCGGATTCGGACAGCAGCGGAGCGTGTCGCCCGCGCCGCAGCTGCCGCCCCTGGCGGCGTTTGGCGGTGACCCGTACTCGATCGCCGGTGTGGGACGTGGTCAGCAGCAGAACGTGGCTAACCCGTATGCGCACCTTGACCGCTCGCACGCCAACATGGGCGGCTTTGTGCCCGGCGCCGTCGTCCCTGGTCACGCTGGCTCGGCCTCCGTGTCGTCCGGTGGCGACTCGGCGGATCGCCACGCGTCGATCAGCGCCGCCGAGGCGCTGGCTGCGGGTCTGGCGCACCAGGCGTCGCTGAACCGCTCGGCGAGCCCGCACCACGCGGCTGCGCACGACACGGCCGGTCGACCCAGCACCTCCGAGGGCCGCTCGGGCACTCCGGACATTCCGAACGTGCAGCAGACGTACGCTCTGCCTGGCGACGTGGCGGGTGCCGCGGGATCGCACCGCATCAGCGCAGGTTCGCAGGACATGCTCTCGAACGCAGCCACCTCGCCCGTGGGCGCCATGAGGAACCCCTTCGACAACCCCGCCCCGCACCACGCGCCCCAGCACCACTACACCGACCCGAGCCAGCAGCTCCAGGTGCGCAACCTCGTCCCTGCTAACGCCGGCCTCTCTGCTGGCCAGAGACCCGTCTCCACCGCAAGCTCGTTTGCCGACCCCGAAGACGCCTACGGCGGCGTCTACTAAGTCTGCGCGGATTGGCTTCGCACCCACACTCTCTATTCGCTTTCGTTGTGTGTATTTGTCATTCTTGCTCCCTCTCCGAACGCCTTGAGCTGAGAGGAGGGGGTTCACGCTCGCTCTTTTGTTGCTTTCATTTGTTTCGTTCTAGTTCCCCCGGCCTGGCGACACCAGTGCTTGCTTTTCTTGGCTGGTTCGTCGCCCTGTTCATTTGCTTTTGTGCGTGGAAGAAAATATCAACGGTTTCGCTCTCACAAAAGACTCGGTCAGTGTTTGACGTGCAAGACACACTCTTTCGCGCATGGCGATTGAAGACGAAAAGATGCTTGAAAACGAGTGTGTGGTGGGGGTGGGGAAATAAAGTACAGAGCGGATGCAGGAGTCGAGTGACAGGACGATGCGTTGAGGACGAGGTGGTTACCAGTTGGCGAGGGCTTCTTTGGTGAGGGGTTCGGTTTCTTGTTCGTACTCGATTTCGATTTGGGGGCCCTTCTTTCCCGCGCGCGGGGGCTTTTTGCCCTTCTTGGTTGGGGCTGTACTGGGACCCTTGGGCTTCTTGCCGGTGGGGGCTTGGTCATCGTCGCTGCTGTCGTCGTCATCATCGGCGTCCGAGTCAGAAGCAATGGTGTTGCCGTCCGTATCGTACAGGTCCTCGAGGTCATCTTCGTCCTCCTCATCGTCGTCGGAAACGAACTCGCGGTCACCAACACCTTCTTCGTCCTCGAACTCTTCCTCCATCATGCGGTCCATTTCTTCGAGGTCTTCTTCGAGTTCCTCGTCGGACTCTTCGTCTTCGAGATCGAGGTCTTTGTTTTCCTTGTTTCGGTTCTCGAGCACCTGCATCCAAACGTCCTCATTGACGTTGAGTGGTGCATCACCATACGCGCCCGACTTAAGACGCTCCAACAGCTCCTTCTCGATCGACTTTTCCAGCCTGGCTGCCTTGAGCGCCTTGAACTCTCTCCTGTCCTCCCTACGCTCTGTCTTCTTCTTGATCGACACGAGCTGTGGTTGTTCCTCCTCCTTGAGCTTGATGCGGCGAAGCTTGATGAGGTACTGGGTGATTTTCGTCAGACGTTGCTTGGCCTTGTGCGTGATGAATTTGGGCCAGTAGATGAGCTCCTTGTCGATCTGCTCCAGAGCGCGCGAGTAGTTGTTCGACAGCTTGATGCGCTCCCATTGGCGCTTGGGAGAGTGTGCACGCTCGGCGGTCTTGACGTACAGATACACGATGCCCTCGCGCTCGCGCACCGTCGCATAGCGCGAGTTGGCCAGCGGACACGACTGTCGATTACACAATCCCGTCAGATTGTACTCGTTGCGACAGAATGTAGAGTGCGTCTTGGACTTGATCTTGTACGAGCAGAACTCGTGCCCGATGATCGTCCAGATCACATCGTCCGACTGCATCGTGGCGAGCTGCGAGACGCCGCGGGGTATAGGTCGAGGAAAGTTGGGGTGAAGAGCCTTGCGCCTATCGAGCTACACTGTGGATGGACTTTGCCAAGATTGGGCGTGTGCTGGAGGGAGGGACGCAGATGATGCAGTGATGGCGAGAAGCTGAGTGGGATGGTGAAAGGGTCCTGCGCAGCTGAG
This sequence comes from Moesziomyces sp. F5C1, assembly GCA_003004715.1. Taxonomy (NCBI): domain Eukaryota; kingdom Fungi; phylum Basidiomycota; class Ustilaginomycetes; order Ustilaginales; family Ustilaginaceae; genus Moesziomyces; species Moesziomyces sp. F5C1. The sequence continues at coordinate 231,351 of NXFR01000023.1, read as the reverse complement.
AAGGCGGTGGGTGGAGCTGGAGCCAAAATTTCCCACTCGAACACAAAAATTGCGCGTCACGTGAGGCGCCCACCAATTCGCACGCTGGAATTGGTGGAGAGGCGCGAATTCCAAATTGTTAGAGCGGACCTCAGCCGGTTCTGCTCAATGTTACATCGAATTCAAAGCGCGTGGTTCGAAGCCGTCTTCGCTGGGTCGTGTTTGTGTCGGAGGTCAATCTTCTGCTTTTGGAAGCTCTACTGCTTCCCGTCCGAGGTAGCTCCGACCGGATAGTTCGCAAGCGGACATCGGGCATACAGCGGAAGCAAGTAAACCGGGCGGTACGATGTGGATGACGGTGAACCAGGCACACAGGTGTTTGGAAGACTCGGACGAGCCTTGAATTCTGCCGACTTATCTAAGCGAGGGCGGGGAAGGCGGCCTGCGGGTGTTGCGATGGCCGCATCGCTCACGGCGATCGCTCGGGTCGGACACGGTCGAGCAGCTTTGTGGCATCTGGCTCGAGTTGTCGCCGTGGGTGGGGACAGACGATCTCGGCGACCCACTTGCATGAGCGCCAAGCTCCGCAGCAGCCACGCGCGCGTTCCGCAGCCGCGAGTGGGGTGCGGCAACGGGGTGTTGGTCTCGCCTAAGTGGCATTGCGGCGCTGTCGCGGTGGATGGAATCGGCCAGGAGCGTCATCACGGCTCGTGGGAACCCAAACCACGCCAAAGCGAACTCCGACAAGCCATAGCGTCATTGTGAGCGACGAGTGTTGCATCGAACGCAACCGCAGCATGAATTTGCAGCTTTAATTGACGGCCGACGCAAGCTGGAGGGGTAAGGCGTCGCCATGTCATCGAGTTCGTCCCCTAAGTCGCAGCACCCGGCCCCGACTCAGAGGTGCGGTCATGTCGGACGGAACACCAAGCCTGGTAAGGTTGAGCGAAAGTGGCTCAACAAAGCGCCACCTCGGGATCCAAGCCACGCTGGCCTCCAAACGCCAGAATTTTGCAACCGCAACCCACGAAAGCGTGTGTGTGTCTGCGCTACGAGGCCGAATTTCAGCTCCGGACGGCCTTGCAAACACCGCAAGGATTCGAACGATCGCAGCAAGCAAAAGAGTTGCAGACTGGCGCTCTGAGCTGGCCAAGATGCGCAGCAGCGAATCTTTGCTGTCGTGCTAGTCCGGTGCTTGCGCGAGAGGCAGGGTGGGTCAAATTGCAAATTGCGCCTCCATGTCTTCAGAGCGACGAGGGAGTGCCATCGCTGCGACCAGAAAGCGCCGGGCCGAGGAGAAAGAGGAAAAAGAAAGCGTTTCGGCAGGCGGGGGTTGGAAGCGTGACAGCTCGCTTACGGTGAAGCACGGCGCTCACGAATGCAGTCGGCGTTGGCTTTTTTTTTACCGAAAACGGGATGGAAATATTTTTTCTGTTTCGGTCGGTTTTTGGCTTCCCGCCGAGCCTTGTATTCCGCGGTGTTGGCTGCCTGGGATTGCTCGAGGTTCCTGGTTGGTGGGTTGAATGTGGTGGCGCAGAGTTTGGTCCTCCGCACAAAGTTTTGAGCGGTGTCGAGTTGGCAACTCCGTCTTGCGTAGCAGCCTGTGCGCTTGACCGAGACACGCAACAGGGCGGGTGTACCGGTTGGCATGCGGCGGCTGCATTCAGGCTCAACCTCGGTTCCACCAAAACGGGTGGATGGGATCTGCGGCCCAATGCACCGAAGACGGAGGCAAGGCTCTCTCTGCAAGTGGGCACGTCCCGTGGTTGCATCGCATTCATGCCGCCATCCAATCTCTCTTGCACGCGCCGAGCAAGTGGGTGGCAGCAGAGCGCAACGCCATTTTTCACGCTGCACAACGCGTGGCCAAAGCCGCAACAACCGTTCGGAAGCCACTTTTCCGACGATTCAAAAAATGTCTCGCTGCTGCTGCTGCTGCTGCAGTGATACCGAGTCGAGTGGTGGTCTCAGAATGCGTTCCGCCTTGCATGCTTATGGAAGGATCGCGCGGCGTGTTCCCGATCCAGACGGCCCAACGAGCCACAAATAGCGCGGGAGAGAGAGAGGGGCAGAGTCGGACTTTGGCTTCGACAGACGTGCTTGGACCCCGACCCGACGGAAGGCCCATCCCGAATGCCATTCTGTGGTGGAGCCATTGTTTGATGTTGCGGGCTCAAGACCAGAGCCAGGATGTGAGAGGGCGCGATGACTGAGGATCAAACCACAAAAAGAGTAGAAAAGGTCGGTCTAGAATTCAGGCCCACGGCAACGATGCGCCGATTGGCTGGTCCACAATGCGATTCGAATGCGATTCGAACCCTATTTTCAATGCAGGCTCTCTTTCTCTCTGCTGCAGGCACTGGTTAGGCTCGATTGTCTGCTCCATTTTCGCGCGCGGAATTCAAACCACGACGTCGAATCCGAGCAACCACGCGCATCCTCACTCCTCGCTCGCCAGCCACGCACGGCCCGCAATCACGCCTTTTCGATTGCTTTGCGTCGACGCACCTCCGATGATCGCGGTCACCAGGCCTGACCCTGCTCTGTTCTCGTCATCCGACGTCAATGTCGCTCCAGGACGCCTTTTGGCCTCGCATTTTCCTCGGATCGAGCATCCGATTGAGAAAAAAAAGGAAAGGCGGAGTCCGGAGAAGTGGGTCGGGTCGAATGCGCACTAGACCCAGAGTGTGCTGAGGGTGCAGAGTGTGCAGCGGAGAGTCGCAGCCAGAGTCTGACTCCGCATCTCTTGGGCGTGCATGGCTGGCTCGGCAAGATGCAAAAGGCAGATGCAGATGCAGATGCAGAGCCAGAATTTTTGGACGATTTTCTTTGGTCGGTGGGCTGGTGCCTGGAGAGCGTGGATGCAATTTGGAGCCCAGAGCGCAATCTGCCAATCTGGGCTGGATCCGCTGCTCTGGCGACGCTCCGTGGCTCTCTCGGCTCGGCTGGAAGCGCATCTCGCCCATTTTTCGCCTCGGCGGGGCGTTGGGCTGCGGTGCACTGCGGGTGTGCTGCGTCGCTGGGCTCACGCGGCGCTTTCTTTCCCCACCGCCCGCGCGCGCTCTCATTCATCAAAAAGCACTGAAGCACTGAAGCACCGAAGCGCTGAAGCTCTGCCGAGGAGCCGCGCCCGCCGCTTTGGCTGCTTTGGCATTCGCTCGGAGTCTAGCCGAGATTGCATCTCTCACTCCACTCCTCGCCACGCTCTCTCCTCCATTTCGCTCCACCATCCGCCATCCCCTTCATCCGCCTCGCACTCCATCCGACACCATCGCATCGCCTCTATCACACACGCGCATTCACTGGGCTGATCACTCGGTCCTTCGCGCCTGCATACTCCACACCACCACATCCTCGCAAACTCGCCTCCGTCGACCGTGTTTCGCCTCCTATGACGCACCCAGCTCGATGAGTCCCTAACAAGCGTAGGCCCTCCGCTGCGTAGTCTCCAGCTGCCTGGTATCAACGTCTTGCATAGCCACAAGCAGTCGCAATTGCGCGCCAACACCAACAATGGCATCCACACGTCCACCACTCGACGTCAGCTACCGCTCCGAGCCAGCATCATCGCGTCGATCCATCTCCAGCCAGGCCGCCTCCGCATCCCGCGCCCTCGCCACGGTGGCATCCTCCTCCGTCTCCACCCCTTACGGAGGTCTCCCGTCTTCTGCATCTTCCTCCTCTTCGTCTTCCTCATCATCCCTCGTCTCTTCAGCGCGTCGCTCCATCTCCTCGACCGGAAGGAACTCCTTCTCGCGCACAAGTCCTTCCGCAACCTCGCTTGTCAACGACCAATCCCCTCGCTCCCGTAGCCGCCGCAACGGAAGCGCTAGCTCCAGCAGTCTGGCCCTCACCGGGCCCGACTCGGCGACAAACTTCCTGCAGTCAAGCCACGCCGAGTCCTCCGCATCTGGCTCACGCAGCAAACGCGATGCCGTGAGCGCTTCCAGCGCCGCCCACACTAACCGCCACCAGCGTCACCACTCGGCAGAAACACTTCGCCTGGATCTCGACGGCCTCGACCTCGGCGGCAACCAGTCTCTCGTCAATCCTCTCGACGCTGCTGCTGCCGTCGCGCCCGATCAGCGCCATGTCCGCTCCACCTCCAACAACGCCGCCCTCCCCAACTCCTTTTCCTCGTCCAGACTCGGCGGCTTCATCGACCCCTTCAGCGCCAGCGAACCCGTCGATCTCAACCTCCACCAGCTCTGCGCATCGTGCCCAGCCGATTCCCAAACCTATCCCGCGCTTCACACCCTCGAAGACAGCTTCTCCCTTCATCTGCGTGCAGAGTGCTCCGACTATCGTCAGATCATGCCTGCCCAGATCATCCTCAACGCTGCTGCAGACAAAGAAATCCGCATGCGCAACGCCGGTTCCGACGCCTCGGACCAACATCGTGCGCGAGGCTATTCCATCAGTCACGGTCAGGTCCTCGGTGGATTCGCAAGTCTGGGTCTTCAGACCGAGCCAGACGCCGGGCCAACAGCGCCGCCAACGCGCCAGTCGCCCGTCCGCACCGACACCAAGCACTCCTCGGACTCGTCCGAGCCGCCCGTTACCCCAATCGAGTGGAGGGACAGCTTCGCTTCGCCCACCACCTCCAGCTACGAGACCATCCCCAAGTGGGCGCATCTCACAAGCCGGCCCTGCAATCCGCTCGAGCCCCTCGACGTGCTCTCCATCCAAGAGATGGGCTTCCACAGCCTCGACGTCGGCAGTCTCAACGACTGGGAGGGCTGCAAACTCTCCGCAGAGATTCTCTGCCCCATCAACGGCCACCAGCGCATCCAGTGGTCCGTCGCTCAGACCACACGCAGAACCAAAAAGTGGGTCGTCGTGCCCAACGCCACCATCACCTGCGGCAAGCCAGACACACTCTCCAACGCCGAACAGGCCGAGAGGACCGTCGTCGTCAGTGCACGTTCCATCTGGCTCGAAGAGGCCGCGCATTCCGCAGCGCAAGCAAGCGCCTCGCACAACGCAAACCACTCGGCCAACGTCGCGACTTCAAACCGCAGCTCTCGCCCCTTCTCGGGCAAGTCGGGCTTCGAGCTTCGGCTGCTGCGCCCCACCTCGGGCCGCATTTGCCCACCCGTCTATCTGGCCAACGCATCGACGCATCGCTCCCTCCACCAGTATCGCACCGACATCTGCTTGCGATCCAAGCCAAGCCAGGGTGGTCTGGTCGCAGACCGTCTGAGCCCAAGGCTGCCTCAGCCCGTCTACCCGGTGCTTCGACGATCGCGATCGCGACCTTACCTGCGTCACCAGCACGTTCCCTTGCGCCGCTCGCGCTCCAAACCTTACTTGAAGCCCGAGCAGCAGGAGGCCAACCAGGCGGTGGCTTCCAGCGTCGTTGCCGACGAGTTTGCGCCTTCACTCCCGGGCGATCCGCACCTGCGCATGCATCCGGGTGAGTCATGGCCCTCGGCACGCTCGCGCTCGCCTCGACCGTCATTCGACGCGACGTCGAGCAGCGATGACGAGAGCGACGCCTCTTCGGATGCAGAGATCTTCTCGGCGCCCAAGACGCACGAGTCGGCCAGCGGCAGTGCCTCGTCTGCCTCGTACGACCACTCTCACAAGCAAGACGCAGCCTCGGACGGGCCATCTGCCTATGCGAACGGATCCATGCCTCCTAGGTCAGCACCGGTCGCGATGGCGTCCTCCGGCAACAGGCACGGCACAGGCCAGCGTTCTCCCTCGGAGAAGTCCGCATCGACATCGTGGCAGCACAGCAGCCTCGGCGAGTCTCATACCGACTCGTGGCAGGGCACCTCGCAAAGCACTGCGGCGTCAGCGTCGTCTCTGAGCGCCAGCAGCAAGCAGAGCCGTAGCCGCAAGGGCCTGCAGCGTGCTCTGCAGAAGAAGGACAAGGTGCTCAACTCGTGGTTCAAGCGCAGACCGGACGCGTCATCGGCAGCTTCTGCTGATGGCCAAGCCGCGCAGGGTGAGATGGCCAATGGCGTGTCGCCTTCGTCGTCGGCACTGCCGTCTCCGACCAGCGCGCACAGGGGTCTCAACGGCAGCCAGCCGGCTCGTACGCCGCGCGAGAGCTCGGAAGCAAGCGCGGGCACGGCGAGCAAGGGTCCGACGCCTCTCACCGAGACGGCGCTGGAAACTTTCCAGAGGGCCATGTTCCGACCTGCCTCGCCCGAGTCGACCATCATGGGATCCAGAAGGGGCTCCGAGGCTCTCACGCAAAAGGCGGTCGAGCCCAGCAACGCGGTGGCGGATCGCTCGACAGCCGACAATGTCGCCAAGACGAATGGTGCTGCTCCTAGCGCCGACGTAGCTTCGGACAACCGCACGGGCGTGCACACGACGCTGTCGGCGCTGTACGGATGGGACCGGGAGCAGGCGGCGAGCAAGCTGCTGTCATCGAGGGCGGTTAGCTCAGGCCCGGGTAGTGTCGCCTCGACGCAGGGGTCGTCGCACCTGGACCTGGACGAGCAGGTGGCATTGCTGGGCATTGATGCGGTGCCGGCTGAGGCGCTGACGATGCTCATTCCGCTGCCGCTGATCGGACGATCGCGGGCGCAGGATGCAGTGCGGTATATGCGAGTCAACTTCGTTCCGTTCGGCAGCTTGTCCGACTCTGTGGATGCGCAGAGGAGCACGGCGTGGAGCGGGCTCAGTGGCGTGGGCTCGCCGAGCTCAGAGAGCGAAACCGGCCTGTCGCATAGCACGAGCAACGGCAGCGGCAGTCTGGCATCGGCTCGCGAGGCTGGCTCGGGCACGGCTAAGACGTCGGAGCAGTCCAACTGGAAGCGCAAGCTGGGACTGTCGGGCCGAAGCGGCGCCGGGGCCAATGGGCAGAGTGGTGCGCCGGTTGGGGCTAGTCAGCTGGCCCCGAGCACGACCGGGTCTCCGCCGCCGACGAGTGGCCCACAGGCATTCCGCATCACGGCGATTGTGCACGATGCGCCCTGGACTGCGCCGGCAGCGTGTTCACCGCTGGATGCGCGACTGCCGGAGCCAGGCACGTTTCCGGTGGTGCTGGGCTACTGCAATGGCTCCAAGACGCTCGAGATGGTGCCTGAGGGATGGGGCGCGCTCTCGCTCGCTGGCGTGCCTGTGCCCACCAAGCCCGACGGCTCACCGCTCGACGGCGTTCATCCCCTGCATGGCGTCACGGATCTGATCATCTCGGCGTGTACCGCCGTGATGGATGTGTAATTTGTCCTCAGCATTCTCTCCTCATTCGGTGTTTTGTAATTGTATCCTCGACATGCGTTGGCATTCATGTGTTCGACAGGGCATACAGGGTGGATTGGGGCGAACCGGTGTGTCGGTGGAGAATAAGCTTTTTCGGCTGGGGTCTAAGCGAGAGGGTTGCATGCGTGTGCGTGCGTGTGTGCAGCGCCTATTGTATGCATTGTTCACGGAGGCCAGTGTGCGATGGATTGCAGCGACGGTGCATGCTCGCGCCAAGGATCACCCACAACGCTTCTTTGCGGGTTGGACTGCAAGTGGCCGCTACTTTGAAGCTCGGGTTCGGAAGGGGTCAAGGCGTGGGTTGGACCCTGTTGAGCACTTAGGAGCGGCTAAGTTAGTGTGGGTTTTCCGGCGCTTCCGCCGAAATGAAGCTAAGCGCCACTCAAAACCGCTGTTCCCCTTGCCGCTCCAAAGTACAGCCGAGACACCGGCTTGCTTCCGACATCTGTGCAGCTGTCCCGAACCAACGCACTTCGTTTTGGCTATTCGGGACCAAGCATAGTCTCGCATGCGCGCTTGGATGTGGCTGAACCCAGAGGGTCCCAGCTAAGCTGCAGTCCGCATTCAAACGTCGCTCAAATAAGCTCAGACTCCCCCCCCCCCCCCCCACAAACGGGTCGACCGAGATTTCACCACCTCACAGCCAGACGACGACCGTTAAAAGCACCTTCATAATCTGAAAACTCAGCCACTCACAACCACCGCCGCCATCAAGCGATCTTCATAAGTACGGTCAAGTCCGGTGTGGTCCCACCAGTAGGCCAGTGTACATAAAGGACGCCACACGAGATTTGCTCGAGAGGATGTCTCCCACGGTGTCGAGTCGGGATATCCGACGCATGCAGTCGGGCAACATGACCCCGACCGACCGCGATCCTCTCTCGCTGGCACTCCGACCGCCTTCCAACGAGACCGCTGCCCAGCGTCAGGTGCGCCTACACCAGGAAAAGCAGGCCAAACTTCGGAGCGATGAAATCGATAAGCTGCTCAAGCACAACGAGGCCAGCAGCAACCCTGTCGGTTCGGAGGCGAAAAAGGGTCGAGTGTACAAGATGGTGCTGCTGGGACAGGCGGGTGCGGGCAAGACGACCGTGCTCAAACAGATGCGGTTGCTCTACGACCCCGAGGCGCACGAGCGAGAGCGCAAGGGCTGGACGAGCATCGTCGTGCTCAACCTCACCGCCAGTGTGCGTGTGCTGCTGCAGACGCTCGAGCGGTACCACCAGGAGCGCGCAGAACGCAAGTCGCTCGAACTTGCCCGCCTTGAGTCGCCCGCTTCTCCAGTGTGTCCGCAAAGCACGCATAATGCAGTCAGTCCTTCGTCCGCAACAGATTCGGTGATCGAGGCCGCGGCAACAAGAGCATTCAGCCCATCCAATACGGCGTGGGAACGTCATCTGCCGAAAGTTGTGCAGCTCGAATCAGAGCTGCGTGCTCAGTTGGGCGCGTTTGGCGAAGAAGCACCCGTAAACGACGCAGAATCAAAGACGAGCTCGGGCGTAACTGGGATGACAAGACGGGCAAGGGCGGGCGACAAGGGTCTGCTGCTACTGCGACCGGGGTGGCAGGAACGGCTGTTCACCTATGCGCGTCGCTCGCTATCGCTCGGAGCAGGCGGTCGAAACTCTATGCAGGAACAACCACGTCGCGACGAGGAGGCAGGTGATGACGCGAGCGATGCGCTGGTGCTACTGCGGTCGATCCAGGCCGAGGTGACGGCGCTGTGGGACGACGATATGCGCTGTCGAGCCCTGCGCAAGCGCGGAGCATTCCTCGACGGGCAATCGGAAGCAGCCACGTCGTACTTTCTCGAAGCCTATGCGCGCATCGTTGCACGAGGCTACTCGCCCTCCGATGAAGATATCCTGCACTCGCGCGTGCGGACGCTCGGCGTGACCGAGGACATCTTTCGCATAGACCGCTCGCTCGTCTATAGGATCTTTGACGTAGGCGGTAGTAGGAGCCAACGCGCAGCTTGGGTGCCTTTCCTAGACGACGCCCAGTCCATCATCTTCCTCGCACCCCTCTCGGCGTTCGACCAACCACTCGTTGAGGATCCGTCGACAAACCGCCTCGCAGACACCTTTGCGCTTTTTACGCAGGTCGTTGGACATCCATTGCTCAGGGGGGCGAGCGTGATTCTGTTTTTGAACAAGATCGATCTGCTCGAGAAAAAGTTGCGCCAAGGCATACGCTTGGACACCTTCTGGCCAGAGTATCAGGGAGATAACGACTTCGAAGCCGTTTGGAGATGGTTTAGAGCCAAGTTTAGGGACCAGCTCAGGAGGGAAGAGGATGAGAAGGGGGTGGGAAGGAGAAGGTTGTATGTGCATACGACTGTCGCGACCAGCACTAGGCAGATCAAGGCTATTCTCATGAGCGTCAAGGACAACATTTTGAGGGAGAATCTCCAGGCTGCAGGACTGGTCTAGCAATCAAAGCATGCGTTGGGGCTAACCGGTGCTGGTCTGAAGAGGGAATGTGTGCGAGCAGTGTGTTGAGACGGGAGTCAGTGTGGGTGAGGGGGGAAGAGTTGCGTGAGCTTCGACAGACTAGTACGCTTGAAACGGAGGGTGTCCCTCCGCCGCCTACCCTTGCTTGCGCCGAAGATGCGTGCTGCGATGTGAAGTTCATCCAAAGCGCTGGTCGGTCGTGCACGTCGAGCGAAGGGTTCGTGGCTTCTTCTGCGCATGCTTGGGAGTTTCAATTCCATCGAGCAGCATCTTGGGCGAGAATATGCGATGCCATCCGGCTTTTATGTGCAATGCACCTGCGTTGGCAGAGCGGAATGTTGCGCGTAAGATCTCTATAAGCACATCTTGCTGGTTCTCAGCCGGCGTAAGCAGAGGTTGAAAGAAGAGCAGTTGTGACCAGGCTGTCCTCTCGAAGGTCAAGGACGGCAGACGACGCTGAGCATTGCGATGTCCAGGCGGGCATGCTTTTCAAGACTTCAGTGGGGCCGCAGAGCTTCCTGCGGGTGGAAGCTGGTCCGATGCCGACCCGCGAACTCAGTCTGCACACACATGCTCATCCGTGCCAAGCACCGCCGAGTTCACGCACGATGTACGGCGCAAAATCCTCATCCTGGCGAGTTTCGCAAGGTCGAGGTAGCAGAGTATCGACAACGTACTTGAGCGAGTCGACGGCCGCACATCGTGCGCGGGCATCGACAGGAACACCTGCGAACGTCGACACACAAACTTGCTCAGCAGTACTGTCCACATTTTCAAAATGTACAAGGGCGGTGGATGTCGAACCTGTCCTGGTGCTCGGCTGAAAGGCACAAGAAGGTCATCATTGATGGTGTGCAGTCGAGGCGAACACCCCTTTACGAGGGCAGCACAGCCATCAAGCTTTTCAGCAACGCACGACATCCTGCGCTCAGAAACCAAAAGATATGGGCAAAGTATCGACGCCGCGACTTTGAGGCTAGTATGACTGTGTACGAGCTCGATGTCGTGCTTCCGCCGGACTCCTCCCCACCCCTGGAGCAGGTACACATCGAGAGTTGGAGGGTGGAGCTTGCAGTTTAGCCGATGCCAAGCGTTGGCCGCCTTGAGGCAAATACTCCGTACCGACCCTAGGCTGAAGTCTGAGCATGTCGTAGGCGTATGCTTTCGAGCATCGAGTTCTGGCCGGCTTGGCAATTCCGCCCCCCGGAGCTGAGGCACGGTTGGTATGAGGTCGAGACTAGGAACCGCACTATGGGGTCCCCCTGTCAACGGTCCATCCCGCGCGACGATGTACACAGGTATATCAGGAACCCTCTTTCTGCACCTCTATCATCGCTGTGTAACCAACAATGTCTGTATCTGCACCTCGTCGTACTGACCGCCTCTCTCGGGTTCAGGAAGCAATGGTGGCGTTGCAAGATAGACTGTGGCGGATGTGGATGGTGGTTAGCCCCACACTTGCGCTTAGCGTCATGCGGCCCTGGGAACAACTCTTCGCCACCCTCCTCCTCGCATCCATCACAACAGTAGCCACAGTCACGGCTGCCAAAGTTACAGCCTACTCCGCAAACTCCCTCCACAGCCTTGCTGCGACTGCCGCCAACGCGGTCGTGCACATCAGTCACATCCAACCCCACACCAACCTCTCCAAGTCCTTCCAGAACGACGCTGCCCCATGGGTCGACCTCCAATCTTGGTCCTAAAACCCCCGCTAACCACGCCCTTCACACTGAAAATCTCAATGATACCCCGCGCATTTAAAAGGTCCGGTGTGGAAAGACTTGCATTGTTGAGAAGCAGCTAGCCACGACGACGAACGCCGGCCAGTACAATGTCCCACCCAAGGGCGGGTAAAGGTACATGCACTAGCCTTCGCAACTGCGTCCACTGCATCTGCGTCACACTCCCCTCGCCCCTTGTGCTGCCAATCTGCTCGACGAGTCTGTCGATCTTGCTGCCTCCCTCGGCCGCACGCAAACTGCGTACGAGCTGGGTAAAGTCGCCATCCGCGGCAGGCTGCGGTACCCCCGTGGGGGCAAGGACAAAGTCGAGCGGCGCCAGCATGGAGCGCATGAGCGAGCCGACCAAAAACGCCGCCACCGCCACGAGGACGAGCGTCGACAGCCGAAACTGCGCCTCGGATCGCCATACGCCGCCCAGGGCCGAAGCGGCGTCCTTGGCAACCTGCGCGAGCGTGCTGCCTGCACTCGCGGCGGCCTCCACCACGACTTCGCCCGCACTGCCCCGCTCGTCCTGTGCGGCACTGGCGGCGTCGGGTGCGGTGGTGGCTTTGTCGCCTTTGTCCGCCGAACGCGGGTGCTTGGCGCGGTCGCTGGCTGCAAGTGCCTCGGCGTTGGTTTTGGCTGACGACGATGAGGCTACGCTGCTACCGCGCGCTGTGACGGACGAGACCGACGTGAGTGAAGACGCCAACGCACTGCCCGTACCGAGGCGCGAGAGCGGGTACGAACCGAACATGCTCATGATCTGTGCGCCGGCGCTCGTGGGCGCCGACGGCGTTGCGGCGCGCGAAGGCGGCGCAGACCCTGCAGCCGAGCCGTTAGCCGATCCCGCGGCCGACGAAGGAGCCAGCGACCCTGCCTTGCCGCTCTTATCCGCCGCACCTGCTGCGGGCCGAGCGGCCTTGTCGGCACCACCGGCTGCACTCTTAGCACCCTTGACATCGTCCCTGCCCGCATCCGCCTGCGCCGCAGCGGGCGGCTGCAACAGATCCGTTCGCTGTGCCACTGGCCGACGCAGCGCCTCGGGCAGCCGTCCATCATCCTTGGTGGCCACCGCACCCTCGAGCCCCGACTTGCGCGCCGACCGCGGACGCGGCGGCGCGACGCGCTTGAGCTGCGTCATGGGCTCGATGCCGATCTGCTCGCGCTGCAGCATCGCCGAGGTCTGGTTGACGTGGACAATGTCGAGCTTCGCGTCACCGCTGCGCACCGCCACCTTGCCCACAGGCGTGGCGAAGACCAGTGTACCGTTGGCATCGCGCGGCGCGCCGGCAGGGTCGGCTTCAGCACCCTCGCTCTTGAGCGGCTTGACTACCAGCCGCAGCACGGCGCCGCGCTCCAACAGGGCTGTGTACCACGCCGGCGTGTCCGGCGGCTTGGAGCCGGTGAGCGGGTCCTCCACCGGGTCGAGGAACGTCGTCGTCGGTACAGTAACGCGCACCAGGTGCTTGCGCGGACGCGCGGACGGATCGAGCGTCGCGGCCAACACCGCACTCGGTGGCAAGTCGTACACTTTGAGCTGCACCGGCAGGTCGTGTGACTTTTCGGGCGCCATCCTGAGCGACAGGGGGGTCTTCTGCTTGCCTGCCTCTGCAATTCGGCTCACGCATACCCCGGCTTTGTCCTGCTCCGCCGCGGCCGTCTCAGCACCAGCAGCCGCCCGATCCTGCTTCGGCGAGGCGCCCGTGGCCGAGTCCGAGACGGATGCGTCAAGCGGTGCAAATTCGGAGAAGCACTGCACGTCGTATCCCTTGTGGTAGTGGCGCAGCTCGATCTCGACCTCCACGAGGATGAGGTCCTTTGCGTTGCGCGAGTCGGTGTGGATGGAGCTCGGGCGGCGGCGGATGGTCGACGCCGTACTGGCCGCCGACGCGCTCGTGATCGAGTGCATGCTCGTGGCGCGCGAGAGGCTCGAGTCCTGATCGGCACTCGAGTTGACCGGTGGCGCGGCCGAGCCGAGCAGCGGTGTGCCCGGCGCCGCATTGATGGCCTGCGTGAGCTTCTCGGCGACGCCCTTGGTCATCGAGGCGTCCGACGACCGCGGCGGGCGCGGCTTGCCGCTGCTCACGATCGACGCTGCGGGCAGCAGGCCCGGCACCTCCTCGGCTGTAGACGCCGCGCTGGGGCGGTGCATGCTCACCGCAACGTACGTGCGCGTCGTCGGATCAAAGCTCGACGAGACCAGCAGATTCTTTCGCTGGGGATCCTTGAGCGACCACACAAAGCCCTGGTCCTCATCGCGACCGTCGCCAAGCACCTGCAGGCACGCCGGTGGCGTCTTGACCGACGGGATCGATCCGCGCGCCTTGAGGTAGTCCTCGACCAGCAGCACGGAGCGTGGCAGGTTGGCATTCCACATGGTGTTGACCGCGACGGGCAGGCTGCCCGCATAGTCGACTGCCACCACGTGCGTGCAGCGCGTCGATGGAATCTGGAAACTCGTCGAGCTGTACGGATCGAGCGTCTCGAGAATCCAGCCGTCGATGAGCACCTTGCCGAACGGCAGTCCGTTGGGGTTGAGGCGGTCCGGTGCGAATCCGAAGTTCTGCTGCGGGAACGAGGCCGAAGCATGGAAGTACACGGCCGGGCCCGACCACGACGATGCCGAGCTCGACAGCGGCGCCTCGCCCGGGCTGGTCGCACCGTTGCTCGACGGCGGCGCGCCGCGCGCAGTCAGACTCGCCAGGTGGAATGCGCGGCCGCGGAACGGAAAGCTCGCCTTGGTCGTGATGAACGACGTAAAGGAACCGTCGCCGTAGCTTTCGAGCAAGGTGGTGGACTCGATCTTGTCGTCCCACTGCTTTCGGCTGCGCAAGTTGGCGACGACGTCGAGCAGATCCTCGGCAGAGAGGCCCTGAACCACCTTGTCGCCGCGCTGCACCAGCACGGTGCTCGAGATGGACTCCATGAGTTTCCGGCGCACGTACAGGCCGTTGCGCTCGGTGACCAGCGCCCATCCGGCAGGCGTGCCGGCCGGGTCGGGAGAGCGCTCCGCATGGATCCGGCGAAGTAGAAAGAGCACGTCGAGAGCACACGTCATGGGCTGGCGCGGCGTCTCGTCGGAGAACGGCAAGGCAGCTGCAGGCTGGCTTGTCGAGTCGCCACGCTCGCGCTTCTTTGCTTCGGTGGCCGCGCCCGCACTCACACCAGCCGCTGCGGTTGTGGATGTGCCGTCAGAGAGCCGGCGCTCGCCCGTCCCGTTTTCTGCGCTCTGTCGAGCCCCTTGTTCCTTGGCCGAGTCACCGTTGCCGGCCGCGCTTGCATCTGCGCCGCCGGTCTTGGTCGTGGCCGCTGCTGCATCTTCGGTCGGTTTGCGCGCCGGGTTGATCAGATCCAACGGGACGCGCTGCGGCTTGGAGCGCTTCTGGCGGCTGAGCTGCTGCACCTGCTCGTCGTTAAGCTCGTCGACGTCCACCTTGATGCTTGCCCCGTTCACATGGACGGCGCCCTTATCGCGCGAGGTGCCGCGGCGGATGATGATGCGAGCCGAATCGTCCTCGAGCGACGCAACGGCATGCTCGATGGTGAGCCAAAGTCCTCCGCCGCCTTGGGACAGCTTGTGTCTTCGGAGGCACGAGATGGAGATGGGCGGCGGGTCGACGACCAGATCGAGCGAGGTGGCCCACGTTTCGACGTCGCACCGGATCTCGCACTCGACATTGGGCGCATCGACGAGATCGTCGTCGAGAGGCACATCGCACGCATACTCGACGCGGAAGGTGGCTTTCTCGTGGTCGTAGCGCGACACCTTTGCCTTTGCGCCAAGGAGGCGCGTCAGGACGGGAGGGCTGCCGAACTTGATGGCATATTCGCCCACACCGGCTACGGCGCTGACCATGGCGGCAGGAGTGGCCGACTTGCTGGTCCAGCCCTTGGGGTCGGACTGTTCAAGCATGGTGACGTGGACGGTAGTGGGCGAGAGCGCCTCGACGGACCAGCCGCGCAGGTCGATCTGGGTGCGGATGGTGCCGGACTCGACGGATGGGATGGCGGGCAGCTGTGCGCGATCGTCGGTGGAGAAGGAGAAGATATGCACCGATGTGGGAGACTTGTAGGCGGTCTGGATCACGACGGTGTCGCGGGCGCTGACGGGCCAGCTGGGTTTTGTCTTTGTATGCCAGAGCGAGCTGAGCTCGTTGATGTCGGTGAGAAGCACGGCGTCGTCGAGCGTCTTGTCCCAGTAGGCGCGCGCGCCTGCATTTCCAATGGTAGAAAAAAGGTCCCACACGCTAACGCCCACAAAGGTGGCCTCTGCGCGGTAGACGACCAGAGTGGGGTCGATCGAGTCGAGCTGGGTGACGGTGACGCCCTTCATGTCGCTGATGGGCTTCCACTTTGCCTCTGGCTCCTGAAGCAGGCTTGTAAAGTAGATGTAGTTGCGGCGGATCTGATTGTTGATCTGATGCGCCGAGCCGAGGTTGGGCGTTCCGGAGCGCGAGGCGTTTGCAGCGTTGCCGACGTTGAAAGAGGCGGCGCTGCCGGTGGAGGTGGTGGCGACGCTGATTTCCGAGATGCTTGCGGTGTCCTCGAGGAGAGGCTGCGCCAGAGCTGCTGCGGTGCGCGGCTCGACATGCTCAATGTTCAGGGGCGCATCATTGAGTCGGAGCTCGGTGCTTGCCGCCACACGTTGGATCCTGACGGTGATCCTGGCTAATTGTTCAGGGCTGTCGAGTGTCTTGTGGCGGATGGAGAGGAGGGTGAAGCGGGAGCCCGATGCCCTCTCTGCTGTTGCACGCCACGGGTTCGGACCATCCTCGGTGGAAGCGTCTGCGTCTGCGGATGACGGAGATGGTTCGCCTTTGACCTGGACCCTGACATCCCAGCCCTCTGTGGAGGGGAGGAGGAACTCGACGGTGGCTTGCAGCTTCCGACGAGAACGCAAGAGATGGACGGTGTCGAGATCCTTTTCCGCACGGTCCTCGGCTTGGCGCGCGGCTGCATCTTCCTCGACGACGGCGTATTCGGTGACGAGCGTATCTCTGGTAGGATCGAAGAGGCTTGTGAGTACTTCGACGCAGCTTCCATAGTTTGTGAGCGCGGGGATCTTGTCGCTGTAGTCTTGAACGTGGAATGCGAGCGCCTTGATGAGCTCTGGCAGATGCATGCCGAGGCCGCCGGAAGGCATGCCCATCCAAGCGCCTCTGAGGTCCCAGGACCAGAACACCGAAAGCTTGATGCGTGGCAAGGAGCGAAGAGGCGCGGAGGACGACGTCGACTTGGACCTTGCGGTGGAAGAGGAGGATGTGGAGGACTCTGGCGGAAGAATCTGGATGCACCATGCCATAAGGTGTACGTGTGATCGTACGCACGGTGGAGCGGGACGCAGGTAGGAAGGAGCGTCGGGAGAGCGCGGCAGCGAGGTGGAGATGTCTATGAGGGTGGCGTCGTCTGCGAGGGTTCGGTTGATGACGATGGCGTCGCGCGGGCTAGCAGGCCATCCTAGACGATAGTGGACCTTGTTGATACGGGTGATTGGATCGAGCTGCTCGACGAGCTCTGCCGATTGGACGAGGCGGTCCCACGAAGAGCGCGTTTCAGCGGTTTGGAGGACGGAGCGGAAAGCGTGAAGGTCTGCAGTTCCGTCGTAGGCGACCTCGGAGACAGCTCTGTAGATGTCGGGGCCCTTTCTGGTTCTGCGATGGACGGCTACCTGGTCTGGACGGAAGCGACCGATGCGGAAGGGCTGCGGGTCGGAAGCGGAGGACTTCTGCGGCGCCGGCGAAGCGGTGGAAGCACCTGCAGCCGACGAGGGCGACTCGGTGTGCGAGTCAAAGTCTTCGATGGACTCGACGTGGCGGAGGGAGGAAGAGTCGCGCTTCTTGCTGCGTGAAGCTGCGGGTGTTTTGGTAGCGCCAGACGAGGCAGCACTCTGGGAGGGCGTCATGGGGAAGCTCGAGGTGGAGGCGAGACTGGGAGTAGCGGGCGTGCTTCCGCCGAGGCTGACGGGCTTCCATGCCTTGGAGGAGGACTCTGCGACGAGGGTGCGGAAGGTATCGATGGCATCGTCGAGAGCGGCAAGCCACTGCGCCTTGGACTTTTGGAGCGACAAGGCGTCCTCCATCTTGACGAGCGTGCCAGCGGCCGGGTGGAAGGTGGATGCGACGGAGGGGAAGGATGAGCAAGAGCTCGACTTTGCTGCTTGTGCTTGGCTCTGGCGATTCAGTCGACTGGCAGCATGGCTCGTCGTGCGGCTGAGGCGGCGAAGGGATGCGACGCGGATCGATGGATGGGGGTGGAGGTTGAGAGCAACAAGGCACCGTCCATGCACATGCACACCCACACCCACACACCCTCTCACACACAAAAGCACGAGCCATAGTCCGCTCAGAGGCTTGCAGCGGGTTTGCTGCCCAAAATCGACGCGCCGCTCTTTTCTCCACACTCGCTCCAACCACACAACACCGACCGAGCCAGCGCCCACAACCCGGCTGCCGATGTTGCTCTCGGAATCTTGGTCTTTGGTCGGCTCACCACCGACCCCGCACGATTGTCTTCATCTCTATGAGCCTTTGCTGCAGTTGCCAACAACTGAAGAGCGTCGTGTGCCAGTCCGCCGGCGCCATTTTGCATGGCAGTTCTGCCCGATGCGGAGCTCAGCATTTCTCCTGTCCCGTGCGGACCAAACAACCTCCACCTCGAACGGCGGAGACCTAACATTAGTACGTTTTCTTGCCCTCACCGCCGACGATCGAAGCGACACCCGCTCGCAGCCATGATTCACACCTGGTCATCTTGAATGTTCTTTGCAGTGGGAGAGTATTTACACGCCGTGTTGGGCGAGAGCGTGAAGCCCACGCCCGAACAGCAAGGGTGGAGAAAACGATGAGGTGAGGGTAGAGCCACAAAATAGCGGAATCATGTTTTACACGGTGGCAAGAGGTTGCGCAGGTGCTGCGGCTCAGGCAAGATGCAGTCAAAAGACCCTCGTGTGGGTATGGCGTGGTCGGGATGCGGGCACGAGGGCCGAGTCGGCGACCAAGGAGAAGACGAATGAAGCGAGGGTAATGCAAAAGCCAGACGGCCTCAGTTGACGCGCTTGATCGGATGCAGCAGCATCGGCGCACGGCACACGTTCTCCTTCTCCTTCCAGCCGACATAGACCTCCCTGCTGTGCTTGCCGTCGTAGTAGAAGGACGAGTCGCGCATCACCTTTTCGTTGATCTTCTTGTAAAAGTCCGGTCGGTTGATGCGGTTGTGCAGCACCTCGGGCTCCCACACGTGGCGGAAGTACACCGGATGCGGCACGAACACGCCCTTGAACGGCAGCGGCAGATTGTGCGTAAAGCCCGCCTCCGGATAGAACGAGTGCTCGTGCGACATGGGCAGCTGCGAGTGCAGCACCAGCGTCGTCGGCCACGCCTCGCAGTGCAGCGACTTCTTCGCCTCGGCGTTGACCACGTTCATCGCCTCGAGCAGCCCGCGGCTCATGCGCATGTTGGTGCCAATAGACGCGCGGCGGTCCGTGTTCTGCCCGGGCGGGTAGTTCTGCACGTCGTACTCCCAATACCATCCGGAGCCTCTTGGATCAAAGATGGGACCCAGCGTGATCAGATCCGCCTCCTGCCCGCGTCCGACCGTGAGGCTGGTGTTGTCGCGCCAGTTGTTCTCCGAGAGCGTCACGTTGCGCACCAGCCAGGTGTCGTACTTGTCCATGCCCGAGTGGAGCGGCTCGTTGCGCGAGTACTCCTCGATGCCCTCGAAAAAGTCGAGGTAGTTGCCGATGTAGCGCACGTCCATCTCCCAGTTGTACATAAAGTCGTACTCCTGGTGGTCGAGGTAGAACTTCTGCAGCGCCATGAGGCACGAGCGGTACGAGGTCTGCGCAAACATCTTGTTGAGGAACTTGCCCGGCAGGCCCGGGTAGAGCGCGCACATCTCGTCCTCGGTCCACAGCTCGACGAGGCCCCAGAACTCGCGCGGCACGCTCGAGCGCAGCACGTTGAGGCGGTCCCACTCCGAGGTGAACACGGCGAGGTGGCGCGACTTGACCTCGACGAGGATGCGCACGTCGTACGGCGTATTTGGGTTGTTGAGCGAGAGCTCGCTGATGAGCGCGCGCATGTTGAGGATGTCGTCCTCGCGCCACGCGTACCCCTCGTAGGAGCGCATGACAATCGCCGTGCGCTTGGTCTCGGGCGTGGTGAAGACGCCCGAGCGGCCGCCGCTCGTGTGCGGCTCCTCGCTCGTGGGCAGGTTGTGCGGGTCAAAGTGGTCCACGCCGCCGGCCATGCCACGGTCGTGCAGCCTCTTCTGGTAGCAGGCGTCCATGAGCGCACGCCAGTCCGGATAGCTCGAGGCGCCGAGTTCTTCGCTAAGCACGTTGGCGCGCCACAGTCGGTCGCGCAGACGTCCTTCCCACTCGCCCTCGCTCATACCTTCGGGCTTGCGTGGACCGTAAAGCGGGTCGACCTTCTCGCGCTGGGTGTCGGAAGCTTGGGCGGCGGCGGCGGTGCCGGTTGCGGTGGAGTTGGTGGCGGACGAGGCCTTGGGCTTCTTCTGGAGAGGCTTGACGTTGTCCGGGTCGTCGTCGTAGTCCTCGGCCTTTGCAAAGTAGGACTCGAGCTCCGACATGTCCTTGCGGTAGGTGATGTTGAGCGCCTCGTCCGAGTACATGGCGTAGCGCGAGCGGTAGGTCATGCACTTGCCAAAGTCCATGCCGGCAGCCTCGTAGCTGCCGACGAGCGGGACGGGATGCGTGTCGGGCGTGTCGTAGACCTCGAGCGGTGCGCGCGGGATGGGAACGCCCTTGGGGCCGAGACAGGCGCCGAATTTGGGCGGGGTGATGGGCCGCGATGAGGGCGGGTGGAAGGGGCTAGAGGAGGATGCGCCGGACTTGTGGCCGCCGGCTGGGACGACGGGGTAAGGATCGACGCGGTAGTAGGTCATCTCGCGCCATTCTGTGGACATGGCGCCGAAGAGGCCGAAGGCGGCGAGCGCGCCGACGAGTGTGACAAAGACGAGCGTCTTCCACTTGCGCAGCACGAGACCGAGGATCTTCTGTACGGAGGGAGGTATGCGGATGATGAAGAAACCGCCAAACTTGCCGAGGTTGAGGACAAAGGTGCCCGGCACGCCGCCGGGGGAGGGGACGCTGCCGCCGTGTGGTGGAGAGCCTGGGCGGCTTGGTGTGCGTGAGCCTGTTGGCGAATGCGGGAGGTGGTGGAAGCCGTAAGGCGGCGGCGGGTTGCCGCCTGAAGAGGAGGACGAGGGAGACATGGATGGCGAGAGAAAAGCGGTCTTTTCTGACATGGTCGTGTGCGAGGGACGGCGGTTTGCAGTGGGGCCAGCCGATGCTCAGCCGGAATGCCGGGGGCGGAGAGCAGGTGTGCGGAGCTCTGGGTCAAGCGAGCGCACGACTGGATCGCCAGCTGACGGGAGGAGCTGCTTGACTGGATCGACTGGAGCGCACCAACCACGTGAGGAAGCAAGAGCGCGACGACGACCGAAGTCGAGAAGGGACGGCAAAATGCGACTGGCAGCTCCGGACTTTGTAGAAGGCGGGTAGCGAGGCAAGAGGAAGCACGGAAGCGACGTGTATGAGCGGTGCGGTGCGATTCTGCCAGCTCGGACGGCGGGTGGCTGATGGCGCAGAGATGCGAAGTGGTTGATTACGCGGGCCAGAAATCCTTGACGAGTCGAGATCCAACGGAGCCGGAGGGGTGCGTGCGAGGTGAAAAGAGAGATCGACCGAGAGAGAGATGGTGGGGGGAGAGGGAGTGGACGATGGGCGGGCGAGTGGCTCGGATGACGAGACGGACGGACGCTGCAAGACCAACAAGAGAAGGAGGAAGCCGGACAAGCAGCCGCGATGGCAATGTCAAACAGGCAGGGCGGTGAAGGTGCAAGGTGCGAGAGAGAAGGAGAGAGCGCGCGCGAGCCCACCACGGAAATCCGTGAGGCGAGAGGGATCTGCAGAGGAGCCAGTCTGCGAGGCGGTCTCAGAAGGCACAGCCAAAGCTGACGGCGACGGCAAAATGGCTCACAGGCGCGAGGCAGAGCGAGGCAGAGCGGGAAGCGTCAGAATCCAAGGCAGCGACAAGGCAGGCAGAAAGAAGGCACAAGGCACCCAAACTAGGCAACCGCACCCCAGCACGACGCGAAGATGCATTCAGTGCAGCCCAAACACTGTGTGAGTGCGTGCGTGGATGCGTGCGTGGATGAGGTGCATGCGTGTCGCCGGTCGGGCGCGCGTGTGCCTCTCTGTGTGTGTGCGCGTCTGCCTTGGAGACTGGCTCCAAGGGCGTCTCGCGCTGCCGCTGCTGCTGCTGCTGCTGCTGTGGTGTGCGTGCGTGCGACGCGAGGCTGGGTGGGCGCAGACCAATCCAATCCAATCCAATTTAGCAAATTGCAGCGATTCCCAATTCCAGCTCCAGCGCCTGATTCCGTTGGCTTTCTTTCTTTTGCTGTTTCTCTGACGCCTACCTGCCTGGCTGCCCGGCTTGACACTCCTGCTTGTCGATGGTTTCGACCGGGCAAGATGCTCACAGCGCCACCACAGCGGTCAAAAGCAATCCAATGCTATCCAGTCGGCACCGCTCCGACCGTGCCGCTAAGTTACAGAAGCTCACACTCGGAGGGGATGACCGACGGCTCAACCTCGGCCAGCAGCTTTCTAGTCGCGGAATTCCATGCAAGATATTGAATTCAACGCTCCAATTCGACCTCAAAAGAGAGCCTTTTAGAATTCAAAGGATCTCAGCTGCATCCTCCGTGGGTCGGGAAGGAGCTGCTTCTGCTGCTGCTCATGCTGGCGGCTGCTAAGCTAGCGGCTGCTGTCTCTGCGTGCTGCATTGGGCGCGGCTCGGTAATCGCTGGCATCAGCCTCGGCCTCGCTAGTCTTCAAGCTTGAACCTGTCGTGATGCTCGAGTAGACCCGGCAGTGAGAAGGCGGTTTCTTGCGTCGATCCCAGCGGGGGGCAAGAGGGGGGTTTGGAACAGGCGCCTTGTGGCTGTGCCACGTTGCGGTTCAGCCGGCAAGGAAAAGGGTCTCTGCTTTCTGTCTCATTCCTGTGTGCCAGCCGAGCTTTTGCCAGCAATCGTCCTGGCCAACTGTCAAGTGTCCCAGAGTGGGGGTCTCGTGGGATGCATTCGAAGCAAGTCAGCTTTCGGTCAAGCTCTAAAGATCCGGCGGAGAGCAAAGTGTCGATCAGTATCCAGCTTCGTGGCTGCGCTCGTCTGTACCGATGCAGCTGCCAAAGCTGCGGCCGCGCATACGTGCATGCATGCTGCACAGCGCACGTCCGAGGTGGACGCCGCCTTGCACAGACTCGTCCCAACCACAGCCTGCCACTCGTGCCTCTCACGCAATCCTCCGAGACTCCTCCCGCCGACCGCTTCGAGACGCGCCTTCGGCCCCGCCTCCGGCCCAGCTCGGTCCGCCAGCTGTTGCCGATCCCGCCGCCATGAGCCTCTATGCGAGGTCAGTCCTCGTTTCTTTGCTGGAATTCCTTTTTGCTGGCGGGCGTTGCCTCGTGCAGGCGTCCAGAAGTCGCTCATGACTGCACCGCCAGGCATTCCTCTTGAATTGCAGCTGGAGGATAGCAGTAGCAGTCGTGATTAGTGCAAACACAGTCCAGCTTCCAGTATGCAAAGTGGCGGTGGCGTCTCGACTCGGGATGGCGTTTTGGGGAAACCGGCTTTGTACGCGTGGCGTTTCTGTCTGCATCGAAGCCGGCGACACAGCTGTCACAACCAAGACATGAGCCGTGTCGTGTGTGCATCAGCCCGTTTACAAGTCCACCTCGGCCCTGAGACTGGGTCTGGGCTCGAATGCAGGCTTGGTGAGAAGCATAGATTGGTGGACAAGTGGATCGACGCTGCATGGCTTTCGGAGCTGAGCTGCAGGCAAGGACCATGGGCCCGATGATAGAAGTCTCGTGAATGTCAGTATGAGTACGCATACTTTTCCCTCCTGACCACTCTACCGGACATAGCTCAGTTGGAAGTAGCGATGGTTTGTAATTGGAAAGCCTAATCCGGCATTAACGGAAAAGCACCATAGGTCGCCGGTTCGATTCCGGCTGTCCGGACGCTTCCTTTTTTTGCCTTTTTTTCCCTGTCCCTTGGACTTGCTGACTATCCCTCGCAATCAACGTCTCATCGATGTCCGGCGGGTGATGCTGACGACGGGGGTGTCCTTTTTCGACCTTCTTTCTGGTGTTGACAACCGCATGCGCAAGAGGGCGCAGCCGTGTTTGCGGCGCTCACAAGCAAAAGCCACGAAAAAAAAAGGGGGAAAGGCGTGCGAAATAAGGCACGAAAAAGATTGGTCCTACGTTCCAGCTGTCGTGATGCGGTGCAAGCGGGAGTCTTGGAGCCGAGCATAACCTAAAGTGTTCTGTTGACATGCATAGCGTGCTCCGTCGAAAGGCGATGAGAAGATCTGCCAGCAGTCGAGGTCGGTTCGAGAAGCGATCTGCGAGCCTGCTCGAAACAAAGTGGCCCAAAGGTGGCATGTGGGCCAGCCACTGAGACACGCACCCCAGCTTCGAGGGTTCACGCTCAAGTTGGCCGCACAGCGCCCGACTCTTACGCCCACCGACGCGCCGCCCAGACGCGTGTTGGTCTAAGCGAGTTGGGGTCCCAGCAGCCATTCAGGGGCTGCCAGCTGCTCACGAGTCAAGCACAAAGCGACACGCACAAGGCACATGTCGCAAGCCTGTGAAGATCGCCCAGCCTGCAAGAGGTGGATCGGCCGCTCGGCAATCCAACTCTCGTCTCGACTCGACTCAAAGCACGAGCTATTTCACCGCCAGCAGCGTGCAGTCCTATGCAACTCCCCGCTTCGGAAGCTGTACCGCGGCCCGTTTCAGAAAGCGCTGCAAGGCTGCAATGGTCCGCTTCGGACCCCTCACCTAGCCCCCACCGACAGTGCAGTGCACACGTTCCTTCGTGGCTGCAGATACAAACGGCGCATCTGAGCCCACAGAAGCAAGCCACAACCAAGAGACAGAGTCAGAGCCGCACGGCCCATCAGTCACGGCCTATCTGGGGCGTGAGAGCTCCATCGCGCGGAGAATACTCGTTCGGCTGCCGAGAGCGTGCTCTAATTTCCTCGCGACCTCCAAATTCATGCTGACTCGGGATTCGCACCGCTTCCGACGCTGCTGCTTGCCACCATCACCCACGCCACTCCGAGTGCCCTCTCCCCGTCGCGTCATCTGGAATACTGCCGCCGTATCGGAGGGACCGAGTCCAAAAGCGGTTCGGAAGGCCCGGAACCACGCCGTCCGATTCTCACGGTCATCACCACCAGCAGGCACTGCCACGTATTCGCGCGGGCGCCAGTGACGGAACCGCCGAGGAACCTCGTATCGCAACTGCCGACAACGTCCAGAGAAGCGCAAGTCCGCGCAGATCAGCTCGCCACGCCGCTCAGTCATGGCAGAGCCCGTCATCTTTGGAGGATCGCCGCTCGACCAGTATCTCCAGCAGACTGAGGCAACAGAGCTCCTCGACGCGTCCAGTCCGCCAATACCTTCGTCGGCATCGGAAGCCTCCTCTAACCCCTGCAGAGAGGCGAGCTCGGCTCCTCCTCCTGCCAACCCAGAAGCAAAACCATCGACGGCAGGGCCCGATGGTGCTCTCAACGGCGACACTCAGCGTCATGATGATCCCAACTCAATACCACCGTCCGGCACCGCGGAGCTCGAGAGTAGCGACAGCCGACCAACCACACGATCGCAGTCTAGTACAGCGCCGTCCCAAGACTTGCTCATGCAGCTCACCACCGCACTCCGCCATCTCGTCCACAACGTCTTGCTTCCACTGGCGTTGCTCGCAATCAGGAAGGTCTTGAGCCTGACAACTCCGCAGCACACACTCTCCAACGTTCAGTCCAACCAACATCAGCCAGCAGCATCCAAGACAGTCATCAGCGAACGGAAAAACACTAGCAACGCACACGACGACGGTGGCGCGAGCTTCGCCGAGAAGTTCAAGTACGCCATCTGCTCGTCGTTCCTGCTCACCCCAAGCTTGTCCATATCATTCTACGACTCGGCCTCGCCTCTTCAAACGCGCACCTCGACGCCTGACGCCGGCGCTCACGATGACGCCTTGTACGAGCGCGTCAGAGGCGGTCGCGCAAGTGCCTCACCCATTCGCAAAGCATGCTTCGTCGAGCCTGACAATGCATCTGCATCGCTCGCCTGGCCACCAACAACGCCAACAGTTGCATCCGAGACGAGACTCCCCCGCCTCGACGCACATGGTCGCACAGCCCGCAACGCCGCTTGCATCTCGGCACTCATGCTGCTCCCGCCCATCAGCAGCTCGTGGACCATGTGGCTTTACACCGTCCTGACCATCACCTGCCTCACTTGGAGCTTCGTCCTCTTCCTCGGCCACAGCGTCATGGACGACACGCTGCACTTCACCCTTTCCCACAACGCGAGCCCGCTTGCAGTGGCGTCGGCCTCTTCGCTGCGTAGTCTCGATACCTCTACCGCTTTCCGTGCCTCGGAGAAGGCGGCGCTGCAACGCTCCGTCCTCGCCGACGTCAAGAGGCTGATTCGTGCAGCGCAGCACTTTGACCTTTCCATCAACAAGGCCATCAGCGCTATCCAGGAGGTCGAAATCGTCTCCCGCGGATACAAACTAACTCATCCGCTGCCACCCATCTCGAGAATCGAAGCGGCCGCGGGTCCAGCAGCGGCATGGTCAGATCTGGCTTCTCCGTCGCGACAGCGCCGCGTCTTGGCTGCACCCACCATGCCTGCCACCACCAAGCTATCTAGAACGCTATCGGGCGGGCGGTCGAGCGCTCCTACCATCAAGCGACACACGCAGCGACCTCTATCGCTTACTCTGTCCAGCGGTCGTGCCTCGCCGTTCGATCGCTCTTCCGGTCGCGCATCACCGGCCGTTTTGGGCGAACTCGGCGATCTCGACATGACGCAAAAATTGCTCGCAGAGCAGAGCACTGTCGCTTCGGCCGCTGATATTCCCCCTCCTCAGAGGCTTGTGGAGCTGCGCAAGAACATCGTTGCCGCCTTGGACGAGACGGCCGCCGCTTGCACGTTGTCGCTCTTGCCCTTGCAAGAGCTTGCCGACCCTGAAGAGGTGGCTAGCCTGCACGAGCTGTACGCCCTCGACGCCGCTCCGCTCGATGACTCGAACGAAGCAGACGTTTCGCACGCGTGGTCCATGGCCGACACGTCGGCCCTCTCCGACGGCTTTGCTAACCTCGATGCCGATCGCAAGGCTTGGGTCGCAACTACACCCCGCAACTTTGGCAGCAACATCCGCTCGGCGGACGCCAACAACCCTTCCGACGCATCCTGGCGCTCCGACTTCAGCCCGCAGGTTGGGCCGTCGAGCCACAAGAGGCTCTCCCTCGTGTCGGACGCTGGATCCGTTCTCGACCGCCCGCCACGCACCACCTCTTCCCTCTCTCGCCGCAGCAGTCTCGTCTCGGACTCGGGTGCAGCCAACGCGTACCGATCGCCTCGTCTCAACTATGTCTCAGACAAGTCGTCGGCGCCGTCGGGGCCCAACGAATCCGCGGCCGCAAAACGCCTCAGCTACATCTCCAACTCGTCCGCCGCAACCGGATCCGTCTCGCCCATGCTGCGCAACTCGTCCATGGTCTCGTCGGTCTTCACGCCGCCACATTCGTCGCTGCAGACCTACTCGGCTGCCACAAGCCCGCAGTCAAGAGCCACCAAGCGCAGCTCCATCCTCGGGCCCAACTCGATCTTTGCGCAGGTGGATCCAGCCGCTGCAGGCGCATCGCGCGCCGAGCCTCTCGATCCCTTGTCACTGCTCAGCATCAAAGCAAAGTTCGAGCACATGCACAGGGCGCGTCGACGCTGGCTCTGCCACCTGCTCGCACTGCCTCTGAGGATGGCAGATGCCGTGGCGCTGCCCAACGGCGCCAGTCTGCCGCTGGACGAGTATTGGACGGCTGCCAGGGCGGTCATCTCCGGCCCGTCTGCTCTGCTGTCTGCCAAGGAGCAAGACGTCAAGGATGCCGTGGCGAAAGAAATGGGAGGCGAGTTGTTCGGCGAGAAACGCCGTGGCTCCGCTCCCTTTGCCAGCTTGGACAGGCCCGAGTCTCGAACCGGCGGGTTGACCGTGCCGGGAGCAGAGACAGGCGGGCCTTCGATCGTCGGACATCCCGGACTCGAGGACCGACTGCACGCAATGATGCTTTCGCTGCGCTCTCTGCAGGCCAAGATCCGCGTGTGCGCCGAAGACATCAGCGTCACTGCGCCGCCTGGTCTGCACGGCATGAGCGATGGGCCTTCCCGATCGCCGGAGCAGCACATGCAGACCGACGACCGTACGCGCATCGTCCAGCTCGAGCGGACGATGGAGTCGATGCGCGACGATCTGCTCGGCTTGTCCGCCGAGTGGGAGGCGAGCATCAAGCTTGTGCATAAGGAGAAGCGGCGATCGCCGAGTCCCAACCTGGGCAGCGAAGTGGAATCCGAACTGGCGGGCTTGCGCGGCGCACGCGATCTGCAGTCGCCGCTCGAGGCGGATGAAGATGCCGCCACCACGCCGGGCCAGGCGGAGACGAGCAGGCAGGACGAGGGCGAGTCGCCGCTGCTGCACCAGCAAGACGGCAGCGACGACGAAGACGACGGCGATCTCGCCGAGCTTCTGCTGCGCTCGACGTCGCCCAACTCGCTGCCGCCGCCGGGCCTGGAGCAGGTGTTCGAAAGCATCGCGGGCATGGCTGGGCTCTCTGGTCTCGGCGGGGCGGGTGGCAAGGCGAGCAGGGCAGAGCGCATTGAGCTTGCGCGGCGGCAAAGGGAGGAGAAGCAGGCGGCGGACAAGGCGGCGCACCGACACACGCTGGATCCATCGAGCATGATGTCGGAGCTGAGCGATGTGATCCATACGCGCCGGGCGATGCGCGACCAACGCCACCACTCGGTGCTTTCTCCCACCGCTGCGGGCGACAACTTCAGCCAGGCAGGTATCGCCACCACCGAGGCTGTGGGACACGAGGGCGCCAACGGGCTGCAGGCTCTGGCGCTGGGATCGCCGCTCGACCTGGGCGGCGCGGGCAAGGAAGGCGTGTTTGACGCGTCGCACAGCTATGCGGAGGGCGCAATGCCGCGGCGGTCGCTGTCGTCGCTGGACCTGGCGCGCGCGCGTGCTTTGCAGACGCTCGAGGCGCGCAGTCCGTCGGTGCAGAGCGCAGCATCCAACTCGTTCGAGATGGACGACGACGAGCCGCGCGGCTCGGGCGAGTTCTCGTTTGAGCCCACGGCGCTCGAGTCGGTGCCCGAGGACGATGCCGGCGCCGCGCACGCACTCGCTTCTCCCTCGACGGGCTGGGACTCGACGTCGCGCAAGTCGACGCCCAAGGCCTCGGCTGGTCTCGGCACGCCGGGCCAGGAGAGTCCGTTTGATCTCGGCGCGCAGGTCGCGGCGTACGCGCGCAGAAAGGCGGCAGCCAAGGCAGCGGCCATGCACACGTCCGACTCGCACTCGAGCTTTTCGTCGCAGTCCTAAAACCGCACGAGATCTGTACACTAGTCACTCGCTCTCAGCAGCATGCCATGACGACTCTAATGACATCCAACGACACAACCACGGTCAATGGCTCTTTGAGTACCGTGAGATGGGGGAATGAATAAAGTACATGATGGGACGAAAGGGGGTTAGTTGGGTTGGATTTGGATGTCTTCGATGCGGATTCGGGTGTAGGGTTGTTTGTGCTGGACGGTCTTTTTGTAGCCCTTTCTGCGTTTCTTCTTGAGGATCTTCTCGAGTGCGCCCTTTGTGTTTTCCGCGACGACGGCTGTGATCTTGACTGTGGACGGTGGAAGGCTGGCGCCGATGTGGGCGAGACCGTTGGGGATGAGTCTGGACGACCAGGTGTTTGCGAGAGGAAGCAGCTGACTGCGCGCTTCTGGTGTGGCCAGACGGGTGAGTAGACGTCTTGCTTGCGGGATCACGGCGGGTGAAACGCCCCTCAAGGTGCCCGGGGTGGTGGAAGCCAGGTCGACAGCGCTCGAGATTCGACGCGTGTTGAGCGTGTCTTGTGCACGGAGGGTGTAATCGCGCGATCCGATCTCGTGCACCTTGTCCAGAACAAGCACGTCTCCAACCTGCACATCCTTCAGACGGGGCACGGTGACAAGATCGCCTTTCGAGACCAGGTACGTTCGTCCCGTAATGGACGCTACTGCGTAGTGGTTGGGCTGCGTCTTGAGAAGCGCCAGCGCTCGCTCGTTTGAGTCTACCGCAGCATCCGTGGAAAGTGCCGATCCAGATGCGGACGAAGATGCTGTGGCTGCAGAGGGCGACGACGAGCTGGCGGAAGTGTTCAAGCTACGCGCAGCAACGACCGAGGAAAGCAGAGGCGACACCTGCTTGGCCTTGCCCTTGAAGGTGGCATTGGTGATGGCGGAGAGCGAGGTCTTGAGTGCGTTCATGGCGGTGATTCTCGCGCAAATCTAGCTAGCCTGGAATGACTAGCTGATGCGATGCGTCGTGGTGGCCGTATGGAACAGGGGAGACGGTAGTAGCGACTACGATGGCGGCAGTCAAAAAATCCCAACAGCTCGCCTGGAAAGCTTCCATCTGGCGGGAAATTCTCAACCCGCTCTCACTCGCCCGATGTCACAGCTCCAAAATATGCAAGGCTTCCACTCGCACGATACCGCCCACCACTCAGTCGGATTTTCTTTGGCTCTGTTGAGAATGTTCGCAGCCCAGCGCAATGCTGCATTTCCGGAAGTGATCGGCCGCTGCCGCTTCAACTTGACTCGCGGCCGGCAAGGTGGCAAAGATTCCGAATCGGACAGGTCACGCAGTTCTCTGCAATGCTGCAAGTGTAGACAAGCTCTGGATCGAGCTTCGGGACATCATGTTCGCTCGGTGCGGAGGTCAGAGGTGTCGGGTCCCATTGAGCATGTTAGAGCCACAGCAACACCGCAAGAGAAAAGGTCGGCTCGGTAGAGCACGGAACGAAGCCCCGGCCCTTCCATCCATGGCTGATCGAAAGCGAAGGGCCCGCGCGCACGCCTTGGCTCGGCGCCTTTGGCCGTTGCTGGGGGGAAGCGTGGTTCGGATCCGTGAGCAGCTGGTCCACGCCCCGGGCTCTGGAGCAGCAGCACGTCCCAATTTTCGATTCGAGAAAAAAAAAGTCTTGACTGGCGCCGCGACTACAATTCGGAGCTCACGTTTTGAAGCGATTCTAATCGAGCGCAATTCAATCGTTGATTGATCCAACCAATCCAACTCGAGCGAGAATCGGAGGGAGCGCACTGCGCTAGTGCCCGGCTGTATCGGTTTGGGCAGTCTGTTGAGATCGAAGCGACGCTGGAGCCAGCGGAGGGCAGGCAAACAGGCAGCGCAGCGCACATTGAAGCAGCAGCAGCAGCAGCTTCCAAGAAAGACGGCGGCGCGCCGCACCGTGGCAGCACATCAGCCAGCCACTGGCAACCCCAAGAGAGAGAGAGGGTGAGAGCGAGAGCGGTGACCAGATTCGAGGCAGAGAGCTTCCGGTCGTCTCACAGGCTGGGCGGCTCTCTGCCCATTTTGGTTGGGCAGCGTTCCCTCGTTCGCCCGCGCCCGCCGCCGCCGCCCAAGCGCTGAATCTTCTCGCTGGCCCCCCCTCTTCCGCCTTCCTTCTCCCTCTTCGCTCCTCATCCGCATCCTTTCCACCACCTCCCACTTTCCCGTATCGCCTCCCCGTCTTCATAGTCGCCGCGATGCTCGCTCGTTCCGCCGGCATTGCCACCGCCAACCTCGCCCGATCGGCCGCCGTCCCTGTGGTACGTATGATTGTCGTCCTGGTCCCGCCGTGATCGTCAGCAGCACAGACACACCCAAACAACCCAGCTTGGAAGATGCGGTGCTCGAGCGCCGATCACATCTCGGCCTTTGCAACATCAGCATCCCTCGCACGCTCAACGCCAGCAGCGACACAGCCTATCTCTCGTCGATGTCGTCGACTGCGCCCAACAACACAGCCAGCATCATCATCATCAGCAGCAGCAGCAGCAGCATCAACTCGGTTCTCGAAGCAAGCCCTCGTTGCACTCATCGACAGAACGCAGACCTGGACCTGTCCTTAGAATTGCTGGCTACATTGCTCTCTCCCCTGCAATGTGCTTGCCATTGTCGTTGGCACCTCGGTGACACCCGATCAGAGCATCCGATCAGAGCATCCTGGCCGGTTGTTGGCAGGAAGCCGAGATTGTCGAGCTAGTCACCAGAGACCGCCAAAGTTGATACCCATCCGACCAAATCGACACTATCAGCAGTTCTCATCACGTTCTCCACCAACATCACATCTTCCAAGCTGTCACTGCCGCCCACATCCAAGCGATGGAGTCATGGCCCATCTCAACATACCTCGCCCTCAGAAAAAAACATGAACATCATCGCTGACCTTGCTCTGCCCTCTCGTTCGCTCTCTTTTCCTCACAACAGGCCCGCCGATCGGTTGCCAACGCCGTCCGCACCTACGCCACCGCCAAGCCTGGTAAGTGCAGCTTCTGCAGCAAACCCATGCTGTACTCCCTCTCCTCGAACGCTGTTCACTGACCATCCCACCCTCCCCATCCACTCGACTCCTTTTTCTGCCCGCACAACAGCCGCTTCCGAGGTCAGCTCCATCCTTGAGCAGCGCATCTCGGGCGCCTCCGCTGGCGGCGATGTGCAGGAGACCGGCCGTGTGCTCACCATCGGTGACGGTATCGCCCGTGTCTACGGCCTCCGCAACGTCATGGCCGAGGAGATGGTTGAGTTCTCCTCCGGTGTCCGCGGCATGGCCCTCAACCTCGAGGCCGACAACGTCGGTGTCTCGATCTTCGGTTCGGACCGTCTCATCCGTGAGGGTGACACCGTCAAGCGTACCGGCCAGATTGTCGACGTGCCCGTCGGCCCCAACATGCTCGGCCGTGTCGTTGACGCGCTCGGCAACCCCATCGACGGCAAGGGACCCATCGAGGCCGCCGAGCGTCGCCGTGCCTCGCTCAAGGCCCCCGGTATTCTCCCCCGTCAGTCGGTCAACCAGCCCATGCAGACCGGTATCAAGCCCATCGACGCCATGGTTCCCATCGGCCGTGGTCAGCGTGAGCTGATCATTGGTGACCGTCAGACGGGTAAGACCGCCGTCGCCATCGACACCATCCTCAACCAGAAGCGCTGGAACGACGGCCAGGACGAGAGCAAGAAGCTCTACTGTGTCTACGTCGCCGTCGGCCAGAAGCGCTCCACCGTCGCCCAGCTCGTCAAGGTGCTCGAGGAGAACGACGCCATGAAGTACACCATCATTGTTGCCGCCACCGCCTCGGAGGCCGCTCCTCTGCAGTACCTCGCCCCCTTCTCGGGATGCGCCATCGGCGAGTGGTTCCGTGACAACGGCAAGCACGCGCTGATCATCTACGATGACCTGTCCAAGCAGGCCGTCGCCTACCGTCAGATGTCGCTGCTTCTGCGTCGTCCCCCCGGTCGTGAGGCCTACCCCGGTGACGTCTTCTACCTGCACTCTCGTCTGCTCGAGCGTGCCGCCAAGATGAACGACACCCACGGCGGTGGATCGCTCACCGCCCTGCCCGTCATTGAGACCCAGGGTGGTGACGTGTCGGCCTTCATTCCCACCAACGTCATTTCCATCACTGACGGTCAGGTGTACCTCGAGTCGGAGCTGTTCTTCAAGGGTATCCGACCCGCCATCAACGTCGGTCTCTCGGTGTCGCGTGTCGGTTCGGCCGCCCAGTCGAAGCTGTACAAGGCCGTCTCGGGTTCGCTCAAGCTCTCGCTCGCCCAGTACCGTGAGCTGGCTGCCTTCGCCCAGTTCGGTTCGGACTTGGACGCCGCCACCCGCGCCACCCTTAACCGTGGTGTTCGCCTTGTGGAGCTGCTCAAGCAGCCCCAGTTCGTGCCCATGGCCACCGAGGTGCAGATCCCCATCATCTACGCCGGTGTCAACGGCCTGATCGACTCGATCCCCGCCGACCGCATCGTCGAGTGGGAGAACTCGTTCCGCGAGAAGCTCCAGACCGAGGACGCCCTGCTCGCCGAGATCGCCGCCGGCAAGCCCAGCGATGAGCTCTTCAACAAGATGAAGACGCTCGTCACCGAGCACGTCAAGGGCTTCCTTGCCTAAATGGGCGTGCGTTTCCTCGAACAAGAGCGCCGGTAGCTCGTCTCACAGCTGCGGCCGACGTTTGGCCCGTAGTCGCGCGCTCGATGAATGCCAACGTGCTTCGCTGTGGGAAGGTCCGCCAAGCTTGGCTTGACAGTGAGCACCGGGGCTGCGTCCAATCAACGCGGTCCTGGTTTCTCCTGTGCACATGTTCCCCCTCAACCCGAAAGAAATCCATACACAGTATCGCTAGATGACGGACAGAGTGTGTGTTTCGCACCAAAGATGAGATTGAGTGAGGCATGCAATGTGGGCATGGTGAGGCCGTCTGAGGCGATTCAGGACCGAGAGTGGCTGTGGGGGAGCGGGGGATGATTTTTTGGCGTTGCTGGGCAGCGATGACCGCAGCGCGCACCGGCAGAGCAGTCCTTCCTCACGCCGGGATCGAGCGAGCGAGCCAGGAAAAATGCCGTCCGAAAATCGCCTCTGCAGCCACAGCGCGTGCGAAGAAATGAGGTCACGGTTCGACTGGGTTGGGCTAGGCTGGGTTGACTGGCTGACTGGCTGACTGGCACGCTGCGATGGGAGAATTGTAAATAGCTCCGAAAAGGCAGAGAGAGCAACACGCGCGCCGCCTCTGGTCGGATGCCCGAGCCCGCTCTCTGGCTTTTGCGAAGGGCTGCAGCCAAAATACGCACAAACGCACAAATCCGCTCCGCTCGCTCGCTCGCTCGCTCGATCCAACACAAAAACACACGCGCCAGAGAGGCATGAGGGTGAGAGTGCGAGAGTGAGAGAGAGTGCCAGCCAGCCATGCCAGCCAGGCTGCTCAGCCCGTCCGTCGCCGTCTCTGCTTTCTTCGCCCAGGCGCGCAGCAGCAGCTCTTTGTCGCCTCGCTTGACACTGCATTCCCCCGTCAATTGGCCGCAACACCCTCTCCAATCCGCTCCAACAAGCGGCATATTCACATCCACATCGCCCTCTCCACCACCTCCTCAAACCACCACCCATCTTCCTCGTCGGGCGTGCCGCATTCTCATTCGCAGCCATCGTCAAGGCGCACTCACCCATCAAGGCCCTTCGATACGCACCGCACCGCATCCCATCGCGCCAACGCGTAACACTGCTTCGACGCAACGCAATCGTAGCAACGCGGCAAACAAGCGCGCCTCGTCCTCCTCAAGCTAGACCCTCCTATCTCCTTCCGCACATCTCGCCACCATGGACGTAGACCTTATCCAGGTCGTCAACAAGCTCCAGGAGACCTTCACCGCTATCGGCGGCGACTCGGTCGACCTGCCCCAGATCGTCGTCGTCGGATCTCAGTCGGCAGGCAAATCGAGTGTGCTCGAGACCATCGTCGGTCGCGACTTCCTGCCCCGAGGCAGCGGCATCGTCACCCGCCGTCCGCTCGTCCTCCAGCTCATCCACACCCCTTCCGTCAAGGATCAGGCCAAGCACGCCTCTTCGCGTCCCTACGACCTCAACGATGACGGCCCCCAGCCCGAGCTCCTCCGCGGCTCCCACGCTTCCTCGTCTGCCGTCAACGGCAGGACACCAACCTACGAAGAGTACGGCGAGTTCCTCCACCTCGACAAGCGCTTCACCGACTTCAACGAGATCCGCCGCGAGATCGAGAACGAGACCTTCCGCGTAGCCGGCCAAAACAAGGGCGTCTCCAAACTCCCCATTCACCTCAAGATCTACAGCCCTAACGTGCTCAACCTCACGCTTGTCGACCTGCCCGGCCTCACAAAGATCCCCGTCGGCGACCAGCCCAGCGACATCGAGCGCCAGATCCGCAACCTCGTCACCGACTACGTCTCCAAGCCCAACTGCATCATCCTTGCCGTCAGCCCCGCCAACGTCGACCTCGCCAACTCGGACAGCCTCAAGCTCGCACGCACCGTGGACCCGCAGGGCCGCCGCACCATCGGCGTCCTCACCAAGCTCGACCTCATGGACCAGGGCACCCACGCCCTCGACATCCTCACCGGTCGCGTCTACCCGCTCAAGCTCGGCTTCATCGGCGTCGTCAACCGCTCACAGCAGGACATCAACGGCAACGTCTCCATGCTCGCCGCACGCAGGGCCGAGGAGGACTTCTTCCGCTCCCACGCCGCCTACAAGAACATCGCACACCGCTGCGGCACAAAGTACCTCGCAAAGACGCTCAACCAGGTGCTCATGAGCCACATCCGCGACAAGCTGCCCGACATGAAGGCGCGCCTCAACACGCTCATGGGCCAAACCCAGCAGGAGCTCGCCGCATTCGGCGACACCACCTTCCTCGGCGACCAGCACCGCGGCTCGCTCGTCCTCAAGCTCATGACCCAGTTTGCGCGCGACTTTGTCGCCTCCATCGACGGCACCACCTTTGACATCTCCACCAAGGAGCTCTGCGGAGGCGCGCGCATCTACTACATCTTCCAGGACGTGTTTGGCCACGCGCTCACCAGCATCAACCCCACGCACAACCTCACCGTCCAGGACATCCGCACCGCCATCCGCAACTCCACTGGCCCGCGCCCCTCGCTCTTCGTCCCCGAGGCCGCCTTCGAGCTGCTCATCAAGCCCCAGATCAAGCTGCTCGAGCCGCCCAGCTTGCGCTGCGTCGAACTCGTCTACGAGGAACTCATGAAGATCTGCCACAACTGCACCAGCTCCGAGCTCCAGCGCTTCCCGCGTCTGCACGCCCAGCTCATCGAGGTCGTCTCGGAGCTGCTGCGCGAGCGTCTCGGCCCCACCTCCGAGTACGTGCAGAGCCTCATCCAGATCCAGGCCGCCTACATCAACACCAACCACCCCGCGTTCGTGCACGACTCGGCCAACATTGCGCGCGAGCAGCGCGAGACGCAGGCGCGCAAGCAGGTCGCCATGCTCCCGTCGTCGTCGAGGCGCAAGGCGTCGTTCGACGACGCTGCCGACGTGTCGGCCGAGCTGTCGGACGACGACGACGCCGATAGCGTCAACGGGCCGAATGCGCGTAGCCTCACCGTCAACGGAAGCTCCAAGACCGGCGGCAGCAGGCGCGACAAGAAGGAGCGCTCCAGCTCCACCTCGCACGACTCGCGCCCGCACTCGGCATCCGCGCCCGAGGGCGGACGCCACCACACCATCGGTCACGCGTCCGGCAGCTCGTTTGCCAACGGCGCTGGTGCTGGCGGAGGAGCCAAGGATACGTTCCTCAACTACTTCTTCGGTGGTGCGTCCGGGCTGCCCGTGGGAGGTGCGGGGCCTGCGTCGGGGCTGGGTGGCTACCATGCGCCTGCGCCTGCGGCGCGTCTGGCCGAGTACAGCTCGGTGCGGGAGCACAAGCCGAACGCCATGACGGGGCGCACGGGTCTGGAGGGCAACTCGGCGGCGTACGACATGAAGTCGCTGGACAAGCATCTGGAGGCGACGCCGATCTCGTCGGACGAGTATGCGCTGTCGGACCGCGAGGAGCTCGAGACGACGCTCATCCGCTCGTTGATAGCGAGCTACTTCAACATTGTGCGCCAGGGCATCCAGGATCTGGTGCCCAAGGCGATCATGCATCTGCTCGTCAACTTTAGCCGCGAGAGCGTCCAGAACCGGCTCGTGGCCAGCCTGTACAAGGAGGCGCTCTTCGAGGATCTGCTGTACGAGGACGAGGGGCTTACCAGCGAGAGGAAGCGCGTCAAGCAGCTCCTCGACGCCTATCGCGAGGCCTTCAACACGCTTTCGGAAGTCACGTTTAAGCCGGCCGCGGCAGGTGCGGCGTAGAGAGGCGTGCACAGTGGGGCTGGGCGTGACGCGCGATTGGTTCACAGACACGAATGAACACGATTTCTTTTCTGCTGAAGAGTGTCCTTTTTGCACGGTGTGCGGGATGTATAAACAAGCGGCATCTACAAGTGAAGGGGCGCGAGAAAGAGGAGGATCAAGCGTTGGGGAGGGTGGAGTAGAGGAAGAGGGCGATATCTGCGAAGGAAGGGTTGGAGTCGAGATCTAGATCTTGATGCTTTTCGTGCTCTTGCGGGGTGCTTGCAAAGGCGCGAACGAGGTGGTTGAGGTAAGCGACGAATCTATCGTGGAGAGCATTATCCTTGAAAGCAGTTGGGCGGGAAGAGAGACCGATGCTTAGACACTGTTCTCCTCCGGTGTTGTATCCGAGAACGTCGATACCGAAAGCTTCTCCCTGGGGTGTATGTGACTGTGCCCAGGTTGCATCCGTCACCTTCCATCCCTGGCCATTGAGGGTGGAGACGTCGATCATGCCGAGATTGCTTACGGTGAATGCGGCATCAAAGGGATGGATTGAATCCATGCGCGATCCGAAGAACTTCTCCCATCCATTCGCGTATGTCTCAGGATCACCTTCAAAGTCCGGGATGTAGGCCAGCATGCCCATATGGTGCTTGGCTTTATTTCGTCCTCGAGGACTGGCGAGCTTTGTGGAGAAGCGGTTGGCCTCTGTCCAGAAGGGCACGTCGCCACGCACGGTGGTCTTGCACTGGTACGACGAGACGTAGTTGCCCGATACCTCGGGCAGCTTTGGCGCATCGGTTCGAAGCGAAATCGGCGTACATGCACCAAAGACCATCTCGAACTCGGCCAATGCATGTGCCTCCAGAGGTCGCGCAATGGCAGCGTACAGGGCTGCTAGAGCGAGCGTATGTACGACTGCATGCAAAGTGGCCGGTTTACCCACACCTGGATGGTGTGCTTGTGCAAGCTGCTTGAGGTTGGTGATGAGCTGCGGGGCCGAGATGAGCATAATGTCCAGAGCTGGAGGGCAGTCTCTGGGACATCGCGCCACCTCGTTCGTCTGCGCCGAGACGGGTGCCTGAGGCCACGACATGGGCCCACGCAGCTTGGTGGCCAACTTGCTTGGAAGTGGCAGTTTAGGCAGCAGCAACTCCTTCCACACCATCCCGAGCATGTATCGTACCGACGGCTTGAAGTCGAACACCACATCCGACGCCTTTGGCATCTCTGCCGCAGCCGCACTGGGCGGCTCCGTAGCCTGGAGTAGGAAGCGAAAGAGATTGAGCGTTCCGCGTCCATCGTTGATCACGTGGTCTGTAGCCAGGACCACGAGTGCATTCTGGGAATCCTGTACGCGGTGCAGCTGAACTTGCCACAGCGGTCCCGTTTCGAGCGCGCTGGTCTTGGGCAGACTTAGCTGAACCCCCAGCAGTGCGTTTGCCATCATCCTCTCTCCAGGCACGCCATCGACTGCGGGTCCTACTTGCAGGATCTCGCTCGAGGTCGGTGCGTTTGCCATGGGCGCCCAAGTGGGCTTGCGAGATCGGGGTGCTTGGACGCAGAATCCCAGCAGAGGGTAGAGTTGCAGCGCGCTGTCGATGCGTCGTGCCAGATGCGCCTCGAGCTGTGCAAATGCCTGCTCGGTCGCATCGAGGTGCACGAGCGCAG
The DNA here is from genome assembly GCA_003004715.1 of Moesziomyces sp. F5C1. Classification (NCBI taxonomy): domain Eukaryota; kingdom Fungi; phylum Basidiomycota; class Ustilaginomycetes; order Ustilaginales; family Ustilaginaceae; genus Moesziomyces; species Moesziomyces sp. F5C1. The sequence goes on along the minus strand of NXFR01000023.1, from coordinate 192,496 downwards.
CAGCCGACACGATCGACGGCGACTCGACGCTGCGCCTCGCAACACTGTACCGCTCGTGCAAGCTTAAGCTCCGTGTTTGTGACATGGTGATGTGATGTGACGTGGTACCGATCCAACTCTGAGCCTAAACCAGAAAGGGGGGTCTTAATATAACCGAGATCCCTCCGCAACTGTCGAGCAAGACGTGGTTACGGCGCGGACCTTGGCGGTAACATCGGATCTGGGCGTATGGGAACTAGGTAGGACAAAGCCTCATACGCCGCCGGGCCAGGCGAACTGCATTCGGCACCAGAGTGTGAGTTGGGGAGAAAGGGGGACCGTTCGGAAGTTTAGCGGGCAGTGCAAGCAAGGCGCGGTGTCAACCAGTGCCGCTCCGCTTCTTTCGGAAGTTGTCCTCCACCGTCGGACCCTGAAGTCCCTCCCAAAGCAGCGGCGATACGCGCGCGCCCTCCACCCAGCCTCTTCAGCCGCCAGCGATTCGCAACCAAGCTGCGCAATGTCGCACGATAAGAAAAGTGCTAACAGAGCTGTTACATCGGTGGAAAGTGGAGAGCTCCGACGCGTCCATCCGGCTCCGTTGGTGGTGGAGCTGGCCAAGCCAAGCAGGGCGAGCCGACGCGAAATCCGAGAAAAGTGGAACGGTGGGCGGCGGCAAAGCTGGCTTGCGGGCGAGAGGCAGCAGCAGCAGTGGGCAGAATTTCGCCTCCACGCTCCCAATCCAAAATGCAGACAAAGCGAACAGCGAGCAGCAAGCAGCAAGTAGAGAGCGGTCGGGGCAAGCGAGAGAAGCGAGCCAGGCGCGATAGAGCCAAGCAGCCGGCAGCAGCAGCAGCAGCATCCAGGAGAGGGTCTGCCGGACTCTCTCTCTCGCTCGCTCACTTCTCCTCAGCTGGGGGCGCAGCCAAGGATCGCTTTGCTTCTTTCCTCCGACACCATCCTCCTCAGCTCGCTCGACTGCCATCTCATACCCGCTCCATCTGCACCTTCCATCAACGCGCCATCCTCTTCCTCCAACACCAATCTCGAGCCGGCTCGCTCGTCGCAGCGATACATCCACCTCACCCGCAAACCAAGCACCTGCTCCCAGCGTGACCATGCGATAGCTCCATCCACCATCCATCGTCTCCCCCTTTCTCCTCACACCATCGGCACAGCGTCGCGCGCATCTTGCTGGCTGGGCCACAGCCGACTCAGTAGCCGCGCTCTCGCCGCCGCCCTCCCAGTCTGACCATGCCAACCAGTGCCACCACTCAGCCAACACCCGCTGCTCCCCACTCGCTCCAAGACCCCGACCACGCAGAAGCTTCCGACGCTGAGACCGAGCCGCTTCCCTACGACGACCCCGCAATCGACGACGGACAGCACTCGGACATCGTCATGGATCCCTCCGAGCTCGCTCACCACACCGCAGCAGCCGCAGCCGCAGCTGCCACCGATCTCGACGCTCCGGGCGAGGAGGTGGACGAGTCCATGCTGCCTCCCCTCGACCACGCTCAGTCCTCATCCCATCCGCAAAGTGCAAATGAAGCGCACGACGACGAGGAAGATGCTCCTGCCGACGAGGATCATGACGACGACGACGAGGACGAGGACGACATCGACGCTTCCCAAGCAACCGTCGCGCACGATCCCAACTCCAACATGAGCTCGCCACAAAAGGCGGGCGCATTTACAGGCGACGAGTTCAGCGACGAGAGCGAGCTCACCGACGAAGACGAAGATCAGAACGACGACGCAGACGCATCATCGCTCTCCGACGACGACCTCGGCGGCTCCGAAGACGACGAGGATGAGGACGACGACGATGGCCACAGCAAGACGCACGAGGACGAAGCTGCAGAGGCGCTAGCCGCCCTCACCGGCGGCGCAGAAGGCGCCGACGACGATGCCAACGCAGGAGCAGCCGCCGGCCTCGACGCTCTGGCCGCCCTCGCCACCGCTGGCGTCAACGGCGATGCCGCAGCCAACGCCGAAGACGAAGACGAGGACGACGAAGAAGAAGACGAAGAAGACGAAGCGTCTGACGCCGACGCCGACGATGCAGCAGCCGAAGCTGGCACCTCGCACGACGACATCGCCAAGCACGGCCGTCTTCACCAACTTCAGCAAGAGGCAGATGCCGACGACCTCAGCTCCGACATCACCCCGGAGCCCGAAGACGACGTCGACGCCGAGGGTCACGCAGGCGCGGAAGAGGGCTCGGATCACGAAGATGCTGGCTCCCCTCGCACCACCGACCTCGACCTCATCGCTTCAATGAAGAAGCGCGCCGCTGCCACCGGCGGTGCCACCAGCCTGCTCGAACCCGAGCAGCTCGTCGACAGCCTCCCAGGTTCCGCCGCTTCCTCGCGGGCCGCATCTCCGCTCGCAGACGACGAAGACGACGCCGACAAGCTCAAGCCTGCAGGCGACGCCGAGGCCGACGCGGACGTCAAGGCGGCCGATGTAGACCACGCCGACGCCGAGCAGCTCGACACCGCAGCGGGCACACCCGCACCAGACGCCGTCGAGCCAGACGAAGACGCCTCCACGGACGAAGCCGCCATCCGCCGACAAGAAGCCATGGAGGCCCTCACAAAGATCGAGATCGGCTTCGCCATGCTCCGCGACCGCCTCTACGTAGAGCGTCTCCAAGAGATCTCCAAGGAGGGCGAGATGATCGTAGACGGCACGCATCCGGAGCTGCTCCACCTCAACAAGGCCATCGAGATGCGCCGCCAGCGTCGCACGCAGCTCGTTGACATGTGGTTCGAGCAGCAGGAGCAGCAGTACGAGCGCGTCGCCAACGCAGAAGAGTTTGCCGCCTGGAGCATCTGGCGATCCAGCTGCGCCAGCCTCCGCCGCGACATGATGGACGACTTTAGCCGCAAGCGCAGGAGGCTCGACCGCGAGAAGCGCACGCTCGATGCGCCGCGTCCCGCACGAAGGCATCAGATCTTCGAGACCGAGCTCGTTCGCGACCCGGACAGGCTGCACATCCCCTTGCCCTCGGCGGCTGTCGACGCCACCGACCGCGCCAATCCCAACGCCTCCCGCGCGGACCGCCAGCAGTCGGCCAAGCGCAAGGCCATCGCACGCGAGATCGAGCGCGGCGACGAGTTTGTGGCGTATCCTGACCTCAAGGGTCTCGCCGAGGTCGACGTCATGATGGACATCGAGCAGATGGGCATTCGTCCCGCAGGCGTGCCGCCAGGCATGTACGACCCCTTTTATGGCGCACCTGTCGGCCTCGAGTTTCAGAACCCGGATGTGTACGCCATGTACGGGCCAGAGGCGGCAGCGGCGGCTGCGGCTGCGGCTCAGGCACAGATGAACGGCTTCCCCTACGGTTTGCCACCCGGTGCCCGCGGCATGCCTGGTCCGCACCCGGGTATGATGATGGGCCCGGGCACACCACATCGTCATGGCATGCACCCGCTGCCGCCGCCTCCGGGCCACATGCATCCGGGCATGGACATGGGCATGATGGGCTTTGATCCCTACGCGGCGGCCGAGATGGAGCGCGCAGCTCGCATGCACCACCGCGAGCAGGCGGCACGCATGGGCATGGATCCCAACGACCCGCACCACCGCAGCTCACCCTTCCCGCCAGACATGTACCCTCCGTATCCGCCGCAGTACGGCATGCCGCCAGGGCCGCCAGGACCGGGCCCCATGGGAGTTCCACCGAGAGGAGCAGGAGGTAATGTGCCTGGCTCGCCCACTCCGCCCCACCGAGGTGGTGGCCGAAAGGACCGGGCGAGCGTAGACGATGCCGTCAGCGTGAGTGGGCGCGGCCGAGGTGCGGCCAAGACGGCTTCGCGGAGCAACAAGTCTCGCTCGAACCAGTCGAGTGCTGCCGCTGCGCGAGATGCGCAAGCCGGCTTGCCTCCAGCAGCATCACCGTCGCATTCCAAGTCGGGCGGCGCAAAAACGAGCCTGCCGCCCCCGCCGTCGATGGCAGCAGGCATGGGCGGCACAACGGACGAGCGTGACGTCAAGATGCATGCCAACGGGGCCGCACAACAGAGACCGCCACAGCATGGCGCCGAGCACAAGTCGGCGGGGGGTCTGGTTGGCAAGGCGCATGCGGCGCCAGCTGCGACACCCGTCGCGGTGGCTGCGTCCATGGGCGTGGGCAACGCAAGGCTGTACCCGCCTAGCTCCGCGTCCTAGTCTAGCACGCACAAGACTCTGCAATCGCAACATCGGCTTGCATTCGTTGTTACAGTGGGACAAGTGAGCTTGGCTATGTGTGAGATGGACGAGATTATGAGCTGAAGTGTGCGTGTCCATCGTCGAGAGTGAAACAGAGGCAGTGTGTGGGCTGCCAACTGCACAGACGGTATGAAAGGCTCTGTGTGAGAGGCTCATCGTTCAGCTTTGTCCTGCGTAAGAGCCGGCTGGGGATTTGTGCGGTCCGGTCTCGGGGGAGAGATTACTAAGTCACTGCCAGGGTGGCTGGCGAGATTGGCTCAGCCTGAGGGGCTTTTCGGGCTTTTTTATCAGATTCCGAAGCGGGTCGGTTCGCGATCGGCGAATTTGACCGACGAGTCTGCATGGAGCTGCCCTTGTCCGTCTGTCTCACTTCTCGCCAACGATCACCACTCGTGCCCTGTATCCTCTGCAAGCGATAGACAGGATGGCGTCGCAGCATGCATCGACGTCCTCTTTGGCTCAAGATGGCGGACTGGAAGGTCGCCATCTGACGATTCTGTACATGACGCAGACCGGCACTTCGCAGGATGTCGCACTTCGCGTGGCGCGGCAGGCTAAGCGAAAGCGCTACACGGTCGACGTGGCGGATGTGGCAGAGTACGACGTGACCGACCTGGTCGACGAATCGCTCGTGCTCTTCCTTGTATCGACGACGGGACAGGGAGAGTTTCCAACCACAGCAAGGGCGTTTTGGAACTTCCTGCTGCGCAAAGGGATTCCGGAAGATATCCTTGCCGACGTGCACTTCGCTGCGTTCGGGCTGGGAGATACGACGTACACGAGGTTCTGCTGGCCAGTAAGACTGCTGAGTAGGAGACTCAAGGCTCTTGGTGCAGTCGAGGTGATGGAGCACGGAGAAGGCGACGACATGCATTACCTCGGCCTCGAAGGCTCGCTCGCTCCGTGGCTCGAGCAGTTCTGGGACAAGATGGATACCATGGTGCCCATGCCAGATGGCGTCAAGGAGATAGGCAGGGACGAGCTGCTACCTCCCGCCACCACAATTCAGAAGGTGGAGAGCACCGATGAGGCGAATGGCAGCAAGACCGACGGGTTCCAACAGCAGCTGCGCGAGCAAGGCTGGATCGAGTCGACGCTCAAGAAGAACGAGCGCATGACGGCCTCGGATCACTTTCAAGACGTCAGGCTGCTCGAGTTTTGGCCACGTCGAGCCGCCTCGTCGAACGGCAATGGTGACCACAACGACTCGAATCACGCTGACGAAGCTTGCGCCGTGGTCACGCCCAATACATTCCAACCGGGCGACGTGCTTTGCTTGCATCCGATCAACGATGCCAGCAGCGTCGCAGAGATGCTGTCCCGCCTCGGCCTCGACGGAGATACTCGCGTGACTGTCTCGGGAGCGACGGTCCCACCCACCGTGGCGCAGTCTCCGCACAGCTTGACTGTGCGCGATCTGTTTACACACCATCTCGACTTCACCGCCGTACCGACACAGTCGTTCTTCGACCAGATCCGTCTGTTCTCCCCCGTGGGCTCGCTCGAGCGCGAGAAGCTGGACGAGTATTGCGGGATCTACCCTGCGGAGGCGCTGGCGAAAGGCGACGTCAATCCGCAGGAGGGCATTGACGAGATGTTCGAATACGCCCAGCGGCCGCGGCGCACGATCAAGGAGGTGCTGGACGAGTTCAAGTCGGTGCAGATCCCGCTCGAGTACGTCGGTGATGTGCTGCCGTGGATCAAGCCGCGCGAGTTTAGCATTGCGAGTCCGCCGCCGGCCGGTAGCGACGCGCGTGGGATCGAGTTGAGCGTGGCGATTGTCAAGTACAAGACGCGGCTGCGCAAGGCGCGCACTGGGCTGTGCACGCGCTGGCTCGCCCAGCTACCCCAGGACGCGGAGGTGCCGATCTTGCTCAAGCGCGGATACCTCACGCTGCCCCCGCGCCAGGCTCCGTTGATCCTTGTCGGCCCGGGCACCGGATGTGCGCCGCTGCGCTCGCTCGTTCTGGACCGCCTTGCGAGTGCAGACATGTCGGCCGAGATTCATCTTTTTCTTGGCTTCCGATACCGCACCAAGGACTACCTCTTCAGCGACGACTGGGAGGCGATCAAGAAGGAGCATCCGGAACGGCTGCATTTGCACACCGTCTTCAGCAGGGACGGCGAGGATAAGACGTACGTGCAGGATCTCATCGCCAAGCCCGAGTATGGGCAGATGCTCTGGACGGCCATCGTGCAGCGAAACGCGCACATCATCGTCGCTGGCGCGTCCGGCAAGATGCCAGAGCAGGTGCGTGGGGCGTTCGAATCGCTCGCCCAGCAGCATGGCGGCATGGACGACGACCAGGCTAAAAGGTTCCTCGACGCGCTCGAGCGCAATAAGCGCTGGCAGGAGGAGTGCTGGTCGTAGTCACAAAACAAGTGCTTCGGGTCATCCGAGATCTCGCCGCCTTGTGATCGATCGGATCAGCCGACCATCAGTTCGCGCTCCACGGGGAGACTGCAATCAGGCTGGTGATGGATCCGCTCACAGCCAGCCAGCACGCACACAGTGGGGCTCGAGAGCCGCTGAAGAATGATTTCTGGTGCTTGCTCGATTCGCATGCCGCGAGGAACGTGTCCATGCCCGGATGGACGCGGCCAGCTCGTTACGCATTTAAGCTCGCCGTTCGTCCGCTCGACAGACCCGGGCCCCGCAAACCTGCAACGCTATCCGCAATGTCTGCCGCTGCGGAGACTCTGACTGCCGCAATGACTGCGGAGGTCCAAACCGCCGCACTTGGCGTCGATGCATCCACGCTCGAGACCACATCATCTCCAATCAGCCTCTTTGCATCGCCCGGCCTTCAAGAGGCTACAAGCACTGACCACGGCCGCTCATACACATCGAGCTGCCCCAGGCTGTCGCTCGTGTCGACGGCCATCGCCAACCTGGGCGCAATGGCGTATGTCCCAGCACACCATGAGGAGGAGGACGACGAGTTTGTCGACGAGCTCGCGCTCGACCTGAGTCGTAAGTACAGGGTTGGTGTTGCTAGCTACTTGGGATTGTGGTGCTGATCGATGTGTGTTGGTACCGTCAGCTGGAGTATGCGACAGACTCGAGGCGGAGAGCATGCGCGACACCACGCAGGCCGATGCACTTTCGAACGGTGAGGGAGATCAAGCAGCGGGCAATAAGCGACCACGTTCGATCACTTGCTTTGATGCGCTGGATGATAATGTGCCCGCGATCAAACGTACGAAGACGGCGACGCAGGCTGAGCCGATCAGGCCGTTCTTCGAGGAGCCGTGGGTACAGCAGCTGCTGACCGGCCGTGATCGAGCGCCTGCGCCGTCGCCGCCCCAGGAGGATCCCACCGATACTTCTGCTATCAACATCGCTCCCGTTGATGCTTCTGCGGTCGACGTCTCTCCCACTGATGCTTCTGCTACCGGCGTCTCCCCTACCGATGCTTCTGCTATCGACGCTTCTGCTATCGACGCTTCTGCTATCGACGCTTCTGCTATCGACGCTTCTGCGATCGATGTCTCTCCCACCGATGTCATTCCCACCGATGCCTCACCCACCGATGCCACTACTCAGCTCCCGGCAGCCACGCAGAAGGTGGCAGTGGTTCAGATGACACCAACTGAGGCTGCAGAGTCGCCATCCTCGACGAGCGAAGACGGCTTCTGTCTGGTGCGTGTGGCGCGTACGAGCTCGGACGCCGTCCCCAGCGACGAGGCCGACGAAGACGTGCCGCTCGCACTGCTCGCCTCGGCGGCACGCACGAACAAGCCGGGCGAGCCCGAGCCCACGGCGGTGCTCACTGCCATCGCCAAGGTGCGCGACGCCGTCAGGGAGCTGCAGCGCGCATATAGGCTCGAGACGCTGCGCGTGGCAGCGCACATCACCGAGCAGCAGCTGGTGATCGACCAGCTGCGCGCCAAGCTGCGCACCCGAAAGCCGAGGAAGGCGGCTTAGACCACATGCACACGACAGCAGCGCAATGCTAATTCTTCAGCCTCGACTCGAGCTCGTGTGGGCCTAGATTGCGTAGCGACACGACGCGTTGTGCCAAGATTGAGTAGAGTGGCATGAGCAAAGGCCGACGAGCGCGGACATGGATGTGGGGACGGAATGTGAAGAGGAGCGCGTGACCTGTGTCTCAGTCGCGACCCTCCGCGCTGTGCGGAATCTCAACACGTCGCTGCCTCCGTAAGCTTCCTCGGTGGGGACGGATGTGGGACTCGAAGGCACCTTGGTGGGGCGCTCAACCGCACCGTTTGCCACCGAGAGCGCGGCTGCAGCCCGCCGTGGCGTGGAGAGCATGCCGATATGTGGCGCAGGTGTGCACAGTGCAGTGAGCCGGATCGACGCTGCCTCGTATTTGTCCGAAGCCAGCAGCAGCGTGGTGCGGAAACGGGCAATTTTGGCAGCCTCGGCTTGACTCTAAAGTCCGGGGGCCGGCCTGGCGCGTGCGCGTTCGCAATTCTGGGCTGGAGAGTAGGTCAACTCCGACGCAGACCGTAAGCGCCCCTAAGCCTTTTGCTTAGCATCGCCCTTTTGACCTTCAAGAAACGCTCGATGCTACCCACAGCATTGCATGCTGTGCGGTCTTGAGTGCAACGTGGGCGATGGTATGGTGACCAGGATGTGATGGCATGTTCATACGCACGGTAGGGCAAACTTGAATCGATACCGGCCTGCCGCGTCAGACTGAGGAAAAATTGGCCGCCTCCCTAACAGCATTATGCAGGATTTGCTCGGTGTGCGTCTGGTGTGCATGGCCGGCTTCGACTGCGCGCGATTCCAAGCTTCCCACGGCGAGAAAAGGAAGGTCGCTTCACAGACAAGCCCACCCCTCTCTGTCCTGAGCGTCAAATTCTGGACGGCGATGTTCGCTACAGACAGCCCTAGTTGTGTGTTGTGCAAGCCACCGACCGAATGCATGACTTCGTTATCAGCCAGTCAGCCAGCTCAAAAGCCACAACACGCACCTGGCAATCTGTCGGGTACTCGTATCGTGTCGGTGGTGGCTGTGGAGTCCTTGCCAGCAGTCACAGTGTTGCTTGAAGCGTTGCTCGGAAGAAAAGGGGGACCCCCCTCCCCCGCGCCGTTGGCAAGATAACCAGATCTGGAATTGCTTGAAATCGATCCCCTTTGTGGGCAATTGCATGCACGCATCGCCCTACCCACTTTAGCTTGGTGGTTCTACGTTAGGTCATACACTATTCCGACCTCAGACTAAGCTGCTCCCTAGTATGCAAGGAATCGCATTGCTTGCGTGCCTTCCGACGAGCTCCAATACGACGAGGACATGGATGGGCGTTGTACGATCTCGGGGTTTTTGCGGAGCAGTTTCGGTGCAAACGGCAGACACGGTCGCATCTCTGACGCGCGAGGCAAGCCCGGGTTGGATCGGCGACGCATCGTCGTCTCATGACAGGGTCGCGCAGCAGCGCTCTCAGAGCCCATCTCGATTGGGCTGAGCAGGTGATTTCTGAAAATTCGGGCAAAATGGCGAATTTCCAGGCCGGGGCTGCCTCGTCGACGCACTTACGAGCAAGGAGCCGTGGGCCATTTGGGCACGGCACAACCAACCCTTCACACGCCGCGCGTCAGCTCAAGCACCCGCCCCGCCCGAAAAACCCTCAGCCCGGCTGAGCCCAGCAGAGCCCAGCAGAGCCCAGCAGAGCACAGAGCGCGTGGACAGAGCGCGCGCCCTCGGCTTCGAGCTCGCCTTTTCGTGCGGTGCGGGCGGCGGCTGCTCAGCGCATACAGACAGAGAGCCAACCCGCCCGCCAACCCTGCCCAGCCCATCGCAGCCCAGCCCAGCCCAGAGAGAGCCCTCGCTCTCTCGCATATCGCTCGCCAAAAGCGGCGCTCCCGTCGCCATCGAGCCCGTCAATCCGTCTTCGTGTCGGTCTCTCTCTCTCTCTCTACCTCCTCCACCGTGATCCCGACCATCGCCATCATCAGAGGTACCGGATCCACATTAACCAACGCTGCGGTCAGCCGATCCCTCCCCTGTCAGGCACCTTGAAACGCAGGTCGATCTTCGCTCCACCGACCGGCTCCCACTCAAGTGTGTCGACACACGGTTTCCAGCATCGCAGTAGCTGTCTGCGTTCGGACCCGCAATACCTCGACGCAGAACATCGGCGCATAGGAACACCAAGTGCCATCTTTTGCGGGGCTATATAGCTGCGAAAGCCGAAGCTTGAAGTCGGGTTTTCGCAACAAGCTCGACCGCACAGATCATCGCCACTACCTTGCTGCGGATCCCAATCACCCTTGCGTAGGACCCATGTCCTTTGCGCGCAACTGAGAGGTACAGCGATCACTATTCGCACGAACCTCCGGACACTCTCTTCTGCTCGCTTTCCACCGCACGAGCCATAGGCACACTTTCCGCCAATCCTCCCTCTCGATAGATCCTTGCAACTCGCCCAAGATGCTGTCCACACCTCAGCCCTACCCGACCGTGGCCAACAACGCCCCCGCGCCCGACGATGCCCAGATCGAGTCGCGAATGCCCACTGTCTGCGTCGACTACCTCAGTCACCAGTGGACCGACGAGGACGTCTGGAGCTCCTGGAAGGCCATGACAAAGCAAAAGAACCAGATCGCAAACGGCGTCAGGCTCGAGAACGCAAGTTGGCGCACCTGGGCGAAGCAGCGCGGCAATCTCAAGACCATCAGCCCAGAGACGCTCAACTGGCTCAAAGACAGCGACGTCACCTGGCTCTATGGCCCTCTGCATGAGCATGTCGAGTCGGTCCCGCCTCCCAGGCAGGCCACCATGGCCGACCGCCTCGATCTGGATGACGGCCACCGCGTGCGTTCCATCCTCAAGCATCGCACCATCTCCGACATGCTCACCACTCCGAGCAACGGAGGCTCCGCTTCCCCCAGCACCGAGCTCGCCACCAACCCCATCGACGACCACGTGGCAGAGCAGGATCGTAAAGCCGAGGAGGCTAAGCGCAAGGCACTCTTTTCCGTAAAGTCCGACTCCAACCTCGTCGGCAAGTCGCCCAAGCGTACCGGCAGCTCGCCCGGCGCCATGCCTCTCGTCTCGGCACAGAAGAAAAAGTCGCCCAGCATCGGACGCGCCGACAGCGCCGGCTCCGAGGAGAAGCGCCACATCAGCTTTAACCACCGTGTCGAGCAGTGCATCGCATTGGATCACAGATATCCGGACTACGACGAGTACGACGAGGACGAGCTCGAGGAAGAAGAGGACGACGTCAGCAGCGAGGAAGAGGAGGTCTTGACCATGAAGTCCAGCCCCAGAACCTCGCCCGCAATCTCTCACGCCTCCTCTTCCTCAAAGCACCTCGAGCATCAGGCCACCATCGCCAAGCTCGCCCCTACCCGTCTCAAGACCTCGGAAGTGCTGCCAGCGCCCTCCCCGGCTGTAGTTGATCCCACAGGTTTCCTTGCCACACGCGCCAACAACGGCAGCACCGTCTCGACCTACGCCGCTCAGTACGGATACGCACGTGCTGGAGTTCCCTCCAGTCACGGCGACCCGACGGCGCGTGGTGTGCAATGGGATCTCGACGACGAGTTTACTGGCGACTTTGACTACTTCGACGGTCCAGACATGGCCGACGGCGAGCACGACAACTCCAACGGGCCGGTTTTTAACACTGGCGACGCTGCGAGCAGCCCTGACGCCTCCCGACCCTACGGGAGCTTTTTTGACCACAGCGAGTCAGACAGGACTGATGGATCCTCATCATCCACGTCGCCTCAAGATTTAGCAACCGCGGCACCGGAGCCATCGCAGACCAGTGCCGCCCCGCGCGGCATCCTGAAGCATCGCATCGTGCATCAGACCGCCACCGAAGACTACGACTCGCGCAGTCTCGAGGCCGAGGGCGATTACGACGTCCTCGGCACATCGCATCAGGATGCATCGTCCTTTCAGGACTCGTACGATGCATCGCGCAGCGGCGACGACCGTGAAAGGGGCCGGCCGTCGCAACGGCTCGGGAGTTCGGCGAGCTACGAGCGCATCCAGGACGCCGCCAGGCAGGGGCGCGGACGCACCAACAGCGGCAACTCGTCCGGCCACTCTCCCACCAACTCGATCGCCAACGGCAGCTACGACCGCTACGCCGCCTCCTCCACCAGCCCTTCGTCCGCCTCACCCGTCAACGCGAGAGGCGCCGCGCGGGGCGAGCATTTTCGGACCGGCAAGGACGCCAATCGAGATGGAGCTGATGGCCTTCGAGCTGGAGATGCAGCAGCGCACGGAGGAAAGGCGCGTCCGGTCGCGAATCGGGCCCTGAACGAGTACGACTCGGACGGCCAAGGATCGTACGGCTTGGCGAGCCCCAACTTTCCCGCCAGCCCTCACCTAGACGCAAAGGACGACGGCGGGTCCAATCGGTCGTCGCAGGATCGCGACGGCGACCGCTACATGTACGGCGAGGACCGCGCATACTGGTCGGACGACCGCAAGGCGTCGAAAGCAGCATCGCGCGCCAAGTCGGCGTCGCCCAATGCAGCGGCCACCGAGCTGAGCGTGGATGTCGAGAACATTCCGAGCAACGCGCCGCCAGCGTCCAAAGTCACCAATGTCGTTAGCCCCGACGGTCCCGTAGAGGTGGGGCCGACGCCGCTCAACACGCCGACGTTCATCCTGGCGCGCGCCAGCGGCAAGCGGCGCTCGGGGTCCGGCAGTGGCGCCGACATCACTGGCGGTGGACCGTCGAGTCCGACGCTGCCGCGCCGCACGAGCGCCACGGGCGCGCTGGTGGCGCCGCACAACTCGGAGCCGCGCGTACCGCTCGCCCATGACTACGTCGAGGAGGACGAAGGCGGCATCATTGGCCGCGCCGTCGAGATCGTCAACACCGCACGCGATCTCATTGGCGCGCTGCTCGGCACGGGCGACCGTGGCCGCTCCTGGCGCGAAGCTTAATGGCAAAGAAATCTCCGACGTTTTCCCATCTCCTTCTCTTCTTCCTCATCCTGCACTTATGATTGCCTCTTCCTGGTCGTAGTCCTTGTTGTACCTCGCATCCGCGCGAACATTCATACTTGCACGCTGCTTTGCACGACAACATTCCGAGCTTGCATTGCGTGCCTTGCGTCCGAACGACACATCAGTGCAGGCTGGCGGCAGGTATCAGGGTGTGAGTGGGTTGGGCTCGAGCGGAGGCGGATTGTGGAGGAGGGCGAGGATTGTGGCTCGAAAGGTTTGGAGCCAGAAATTGAGGATGTTTTGAGGCTGATCGGGGGGTGGGGTGGGGTAGAGCCATTCGGCGTAAGACAGTTGGAGGGTGGTTTGGGAGCGGAAGGAGAAGACGTGGAGGATGGGTTGGCGGATGGCGACGCGGCCGATGATGCGCAAGCTGTGGACCTCTAGCGAGTCCCCAGCGGTGATGGGGTGGGTTGGGAGGAAGAATGGGTCGACACGACCTACTGAGCTGAGCCAGGGCATGGAAGGGTAGTGCGCATCGCTACGGAGGAGGAGGTATTCGGTATGCATGGTGCTGAGCATGAGCGCCTTGTCATAGCGCAACCAGTTGGCGTTGTTTCTTCCCTCGGTGTACTGCTCCGCTAGCTCGTGGGTGAGTGAAAGAAGCTGCGCAAGATCGGCGCGCGTGAAGTTGGGCAGTGGATCGCGTGGATCAGTGGCGGATGGAGTGGTGGCGTGTTCGGCTTGCGGCGTCCACGTTGCGTGCTCAACCGCAACTTTGGTAGGGAACCCGCTCATACACAGCCCCAGATACGAGCGGTATTCTGGCTTGAGCGTATCGCGCTTGCTGATGGCGTTGGAGAAGCTGCCCAAGATCCGGTCCGGCTCGTCGTAGCCCCTGTTGCTCTTGGGTTTGGCAACCAGACCGCGGTGTTTGCGCGTCCAGGTGGTGGCCATATGCCCACACGCTTCGAGGAAGGGCGCCAGCGTCAATCCGCGCGCCTTGAGCACTGCCAGCAGCTGTCGAGTCTGGTCTCCATCCAGCGTATCAGTCAAAATCGCCGTGTGGGTGCGTTGGCCCTCGAATGGCTTGCCCGTCTGCGGCAGCAGCCCGAGTGGCAACATATCGCCCTTCTCCGCCACCGCTCGACACACCTTCACCAGCGGAGGAGCTACCGCCTTGGTGCGCAGCGAGTTTCGGCTCTGGTGACTGCGCAGCGTGAGGCCGACGAACTTGCCGGCAATCTTGTCCACCGCCGTTGGCGGGGTGGCTTTGCCGTTCATGCGCTCTTGGTTGACGCGTTCGACCTGCTTGAGCTCCGTGCGGGAGACGTCCCACGATGGCGGCGGATGCTCAATCGCATCCTGAAGCGCGGGTTCCAGACGCGCCACCCCCTCGCCCCACCGAAGTGTCTGCGGGATGGGATCGGCGAGCACGCCAGCGATCGAGGCAAGCAGATGGTTGAAGACGAGCAGAGTGCCGATCCCTTCCGATACCGAGTGGCACTGTTCCACTAACAGCCGCGCGTCGATGCCGGCACCTTCGTCGCACGGCCAAAAGTGGATGCGCAGCCGGTCGCGACCGGGCACACCGTCCTTGGTTGCCTCGGCAATGAACGTCGCATACTCGGCGCCATCCTCCTGCCTCTTCTCGTCGTGGACCACGACCACCTGGTCCAGCCACCGCTCGACATCGCAGTCGCTCTGCACGCCGTCGTACACCAGCGCCACCTGCAGATCCACGTGCTTCTCGATAAACGCTGGCAGCTCGAGCTTGGCGATCCCAAATTCGGCCCTCCTTGCAAGACGCAGCGCAATGGTCGGATGCTGGTACCGCAACCTCCTCACCGCCTCTCTCAGCTCCCCCACCCCCAGCTTGCACGGCCCCGTGCCGCGCCGCACGAGACACGTGCCGAACATGTCGCCGTGCTGGTGAAAGCGGTTCTGCCAGTGCAGGATGAAGTTGGCCATGTTGTCCACATTGCGCCACCACACATGGCCGCTATCATGCCGCAGCAAATGCCATCTATACTCGGAATCGGACTCCGGTGGCGAAGCGACCATCTTGTGGGCCTCGTCCTCTTCGTCGCTGGGGGAGGGCAGGATCGAGGTAGCTGCCGACGAGACAGCATCGACGTTGGCCGCGGACGCACCAGATTCGCTGCGCGCGCTGGAGCGCAGCGAGCTCATGCTCTTGGCTGCAAGTCGAAACGCATCACCCACTCGAAGACCGCCTCTGCGTCCGTCGGTGCTCGTGCTTGGCTGCGCGGAGAGGTGCGACATGCTGATCGTTGATGGGAGGTCGAGCAGATGATGGAGCTGAGGGAAGATTCATTGGGACAGGCGGCAATACTCTGGTCGAGCCCCGCAGCTGGGAGCTCTTCCACACCAGCATACTTCGTAGCATCCTTCGCCTGCAGGCTGGCGAATGTTTGCGCCTCGAAAGCAAGGGAGGGGCAACCAAAATGCTGGCGTGCAACTCTTCGCCAGAGTGCGAGAGCGGCACGCTCAATTTGACAGGCAGCCGACATTCCCAGCTGCAGGGGCGCGAGCCACGCGTCTGCTGGCCAGCCAGCTGCAACTCCGCCGTCAACTCCTCCCTCATCTTGATCTAACAATCCAGCACAAAAATCTCCGCCTGTCAAGTGCCCCCACTCCGACATTGGCGTGGTCACACAAAGACAAAGCGAGAATGCTTGGTATGGCGATATCCTGAGAAGAAGCAGGCTACTAAAAATACAAAGAACGGCTATTGGCCAATTGTCCAATGCACGAAGTTGTCGTGCGTAAGAGTTACCTTCACTGAGGTGGGTTGGTGGGAAGTGCACGCGGCTGCTCGTCCCTCCTCTGCTGGCCACCACTGCACGGCCATCCCGACGGATTCCAGCTGCCCAAGTTGTACTGGTCGGACGGATACTCGCATCCGGCGATGCGGGTGTAGAGAGGTGTGGTATCATCGGTGTTGTACCATGCGCCAATGGTTGGGCTTGGAGTTGAGTCTCCTGATACGGTCGCGGTAACTGAGAAGGTCGGTTTGGGAACGGGCGTGATCGACATGGTCGGCGTGTAGCTCGGGAGCTGCGAGACTGGCCTATTCGCCGAAACGAGCGACTGTGGCGGCCAGGGATACGCCGCCGTGTTGGGAGAGTAGGACGATGCGCGACCCGTCTGCCAGTTCTGGAAGGCGCTGCCCCACGTCGCACTCGGCACACCAGTGCCCAGTCTTGATGCCTGCGCCGCACACGCGCCACTCGACTCAGCCAGAGGGTTCGTCGGCATCCATCCCTGCTGCAGTCCGAGCGAATACGACCACATCGGCGATGTCGGCTTGCCCGTCCTCAGGCTGTTTCCGGTCTTCCAGGTCCAGAAGAAGAAGTCGCGCAGCGAGCCCATCGACGTGAGCGCAAATCGGCGCAGACCCCGCTTCATCTCGTCCGAATAATTCTCCCAGTCGTCGAACGGCTGGCACGATCCGACGTACGGGAAGTTGCCAGGCGTGGGTCCTGTGTACGAGCCATCGTAGCGATGTCCGTCGCCGACGCCGTTGAGGAAGAGGCCGCAGTCGTTGATGGCCAGAGACATCTCGCCGCCCATGGAGACACCCATGTTGGAGCGAGCATTGTCGAGCAGACCCGTGAACTGCTGGCACGGCTTGAGGATCTGCACATCCCAAGGGTCGTTGTTCTGCTGGCCGAAGCAGAGGTACGGATGTGTGTCCCAGGCGACGCGGTCACCGCCACCCAGAAAGCCTGACCACGAGCTGAGCGGAAGGAAACCATCGTGAATGGTCATGTATGGCCCGTTGCCAGCTCCGGTACCCGCGATGCTGCGCAGAATCGAGTAGACCTCCGAGTACCAGGACTGCAGCGCGGGCTGCCCGATCGAGATGGCATAGGGCTCGTTGATCACGCTGAACATCGGTACGACGTTGCGGATCTCGGGCTGGCTGATGAACTGTGCGATCTGTCGAATGTAGTCCAAAGTGCGCTGGCCATTAGCCTTGCCCATCAGTCCCTGCAAGTAGTTGATGAAGCCCACACGGCCCGAGTGGTTGTAGGCGTTCTGCGAGCCGGGCACGGCGTGCAAGTCGAGGTTGATGCGAAGGCCATACTTGCGTGCCCACTGGATCGCCTTGAGCACATAGTTCCACGCGACTCCCTCCAAGAACGGCTCGTTTGAATAGGTTTCTAATGCCCAGAAGCCGATGGGCAGGCGCACCCAATTGAGGCCAGCGGCTGCAATGTTGGCAAAGTCCTGCTCGGTGATGAAGGTCTCGTAGTGCTCCGTCATCTTGGCGCGCAGGTTGTCGGCGCCGCCTTCGGACAGATAGCGTTGCGAGAGGGTGAACTCGTCCACTGCCGGATTGGACGTGTTTTCGTACGGCTCGTAGAGAGCGGGTACGATGAAGGGCTCGGTGACGAGCCAGCCGCCGAGGTTGACGCCGAGGATCCTGTTGCGCGCAAAGTCGAACTCCTGGTCGAGCGGAGGCGTATAGTTCTGAGCCTGTGCCGAGTTATTGAGTGGCTGGGAAGCCCAGCGACCACCAAAGTTGTTGACATAGGTGAAGTTGTTGCCATTGCCGAGGTCGATGACAGAGCCATTGACACCCCACGTCGCCACGACTTTCTCCGGTATGGGAGTTGGGTTGGCTCCGTTTCCGGCCCCAGCCCCAGCGCCAGAGTTTGAGTTCGAGCCGCTGGTATTCGCCTGGCGATCGCTAGACTTGTCCTTCAGTAGTACTTGCGTGATGGGCACCACGACGGCGACGACGCAGATGGCAATCACGGCGGCCACAGCGAGCACGATGCACCATTTCTTCCTAGCCGACATGCGCTGGTCTTTGCCCCGCCCATACTTGGCAAGACCCACGGCTCGATAATCCTTTGGCCCTTTGGCGCCAGCCTCGCCTTGGTGAAGACCCTGGAATGCAGCGTTGCCTGTCGGTGGGGACGGCGGGTCGTACGCACCAGCGCGATATTGCTCAATCTTCTCGAGGTCCTTGGCTTGACTGCCGCGCCTGTCGTAGTAGCTGCTGGCTCCGTCATCGGCAAAGTCCCTGAAGCTACTAGGGGTGCCACTCTGTCTCCAAAGCTGATAGACCGAGTCGTAGTCGCTGCGAGAGCGCACCGAGAGCATGTGAGAGCTTGCCAGAGACGTGGGGCGAGAGTCTGAGCGAGCGAAGGGCGGCGTGAAGGGACGCTCTTGCATGGGTGTGGGATGGCCTTGAGACAGGGCTGGATCGAACTGGTATGCGGCCGCTGCCGAGAGAAAGCGTCCCTCAGAGTCTGGCTCGAGGCCTTCGTCAAAAGCCGAATAGCGAGAGTTGCTTCGAGACCATTTTGGCGATGCAAGGCGTTGGAGGGAAGCATCGGTGGCATCGGGATCGGTTGCGAATGATGTGTTGATGAGCAGAGGCTCTTCGACTGCCACAGAAGGTGGTGATGCTGGGAGCTCGTATGACTCGCCCGCAGTCGAGTCTCGTTGCCGCCGACCAGACATGCTGAAAGAAGGAGCCTCTTGCTTCGATGTCAGGAGAGTGTGCCCGTCTGTTCCCAGGCGAAGTGATCGTGCTCGTCGACGGCAGCGACTGTATCGACAGAGCGAGGTGGGCGCCAATCAGCGGAGAAGGAGGGATGGTGGAGGCGAAAGGGAGGAGTGCGGAGAGGGCTCAGTGGACGGGAGTGGGGAGGAGGCGGGACCCAGGCTTTAGAAAGCCGATATAGCGGGGTCGGTAGCTTTACTGCACGAACTCAGGACGGCACTCTGGGACATCTTTCCGCCGGACCGGCAAGGAATGAGGGGAGCTACCAAATCATTCGAGCCAGGCTCAAGGGCAGCGGTACCCCGACGGAGACCCATTCTGCTCTTTTCGACGTCGGATCTCGCGGTTTGGGGCGAGGGAGAGAGAGGAAAGACGGCTGAGCAGAATCGGCTTGGCTTGGCGCGGCAAGGACCTTGGCTTCGGCTCTGGGCCGTCGTCGGAAGGCCATCGAGATGTGTCGTAAGCGAAGCCGAGTGGCTGTCTGTCGTTGATTTTGGGCTCGATTTCTGCTCGATTGGTTTCAGGGCCCTGTACCGAAAAAAGGCCCCGAATGCATGCCGTATTGGCACTCCACAGCCACGCGGGGTGCATCCGGTAAAAGAAGACAAATAAAAAAATGAAAAATGAACATTGAAAGATCGGACGCCCTCCGACAGGCCGTCTGTCTAGAGTGCAGCAGGACTGCTGTGTTTGGGCATTGCTGTCTGTCATTGAGAGGGGCTCGAAGGCATGTCGAGCCTCGAAAGGCCGTCCTGAGGGTCGTGGGAAATCGACAGGGGCTGTGGTCAGAAAGAGCGAGTCTGCGATGCTGTCCGGCGCCCTCTTGGCGCGCTCCGATGGAAGCACGTCGCGGAGGTCCAATCGCGCCTGCACGGGTTCGCCCCGACACATCCAAACAGTGGCGTGGGCTCGCCATCCAATCTGATTTTTCTCCTATTTTTCTCTCGCCGCGTCCGCCCTGATGACGGCTTGCTGCAGCTGTCCTGCAGGTGTCACCGCTTCCACGTCGGCAGCTCGGCAGGCCGGCAATTCCAGGACAAAGGCCACCTGACTTGTGCGCGTGTGCCAGCCAAAAACACCCGCGCTGCCAAGACCTGGGCCTGAGCCCCGTTCCCCTTCGCGCCTCTGCACTCCCTGCGATGCTCAATCTAACGCCAAGACATGAGGCGGATCGCCCAGCTTGCAAGGGTCCTTGTCTCACAGCTCTTGCTATTGTGCTCCAGCATGCTTGTACGCCCTTCCTTAGAGCTGGCAATGCATTCCACATTGTTGTGCCTCGACCGTTCCAGACGCAGTGGTAGATCCGCATCCATACGGGCCCCCAACGCGTCGGTATCGCTTGCGTCGATGCAAAACCAGATCCGCATGGTGAGCCAAGACTAAGAACGCGCAAGACCTCGCGTACCCGCATCTGCGTTCTTGGCTTGTCGTCGCCAAGCCGTGCCGTGCTCGGCCGTGCCCTGCTTCCATGCACCTTGCAAACGCGCCGCCCGCATCGGGAGACGCGCCTCAGTCCAATCGACGCAGGAACCAGCCTCGTGCTCCCACCCGATCTTGCTCCCTCTTCTCAGAACAAAATCCGGCTCGGAATCCACACGTCGCTTCCCCGCGCTATCAGGACGGTTTGTGATGATTGCATCGTGACGGAGCCCTACTCGGCCGGCATTGCGGGTCGTTCAATGCGCGAGGACGTCGACCGAAGCCGTCTCGATCTTTTGCAGTAGCCTGCTGCGCTTGGGTGTATCTGCGAACAGCGCCTTGACCAGTCCCGCAAGCTCCTTCCGGCTGTAGTCTACAAGCGCGCCCGCCTCAAAAGCGAGGAACTCGATGTCGACCAGCGAACCCGTGAGGATCTCGATAAGGTACGAAGTCTTGAACCAGCTCGGCACCCACAAGGGCGCAGTGCTCTGTTGCTCGCCTTCGGCCACGAACACGCTCTCGAGGCTGCCGAGCGTCTTGACCAGCGATGCGATTTTCTCGGACTCGGTCTCGCCAATGTCCTCCAAGTCGAGCACGTCATGCAGCACCTTTTGAAATACCAGATCCACCAGTCGGCCCATCGCTGCATGGTACCGCGACGCCACCAGCACACGACGCCAAGCCTTGGCAAGCTGCTGCAGCGTCTGCACCACCTGCTTGATGCTTCGCTCGCAACGCGCGAACCGGTGCTCGTCGAACGTGCGTGCAAAGCCATCCGCCTCCACGATCGTGTCGAGCAGAATCTTGGTCTGCGTCGTCATCTGCGCCTCGAACCATCGCTGCCCAAGTGCGCGCGTCAGAGCCGCTTCCTGCTCCAGCTTGACCATCTCCTTGGTGCTCCACCGCTTGGCGGCTTCGGCATCCCGTTGCGCCCATACTGCAGAGATTGCTTGGCCCTTTTCCTCCACGAGTCGAGCAAGCTCCCGCGCCAAATACTCGGAATCGTTGAAGAACTGCATGGCCAGGGCAGGTACATCCCGAAGCACCTCGCCGTGCGCAACCGGCATCAGCGCACGATGCAGCTCAAAGATCTTGTAGATGGTCCCGGCCAGCGCCTCGGCATCATCGACATTGCCGCCGTCTGCATTGTTGCCTCGCAGCAAACCAATGACCGTGTCCATGGTAGACTCGGCCAAATTGACAAGGTCTTGCGATCTCTTGCTGATCATGCAAGCTTCCTTCTTTACTGGTTCCTTCTGAGCGGCCTGCTGGCCAAGTACCGCTTTCGTTGACTCGTTTACGGGCTGCACATCGAGCTCTCGACGGTCCGAGTCCAACTGGTTGGTGCTGGGGCCGACCGAACGGACAGCAATTGCTGCGCCAGGTGTGTCCGAGACTTCTGGCTCAGGCAAGCCTGTAGATCCGGCGTCCGAAAAGTCTTCGCCCCATGGCGATGGTGATGGAGACCTTGCGGGCTCTTCCGGCGTATCCGAGGGGGTAACAAACCTCTCCTGGACACGGGCCACTTTCCCTGGATCTTCCTTGGATCGCAGAGGCGTCGTTTGCTTGACCTCACTTGGCGATTCTGCGCCGAGCGATCCAACGGCCGCACGCTCCGAAGGAGTCTCCTTCGCCGGAGAAACGGCAGTGATCCGTTCGACTTGGTCCGCCTCGGAAGCGCTGGAGCCTTCCTCGAACCCCCACGCATCTGGCTCCGGCTCCTGCGCTGCAGGTTCGCCCGCTTTCGCAGATGCCTGTGCGGGGGAGTGCTGCAGCTCTGCAGGCCGCGAGGCCGCGGAAGACGCAGACGCCTGCGCGTTTGGCAGAGCGACGCGGTCAGGTATCCGGCTGTTGACCTGGACAGGAGCTTGCTGAGGGGATTCTCTACGACCATTGCTGACCAGCTGTGGTTGCTCCTGTGCTTCCCAGGGATCGTCCTCGGCGTCGTCATCATCTTCGAGCCCCCAGGCATCAGGAGCTGACGTGGCAGGCGGAGCTTCTGCCTTCGGGGGCTCTCGAGGTGCAACTTCCTGGTGTGAACGAACTGCGTACGAGGGCTCGACAACCGCGTTGTCCCTGTGAGGAGTCGCAGAGCTTTTCGCAGGGTCGGCCGCAGCCGCGCTCTCGACCTCGGCATCCTTAGAGGAGGCTTCGGTGAGCACTGCTGACGGGGCTGGTGCCGTTTCGCCATCCTCGACATCCATGTCATCTTCAAGACCCCGTGCATCGGTTGCTGGCGTGTCAGGAGGCGCCAGGTCGCTGTGGCCGTTGTGATCCTTCGACGGCGCGACAAGGATCGTGTCGGAAGGTGTCTGCGCCCTCGCCTGGTGAGTAGTGGCCACTTCTTTGGCGACCGCATCCTGAGGTGACGAATCGACAAGGGTTGCTGGGACTTTCGGAGGACCAGAAATCGTCGCAGCCGCAGACTTGGGATACTCTACATCTGCGTCGATGACATCGTCATCGTCGTCAAGATCCCAGGCTTCAGAATCATCGTGGCGGTCATGTCCATCGGCATCTTCGTCTTCGCCGAGCCCCCAGGCATCGACTTCGGAGCCTGAAGCAGCTGCTCGCGTTTCAGGCTCTTGGATCGCGAACGCACTTCGCTGCGACGAGCTCGAGCTCATACTTGCTTGCATCCTGACCGAGCTGCTAGGTGAAGAATGTTGATCGTCGCGAGCCAGGGCTGCCACACTTTGATGAACGAATTGGCTGACCGACTGATTCAAAGCAGGCTGTCCCGCAGAATGAATGCTTTCGTCGAGTGTGGGGCCCGACTCGAGCTCTTCGTTGTCGTCGTCCAAGCCCCATCCATCCTCTTCCAGCGCTGCATCCTCGGCATTGAAAGGACCGCTTCCGAGTTGGTCTTGTGGTCGAATGAGACGTGCGCCAAGCTTTGGTTTGTGCCTGCTACGGGCCCCTGCCGCTGCTGCTGATGATGACGAGGAGGAATTGCGCGTCAAAGACGTGGATTCTTGCGTGAGGTCTTCGCGAGCAAGGAGACCACGGTGAACCTCGGAGGACGATCGCTGAGATTCGGCAGCAGGCTGCGCGGTAAGCTGCGCAGGGAGCTGTGCCGATGCCTGAGCGCTAGGGGGAAGTGCGGGTGCGTCCAACTCGATCGGAACTTCCTTCCAGCCAGCGTCAGGTCCGGCCGCAACGATCAATGCTCGAGCCGCCTCGAGGACTTTCAACGCGGGCGAAAGAGCCTGCTCAGACTGCGGCGTCCCCTTCGCGTCAGAAGGACTTTGCCGTGCGACTGTCAGGTCTGTTGGAGCTGGCTGAGGCGACTGTGGTGCGGCGTGTGAGGCTCGGGTCGACGCTGCGATTGTTCCTGTGCTGAGCGTGTGGAGACGCTCGAATCGCTTCTCGAGCTCGACGATCGCTGGCATACTTTTGAGAGCTGGCCGAGAACGGAATGGCTCCATCACCTGAGCGACCATGGGGAGCTCGCTTCGCAAGGCCGTCAGATCGGACTGGGTTTGTAGCTTTTCGAGGCGCTCGAGAGATTTTGTGGCGGCGAGCAAGTCTGACAGGACCGAGAGCAAAAGTGCCTGTTTGGAGCTCTGTGCGAGGGCATAGTGATACTCGATCGCTTTCGGGGCCACTTGAGGACCCACGGTCACCAGGCGAGAGCTTGTCTGGTTGATGGAGAGCCACAGTCGATTGAGGTCGTGATCGACCGCGCGCGTCGAGGCAGCTCTTGTACGCAGCTCTCCAGCATGAGCTATGACTTCCTTCTCCGCTTGGCCTTCCAACGCATCGATCTGGGCATCGATGAGAGAAACCTTGGCCGAGATGGGTAGTGCGGGGGCCGAGCCGGGTGCCGAAGAGGACGTGCCGGGTTCGAAAGCGACGGTACATTCGGCGGAAATCGAGGCGAGAAACGTCGCTGCAGAGAGCGAAGAATCTTGCGATGCTGATCCTGAGCTCATGTTGCCACAATGGAGTTGGTGTAGCAGGGCAAACGAGCAATTTGCAGCGCCATGTCACGATGGCCACCACTGAAAGGTCCCACCCTCGAAAACAGAGCCGAGTCGGAAGTCGGTCAGATCGAGCTTCTCGATCTGGCGTTGGCGATGCAAGACAGTAGACGAGCTTCTATGGCCGCGAAGCGTGACCCTCGCGGAACTTCCTCTCGCCGAGGGAACGCTGGCCAAAGACGAGGGCGGAGCAGAGCAGATTCGAAATGCTTCGCCGGCTATCGGTTGTCCTTCCTTCCGAAACAGATGCACGAGTCAGAGCCGGAAGTGACGTCTGGAACGTATTCGGGATCGGTCGGTGATGTGGAAGGAAAGCTTGAGAGCAACACCAGACGTGACCAGCAAGCAAGCTCTCCGCACCACACTCGAAATCACGGGTTGCGGAAATCGAGTTGGAGCTTCTGACCTCGCTCACTGCGACCGGCTGTGCCCCGAATTTTTGAGAAATCACACCGACCTTGCTTGCGTGGCAGCGGGGCTGGCTGGCTGGCCTGAGCGCGGGCGGCACTTCGTATTCCGCCAACGGCTCAATTTACCCATCCCACGCTTCGAGCCAAAGCCTATGCCATGAGTCAAGATCAAGCTCTGCCTTCCCACATGCGATACGATGCTTCGGACCAACACCGTGAGAACTTGGCTCTGCGATCCACGTCAGTCTTCCTAGCCACGCTGTTACGCAGGTTGCAGCTCGAACAGGACCGTCAAAGCTGGAAGTGGGTAGTTGCTCCCTGGGTTTTGAGCTCGTGTGCCCGCCTGACTTCGCTCGCCGTAGGATGCTCGAGACAGGCTCATCATTCCTGAGAGGCGAGCAGCCTCGCCCATCGCATACGGAGGGAAGCATGAAACAACCACCTGGATACAGGTGGGTATCGTAGTTGCTCCCGACCAACACCCTCTCGAACGGCCTCCGCGGCTTTTCCGTCGACCGACTCGCTATGCAGGGCAAGTCAACGTGGACAGTGCTGTGAATAAAGTTGAGATCACATCGGCTTTGGGTCCTGTCACTTAGTCTTTCTAAGCAGAGATGACAGATGCCGGACGTTGCGGTGGCCACGGCTGACTCGAGTTAAAGTTTCGTTGCCGCTTTCATCTTCATCCAAGCAGCACTGTGTTTGGGCCCAAGAGATCCACTCCATTGCTTCGGCAGCCAGCCGACGAGCAAGAAGTCCCATCAACACGGTGAGCCAAGAGCTACCCTTGTGCTTCTTCTTGGCCTGGAGCGTGCTTGGCTTCGGCATCCAAGCTGCCGCCTTCCGTTTGTTGGGAAACTCAAGTCGGCAAAGCCTACTATGATGGCCCGTCCACTACCATCAACGTCGTCTCGACGCTGGACCTGCCTGAAGGAAATAGAGTTCTCGAGCATGGAGCAAGGGTCGCGCCGAAATTGAGTCGGCACGCTGCCGTCACTGTAGGGCCGGTAACACTCTGCAGCCAGCATCGTCATGCGTCAGTCCCTCCTATTGGATGCCATCCTCAAGTTCCCGAAGTGGTCGGCGGATCTAGGTTCGCAGAGTATCGCTCAAGCTTCATCGGCCACCATCGGTCAAGCCAAGCCTTCTCCGAACGGAGGACGTGTCTCGATCTAATCAATCTGTTACAGCATTGCGAGTCGCGCACCGTTCTGCCCATGCTATTCGGTCAGGTGTGTCTTTCCAGCTAGCAGGGTTCGCCTCGGCTTTTCCGCCTGCACGGCAACATTCTATTGTCAAACCCGAAAGATCGAGCAAGATCCAGTTCCAGGACAGCAGAAAACGCCTTAAACAGCACCCATGCTTGTCCATGAGTCGAATGGTCCGAGCATCTCTTCGGGCAAGATCTTGACGTCTCCTTCTCATAAGACCACAGCCCCTTTGCCTGACTTTGGCTATAATCTAGCCTGTGTACCTCGCTGAAGTCCTTTGCTCGGTCGCCATGGTCAAATTGGAGACCGCAGATCTGCTTTCGCAGATGTCTTCACTTTCTCAGCCAGAGTCGGGCCAGCAAGGCAATGCGGGTATCTCACAGTGCGATGTGCAACAGACCCTCTCTGGCTCTATCAGCTACGATCCCTGGCAGCCCAGCGGGCAAGTCCCGACTTCGACGTCTATGAATGCCGTCGATGATTCTTTTGCGTCGTTTCAGCCGTCCATCCGTCTTCAGAGCATGTCGTATCCGACGAACGGTCACTTTCAGCCTCATCTCGCTGGTGACTTGTCTTCGCAGACCGCTGGTGCAGCCATCCTGAACGATGCTCTCTCGAGAGGGTCCATCTCCGATGCATCCTCCCGCCGCGAGAGCCAGGGCAGTCAAGTGACGCAGACAAAGAAGAGGCAGAGCATGCTACGCGTCGCCGGTGCGCCGTCTACCGTGCAATCTGCGCCTGTGCGCAACGGCGCGGACGTATCGGCATCTGCAGGCTCGACCGAAGCCGTCCACGGGGCTGGCGGGAGACCGAGCCAAGGAAGCACGCTTAAGAGTATCGAAGCTGCTATCCAAAGCTTCTGGCTGGTCTCGGAGAGCAGAATGCAACAGATGAACGAAGAGCTTCGCTCAGTGTCGATGCTCGTCAAGACTGCTTGCTACGAGCAGGAGCAGACCCGCCTGCATGTCGCGCAGATCCTGGCGCTTCAGGTACAGATCACCGAGAAGACCGTTCGCGCCGCCGATGAGAGGAAGTTCATCTTTGGTCGCATCAAGACGCTCGAAGAGACGATGGCCACTCAGCACGCTCAGGTCCAGGAGGAGCTCGCGCTTATTCGGAAAGAGCTCAAGGAGGGCTTGGAATCGATCGTCGAGCAGACCCAAAGGGGACGTAAGCCGCCGGCTGCCAAGAGCGCAGGCAATGGAGCAGCGGCAAAGAATGGCAAGGCAGGCAGCCCTACCAGCAAGAAGGCCGCGACTAGTGCGGCGAATGCAAAGAAGCGCAAGCAACCTTCCGCCGAGGGGATCGAGAACATCTGCACCCCCAGCGCTGATGTGGGCCAGCCTTCGATGCTACGACCTTCGCCTCCGCAGAGGCCGGGCAGCGGCTTCTCTGATTCACGAATCTCATTCCAGGTGCAGGACGCATCGTTCCCGCACATCCAGCCACAGACACAGGCCTATTCAAAGTCGGCGCCGCCCTGTGTGCAAACGCACCAGCAGTCGGGTGGCTCGATCGAGATGGGCCTCTGCTCGTGATGTGGACGGTCTCTATCCCTCTTGGCCAGATTGAACGCCGATGAGGGGCGGACATCCTTAGGTGCTTCTGAATGGACGATGTGATCATGATGATTGTGTTGTCCGATGTCTTCTCGCTAAGCAAATGACTGTGGTGTCCTCATACAAGGTCATGTCAGACGATGGTCTCCTTGTGAGCTCAGAAGCGAAGCCAATCCTCGTCTGTCAATGAGCGTAACATTTCGGAAGGAGAAAAATAGAGCTGTGGCTGCACGCAGTTCTGTCGGCCCACGCTACAAAAGCTTTGAAAAGGCTCCGAGGTTCGGAAGACGCACCCGCCCGAGCCGCGTCGTGCCAAGTGGGCGATTTGGGATTGTGCGCCCACACAAAGGGCAGAGCGAGAGCGGGCGCCTTCGTGGCTGCAATCCCGGCATGAGAAAACGCTCCGAGCTTGCCACTGCCTCGCTGCTCGGCGCCTTTGTCCAGCCGTCCGTCGCTGTGGTGCTTGCTTGTAGCTTCTGGCAAGGGCGACTGGCATTCGCCGGAGCCATACTGACCCTCTCGCATGGTCGCAATGCTGGTCGCAATGCTGGCTTGAGACCACCATCATCTTCCCTAAACAGTAGCAAGCGCGCCCTCGGCAGCACACCTTCTCGCATTGTTTCCGGTAGCCGCCCGCCAGACCAGCGCCCCACCAATTGTTCGATTGCATACGCGGACGCTTTGACCCCACCAGACCCCTCACACCGGCATTGTTCCGAACTGCAGTTGTCTGCACGGCACCTTTCAGAAAGAGTCCGAGACGCAGTACTTTTAAGCCTGCCTCTCTTCACCGCAGCCAACCTGGTCTTCCCTCTCCCCAGTGCTACTCAATCTTCGCTTGAGCTTCTATTGTTCTCACGCCCACCTGGCACATTCGAACCGGTCGCTATATAATTGAACTAGACGATCGAGTGCGGGTCCAATCATCATCAACGTCACAAGGCCTTCGTTCATATGACCTCTCACGACCACTCGAGCATGTCCGGCATGTCAGGCATGTCAGGCACGTCCGGCATGTCTGGAATGGACGGATCCTCCAACGCTTGCACCATGAACATGCTCGGCAACTGGCAGACGATCAACACCTGTATCCTCACGTCATCATGGCACATTAGGACAGAAGCCCAATTCGCCGGCACATGCATCGGCGTCTTTCTGATTGTCTTCCTCATCGAGACGGTGCGAAGATGGAGCCGCGAATTTGACCGATGGATCCTGGAGCGCGCCATGGTTCAGAGGAGGGAGGCTCGTCGCCGCACACAGCAACTCAAGACGGAGATGGCCTCGCGTCTCGCCGATGCCGATCCATCGCAGGACCGATCGACCATGAAGCAGAAGCTGGAACAGCTCGACAGCATCTTCTTCGGCATTCCGCAAGGCAGGTCCGGATGCCGCCAAGCGGCACTTGACTCGATGCGCTTCCGTCCGCAGATGTGGCAACAATTGCTGCGCTCGCTCTTGTACGGCGTGCAATTCACCGGCGCTGTAAGTACCCCCTGACGAGCATCCGATCCACTCGTCACAACTCTCGAAGCTGATGCTGATGCTGACTATCTCGTCGTGCCTACTCCTCGCTCCGACCCCAGTACCTGATCATGCTGATCGCCATGACGTTCAACGGCTACATCATCATCGCGATCGTGGCTGGTGGAATCTTTGGTCACTTCTTTTCGACGTGGGACACCCTGGGTTCCTCGCATCTGGTCGACATCGACACGCTCGGCCTGCCATCGGAAGGCGGAGCGGTCGTCGCGCAATCGGACGCCGCGGCAGCCCCGTGCTGCCAGACCGGAGCTGGCAAGGACTCTGCGAGCCTATCGAGCGGGTCGGACGAGTCCAGTCAAGCGAAGCAACATGTTGTCGCGCTACCCCAGCATGGCTACGGCTCGGGCGCCTGTTGCGTGTAACCGCTGCTTCACCTGACTATAGACCTGCAATGCCCAACTCTTCGTCTCTCTGTACTGTCTGTTGTCTGTGGAATAACACTTGCGTCCACAGCCACAAGCCAAACCGAGCCGATCGCAGTACGAATGGTTGTTCCAAGGTCCAGAGTTGAGCCGAGCCGAGAGCATGGTGAAGCGGGCCTGAGAGAGCCTTTTGAGATTTCCAGCTGCAGCTCAAAAGCTCAAGCAACGCGTGCGCTTGCCTGCACCTGCGGCTGCACGTCCCCTTGGCTGAGCGCGCGTGCTCGGCAGAGGGGCGCCGCCAACCAACACTCGAATTCGCAAAGGCACGGGCAGGCGCACGCTCAGGTCGCCGTGTTTGACCCAGTCCTGACTTCAAGAGCTCTTCCTCCACGACTCCCGCACGGACGAGCTTTATCAGCTTTGACCGGTCCGACAGGTGCTGTCACTCTCGCCACCACTTCTTTAGTCGACCTCCAGATCGCCATGGTCTCTTCCACCCCATCTTCTCCAGCTGTGGCTGCGGCTGCGGCTGCGGCTTCGACATCGGCTTCGACACCAGCGCCGAGCGACGCAGTCGATGACAAGACCGATGTGGCGCCGTTCACCGATTCAAACGCGGCTCATGATAGCTCAGAAGGCACATACCAAGCGCTTGAGCAGGAAAGGGCGATATCTACATTGTCGGAAGATCCGCTCGCTGATGCGATAGATCAACTTGCTGTGAACGAGGCAGGCCCGACAGTCGGAGGAGCCGAAGCAGCATTCAACGCAGACAGCGCACAGGCCTCGGATCCAACACCACAACTCGAACACCAAGCAGCGGAAGACGCCGACGCCGACGCCGACAGAGCAGGCGAGCCGGCTGAAAACAACTCTGCCAATGTCATACAAGTCGAAGATACCGCCGACAAATCTCACGGAACGGCCAGCGCTGCCGACAACGATGCGGCGACCAGCTCGCCGACCCAGCAGCCGGACAGAGATACGCAAGCGGATGTGTCGACTCCACTAGCTCCGTCTACGACTGCAGCCGCGGTCGAGGAGCAAGCGGAACTCGCCGAGACCCCGACAGAACCATCGGCTGCTGCCGAACAGGGATCTGACTCGCCGGCTGAAGCAAGCTCACCACCTCCAGAACCATTGGAAAAGGACATACCTCCGACACCAGCTTCGAAAGAAGCGGCACCGATGTCGGCGGAGGACAGGGAGACAGAAGCTGCCTCCCCTTCGACGCCGTCCGCGGCAGCGATCGGACGATCAGAGAGGGAAGCGCTAGCAGATCCTGAGAGTGTGGCAGCCGTTGCGCATGCGTTCGGTCGCGATTCTCCAGCGCTGCGCTCGTCAACAGACACGCCGAAGCGTGTGGCCACGCCAATCGAGACAGCGATCATGAGCAAGCCCTCGCAAAGCAGTGCCGCAGATGCTGTCGCGGCCAAAAGCATTGTCGCAGTACCGTCCGACCAACCGCAGCCCTCTGAAGTTTCGCGCAGTGACCTCGATGCCGAGTCCGAAAAGACTTCAGGTCAGGACAGCGGCGCCTCCCGCGGTGGCATCAAGATCGGCAAGGGACCTCCCCCGGCAACTCAGGCAAGCGAAGAACTGCCGTTCGACTTCAATCGCTTCTTAGAGCAGATGAAACATCGCAGTGCTCAGCCCGTCGCCGAGTACGTCCGCAGCTTCATCAAAGGATTCGCAAAGAAGCCGTACCGCACTCAGGACCAGATCAAGCTCATCTTTGACTTTCTCGACTTCATCGCCGCGAGGATGCGCGAATGCGATGTGTGGAGGAGCCTCGGCGAGACTGACTTCGAAAATGCCAAGGAGGCCATGGAGAAGCTCGTGATGAACCGTCTCTATCCGTACACCTTCACTCCTGCGGTGCAGAAAGAGGGTCGCTGGGCGGTCCAGACCGACGACTTGGAGCGCGACCGCGTGCTCCAGCAGCGCATCGCCCTGTTCGGCTGGCTCAAGGAGGAGCACCTCGACGTGCCTGTGGGCGACCACTCGCGCGGCTTTATCGAGTTCTCGATCCAGGAGCTCCTCAAGATCAACCATTACAAGGCGCCCCGTGACAAGCTCATCTGCATCCTCAACTGCTGCAAGGTCATCTTTGGCATGATCCGCCACTTGTCGACGCAGGAGAATGCAGACACGTTCATCCCCGTGCTCATCTTTGTCGTCCTCAAGGCGAATCCGGAGCATCTCATCTCCAATGTCGAGTACATCAGCCGCTTCCGTAATCCGGACCGCCTCTCGAGCGAGTCGGGCTACTATCTGTCGAGCTTGATGGGAGCCATCGCGTTCATCGAGACCATGGACTACACATCGTTGAGCAATATCACGCAGGACGAGTTCGAGAAGCGAGTCGAGGAGGCCGTCTCCTCGCTGCCGGAGCCCGAGCCGTCGGCCACTGCGATCGAATCGTCTCTGCGCGCCCAGCCGTCGACGCCGCCTCCAAGAGGCCTGCAGCCCGGCTTCGGCGGCTCCGAGCATCAACGCAGCGTGAGCGGCGTCAGCGTGTCAGCGCCGTCAGGACCAGGCGAAGAGGCTGCCAAGGCGCTTCCTTTCACACCGATGGCCGCCTCGCTCGCCGACGACACGCGCGCCTTCTTCATGCGAACCGGCGAAGCGGCGCGCACGGGGCTCAGCCGACCCATGGGTGCGCTGGGCCGACTGATCAACGAAGGAATCGAGGGCATCCGAACGCCCAGCAGCAGCAACAACGAGAGCGGCGCGTCGACCGAGAGGCACAACTCACCAGCTCCAGGCTCTGGGCCCAGCTCTGCAGGCATGTCGCAGTCGACGTCGCGATCCAAGCTTTTCGGCGGTTTGTTCGGATCGCTCGACACCTCGGACGCTGCGGCGCAGGAGCGCGCACGCTCGGCGGGCTATCCCGGTCAGCAGGGAGGACGACGTCCGGCGACACTTCTCGACGACGAGCCACAGACGCCTTCGACGGGAGACCTTGCGCAGGACGGCTTCCATCCGTACCAAGCCGGCGGCGCAGGAGGAGTCTTGGGTGCACCGCCTCGACTGGTGCCGCGACCCAACATGCCGCAGCGCAACTACTCGATCGACGAAGCCATGTTTGACGACGAGTCGGCGGGCCGACGCAACCTGATGGCCGCTTCCGCGGGCTCGAGAGCGGGTCGGAACGACACCGACTACTTGGATTCGGATGACGAAGAGGATGGCATGGGCGGATCTCACGCGAACCGTGGAGCGCCCAATGCAGCCGCCGCCGAGTACATGCGCCGCCGGATGCAGATGCAGCAAGACTTTGGCCCGGGCGTCAATGCCGAGCTGCCATCGACGCCATCAAGACGCGCGGGATACGAAGGCATGGATCCAAGCCAGCTCCAGCCTGGCCGACGGGAAGAGGTGGCCATGGAGAGCGCACAGACCGAGCAGGCGATCCAGCGCTCGCTCATGGATCAGAACCGGCTCGAGGCGATGCAGGCGGACGAGGCAGCGCAGAACTCGGCGAGCATGGAGACGCTCAAGTCGATCTTCCCGAGCATGGACGATGCCTTGATCCAGATGGTGCTGCAGGGCTGCGAAAACAACGTCGAGACGGCCATCGACCGGCTGCTGGAGATGCAGTGAGAGCGCATCAAGGTTGCAATGCCATCACAAGCTTTTCCTTTGTTAGCAGCTCGAAGGCGGGGCGTAATTACGTGAGAACGAGGCTACTTGGGCGTCTCTTTGGAAGCGAATCGGGCACGGGACGATGCATGGCAAATCTTGGCATTCTTCTGTAGGATATGGACTCGTGGCCGAAATGAGGCGGCCGCAAGCTGAGGATAAAGGCGATGCAATTGAACAGGGAAACGAGGCGATGCGCGTTGTTAGCCGAGGCAGGTGGGCCGAACACTGTGCATGCCGTGTGAAGCGAGTGACACTGGATGGACGTGGGCTATCAATAATCTCGCGAGGAGAGGGTGGGGGCAGCTTTCGGCGGTGGGACGGGGTGTCGATCGGGAAGATGAGCCGAAGAAGGAAAGCGAGGGTCGAGACCTTTTGCCGAAAATGGAATAAAAAATGGCGCCGGGTAGCGTGGGTTCGCTTAAGGGCATGCGCACATGGCGCAAGGTGCATGGTCCCAGTTCTCGGCGCGACTTCGCCGCGAGGGTGCAGAAGGCGTGTCTCCACGTCTCGGCCCAAGTCTTCGGGATGAAGCCAATACACTCCACTCGCCTTCAATAGTCGAAACGGGTCGCCGAGACGGACCGATGCCAAGACGCAACAAGAATAGACTCGTGCTTGCATTGGGAGAATGGGAACACCTGCGGAGAAGCCGTCTGCAGCGCATGCACACTGCATCATGGCACTATGTGTTGCACCATTGGGGCATGGAGCCGCACCTCACTTGCTGTATTGCTAATTCGAGTCGCCTTATCATCTTCGCCTACAAGGCTTCTTGAGAGTCCGGGATGCCGAACGTGCTGTGTCGGCAGGAACCTGCAGTGCGTTCGGCTTGCGCTGCATGGACATGTGCCATTGCGCATTGGTCAGCAGAGTGTACCAATCCACAGCACGATTGGCCGGTGCGGATTGAGAAACTTTGGGCGTGGAAGGAGGGATGGCCAGGAAGCTGAAACCTAGCAGATGCGACTCCGACCGCGCCAAGTTCTCAGGCTTTGCAGCTGTCCCTGAAGGTTCGCCCAACAGTACCGAATTTCGGTACAGACTTGGCCCCGCTCGGCCTGACGTTGCTCGCTTGGTGGCTTTATCCGCCTCGATGCGCCTCCACTCCCGCGCTTGCCACGCTGCCGAACTGTCAGTCTTCCTTTGGCGGCGCCTCACTTCTGCCGCTCGTGCTGAGTTGGATGGGCGGGATCTTCCCAGTCGAGTCTAGAAGCTCCCGGTTGATGCCTCGCTCCTCTCTGATGCTGTGCGAACAAGCTCTGGCTCTGTTCCCACCGGCCCAAAGTAAGCTCAGCCAGTGACAATGGGCATGGCCAAATAATGCACACCCTGCGGCGGCAAATTGAGTGGCGCAGACCAGCTGCATGCCTTGCAGCCTTGTGCATTTGCGCCCCTGGCCCTGTTTTGCGCAGCATGAACCTTGTTCCTGTGCGGCCTGCCGCCTCTGCTCGTCTGCGCCAACCCGGAGTCCTCGGGTTCACCTCGACAGCGACCAGACGATCGGATCGCTCCTGTGCAGCAACAATAGCAGCGACACTTCACTTGATGCTTCAGGGCAGCGGCCACTCCCCTTCCCTCTTCACCATCGTCTTCGTTGATGGTGATGCCCTTCCATTTGCACTTCCGGGCTTTGCAGCTCGTGTGACCGAATCTGGACGCACCTATTCGTGTCAAGTCTGACGCTTCGCCCTGGCTTCAACGACCGGCTTGAACCCATCCTCCGCACTCGGTCCTCGGAGTACTGCTCTCACTCTTCGTCATCGGAACTCGGCCCCTTGACGGCTTGTGACGCCTTCCGACCCTTACCGACCTTCCTTTTGCGCCGCCAGGAACCCTGCATCGGATGGCGTGGTCTCGTCAGGCCGATATCGTCAATGACCCAGCGTGCCTCACTCAAGCCCTCCAATTCGAGGCAGTCGTGCGAGCTTACACGCGATACCGCGCATCGGGCGTCCGCGAGCGATCATGGCATCCTCAGCGTCCGCGCTTTCTTGGGAAGGCGACGAAATGATGCACATCTACCTCTGCGACTACCTGCGCAAGCGCGGCTACACACAGGCGGCGCTCGCGCTGAGCGTGGAAGCCGGCCTCAACCAGCAACAGGTACCACCCATCGATGCTCCACAGAGCCTGCTTTTTGAATGGTGGGTCATCCTCTCGGAACTTCTGGCTGCAAAGATGGACCCGCGGCCACCCGCATACACACAGAGCAGCACAACTGGACTCGGGGCAATCCCATTCGGCAGCGTATCGGACGCGGAGAATGCTGCTTCAAACAGCCAGAGGTCGACGGCATGTCAATCACAACCGCAGCCGATCACAGCACTACCAGGTGCGGCCCAGCATGGCGAGGAGAGTCAGGGCGGTCGCATTGCGTCTGCACACATCTGGCCTCGGCAACCACCTCAATCGCAACCTTCTGTCTTGGCAAAGTCGTCAGAGCCATCAACAGCCCCTGCATCGACTTCTGGCCAAAGCGGCACCCAGACCACCCAGCCTCAACAGCCGGGAGCGACGCAGCAGCGAGGACCACCCTCGACTCTATCGCCACAAGACCTCGAGGCAAGCAACAGGATTGGGCTCGCCAGGCCGGCCAGCCGCGTGCTCATCCAGCAATGCATGGACATGATGAACTTTGGCGCCAAACCTATCGAGGCTCTGTCGGCTGCCGAGGCGCGGGCGCTCGCGAAGCGCGTGACACGCTTGCAGACGGCTCAGAACGAAGCACAGATGCGGCTCGCCAAGCTGCACGGCCTGCATCCGCCCAAGCCGCTTCCGAGCGTGCTGAGCCCGGCTCCGCAGCCAAGTCAAGCATTGCCATCGACCCAGGGCATGTCCGGGCTGGAGCCCAACCAGCCCATGTATCCGGGCGCTCGAGCTGGGCAGAAGCGCAAGGAGTCTCCGAATCAGATAGGCGCAATTCCCTTGCTGCGTCGGCTCTCGCAGCCGAATCGCTCGGGCTCTCCGAACAGTTCGTCGGTGCCTACTCCCTCGATGAGGGCCACGCCCACATCGCAGCCGCCTTCGCCTATCGGACCAGCTATGGACAATGCATTCTCATCTGGCGTCCCGCTGCATTCGGTGTTTCGGCGGCCTTCGTCGAGCATCGAGACGCCTCCGTCGCTGATGCCACCAGGCTCGGCAGGGTCGCGCTGCGTTAGTCCGCAGGTGGCAATGGTGCATCCCTCTGGCCTGCCATTCACGTCGCCGGGTGCTGCTAGCGTCATGAGTCTCGGTGCCGACTGGCCCGGCTCAGCAAGTGACTCGCAGTCGCCCGTGTATGGTCTGCAACCGCACGCGCAAGCGTGGTCGAGCTTTGGCAGTCCGGACTTGTTGTATCCGACCGCAAATGTCCAGGACTCTGCAACAGCTTTCTGGCAGCCAGGAGCAAGCAATACTTTGCAGGCAGCGACGGGGATGGACACGGCAATGCCACCGCCTGTCTCGCCGGCATACGCACACGGACCCGGCTGGACGCCGAATGCATTCGCTGCTGGCGATGGCGGCAAAGGAGGTCAGATGGATGCATTCGCTGTGTTGGGGAACCAAACTGCCTTTGTCGGAGATCCCGTAACGCGGTGGAATCAGGCCGACGCACAGGCGTATGCGCTCGGTCTCGGCAACCAGAGTGGTGGATGAGGTGGACCGCGTGCTGTATTCATGGTTGTACTTTTGGGATCGCGCAAATGTCGAGACCGCTTTGATATGTGCGCTGAAGCTTGTGAATTGCAAATGTGAGTGTGCGGAATGCGGGTCAGGCTGAAGAATCAGGACTGGTGCTTCTGGGCGGTTTCCTTCTGGAGCTGCTCTGGCGACTTGGAGTGCTTCTCGCCGTGCACGGCATCCTCCGAGTTGGTGGGAGCACCAGAGGACGAGGCGGAGCCGGACTGGTTGGCAGCCTGGGCAGTCTCCTTCTGGAGCGTCTTGGGGTCCTTGTCGTGCTTGTCGGCCTTGACAGAGGCGCCCGAATGCGTGTCCTTGTTGAGCACACGAGGGTCGTCCGTTCGCCTCACCTATCGTTCGAACAGCGCGTGGGTAAAGAACGTCAGCTTCGCGTCCATCATGGGAGGCGCAGCGCCGTCGTACTTACGGTGGAGGTCATGAGGGTGCGGCGGGCGGCAGCGGCCCGGACGGTCGAGAAGACGGGAGCGGAGGTACGAAGAAGCGACATTGCTGTAGATGGAGACGGCAGATGCAATGGTGGTGGTGGTCGGAAGGCAAGACAGATGAACGGCGTAGCTAAGCCTACTGAGTCGAGAGAGTGACGGAATTATGCCGGTTGGCGATGCAAGGCGAGCTGCAACGCTTTGCGTCCGGAAGCGGCGCGTTAGTAATCCGGACACCGCCGCACGGACAGCTTTGCGGACGCTGCTGGAACTCGCGTGCGGCATACGCGGTGTGACATGGCTGGCCGATCGACCAGCAGCGGACGCACCAACAGCGCCGATTCAGGGTCTTGTCGCGGTCGTGCCAAGTCGGGCAGGTGTCAAGGCTAGCCCAGCAGCCACCATCGAGAGGCAGCCTCCAGTGACATCACTATGCACGGCTCGCCCTCCACAACGTTACCAATCCGTGCGTTCTCGAATCCATTTTCTTGGACAATACTTTGCGCGACGTAACATTTTGGAGCTTTTCTCGACATGGCTCCCACGTGGCTATGAGCAAAGGAGACCTCGACTTTAACCTGCCGATGTCGTTCGACAGCCTTGCAGGATCGAGGCGAGGTCGGCCACGCCGCGCTCTCTGTGAGGCTGCTGCGTACAGAAAGGCGAGCCTTGACGAGGCTGCTGACTGGAGCGGTCAGGGGACAATTGGCAGGCTGTAGCAAGGTGGGCGCTCGGAGCCTTTTTTTCTTCGCCTTCTTAGCTCCAGACTCTCCCCGAACAGTGGGCGCCTTGCAGGATCCCAACCGCGACCCGAACTGGTGGCGCGTTTATGCCCCGCAGGGACCCTTCCTCCCGCTCGGCTGGAATAAAGCGTGCTTTTGTTGGCAACACCTGGCCGCCAGATCTCTCGTTGAAAGATGGCTTCCTCGGAGCCTTTCCCGCCCGCAGGCTCTCCGGCGGCGGCGTCGTTCGTGAGGGGCCGGCACTTTGCCACCCGCGACACACGCAAGGCACCCGGAGCCTTGAGATCCGCCTGCCACGAGCTCATCTCGCGACCAGTCGACCCACTCTGTGTCCGGTTGGCACTGTCGCTTGCGCCCCCCTGTCCCTGCAACCCCAAGGCAGCTTATAAAGAGGGCACGGTGTTGAGTAGTGTCACCTCTTTCTGTTCACGATCCACCTCCGTTCCCATCCCAAGCCCCTCTTCCGACGAAGCTGGCAACCCTGCCTCGACATACATTCCGCATCATGAAGTTTGGACTGCCCCTAATTGTGCTGGCATTCGCCTCGTCAGCAGCTGCGCACTTCACCCTGGACTACCCGACGACGCGTGGATTCGACGAGGACAAGGAGGACAACAACTTCTGCGGCGGCTTCTCCAACGTCTCGCTGCCGCGCCAGCCATGGTACTACCGAAACGGCCCTGTGCAGATTGACAGCCACCACGACTCGGCGACGGTGAACATCTATATCTCCTTCGACGTTCCCACTGGCTCCGAGTCATTCCTCAAGACGTCGAACGGCACTTCGGTGCCTCCCCTGCGCCAGAACGTTGCCATCAAGGGCGAGGGCGAGTTCTGCTTCCACGCCAATGCTTCCAGCCTCGACGTTCCCGGCGTGCGCGTTGCCGACGGCACCAACGCTACGATCATGGTAGAGTTCATCAGCGTGCACGGACGCCTGTACCAGTGTTCGGACGTCACCTTCACCTCGGATGCTAGCGTCGGCGCCAATCTCACCTGCACCGACTCGCTCACCTCGGGCAGCTCGAGCTCCAGCTCGAGCTCGAATTCCAGCTCCACCTCGCCGGCTTCCACTTCGTCGACACCGGCTCCGTCGAAGGCCAACGGCGCCATGGCTAGCGCCGTGCCCAATATCGCCCTGCTGGTGCTGCCTGCACTGCTTGCTGGTGCCCTCGTATCGATCTCGATGTAGAAGCTTCGAAAGTGCGAAAGGTCAAGGCGATGCAAGGCAAAAGGCCATCGGCATCGGGTACATCGGGTCTAGTAAACCGATCGTGGTAGGAACCATCGCTGGCCTGTGCGTACAAAAATTCATGTTTTTCCATCCTTTTTTTGTGCCTTTTTTTCGGCGTTTCATCACAACTTTGCTGAGGTGCTGTAGGATACCGAACGAATGACGTTCGTCACCCGCCCTGAAAAGCACGCTAGCGAGCTCAATTCTCCAGGCCAACTCTAATCGAAAGGTCCGATGGCTATAACAGCACGTGAGAGAAGCTGATACAGAGCCTCATGACCCGCCATTGCGAGTCAGCAGACTCGATGGGAAGGACAGCTAGGAACACGTGAACCGTGCGCGAATAGAAGGGGTTTGGTCCGCGTTGCGCGAGGCAGCTTCTTAGAGCCCCAAGGGTCCGCCGTCAAGG
The DNA here is from genome assembly GCA_003004715.1 of Moesziomyces sp. F5C1. Classification (NCBI taxonomy): domain Eukaryota; kingdom Fungi; phylum Basidiomycota; class Ustilaginomycetes; order Ustilaginales; family Ustilaginaceae; genus Moesziomyces; species Moesziomyces sp. F5C1. The sequence continues at coordinate 153,246 of NXFR01000023.1, read as the reverse complement.
GAGTCAATATGGAGGCTATGACTGGGCCTTCAGGTCGACTGCGAGTACCATACAGGCTGAGGAACGTCTGTCATGGCTTGAGCATTGGTTCCGTTGCACAATGCAAGGTTGGTGGGAGCGAGTCTGAGGCAGAGTAGCACAACAGACACTGTGCGCTGCCTTCCTCGTGTGTACGCGGTCAAGGGCTGCCACAGTCATAGGGCCGTGTGCGGAGCTCCAAGTCGAGATTTTATTCGAAAATCGCAGGAGCAGGACATTTCCCCCCTTTTTTGACCCGCCCCGCAGCCCACCGGAAATTCCAGGACGTGCAGACTGAATGCACTGATCAGCAGCACAGTCACCCGCCCGCTCACGCCCAAAAATCCCGATTTTCGCATTTTTCGATTTTCAGCAGGCGTGCATCGATGAAAGCGGCAGCCGATCCAGACAGCGCAGCGCCCGACCGGCAGCCTCGGTATTTGGGCGACAGGTCGAGGCGGCGAGGCGAGCGAGAGACTGGGCACGAGCCCCACTTCTGGCGTTGGCGCTTTGCACCGATCAGGCAGAAAACTGGCTGGCCAATCATTCACCCGAATCGCCCTCCACCAACCCTGCCCGCATCCCTTTCCACCATCTCCGTCGCGAAAAAACCAACGTCCTGCGCTTCGCTTGCCGCACCTTTGCTATTGTCACGAACGTACAACGAGACGCGAAGACCAGCGTGTGTTACTTCTGCACGTCGACCCTCGGAACATCGATCGCGACTAGGCCAAGCACGTGAGCTTCTGCACGAGTCAGCAAACAACAGCCTGCAGCGCTCGGCGTCCGACACATCATACGACGCTCAACGCACGCTCCGCATCCTTCTTCTCGACCTGCATCGACCTGCACCTACGTCTAGACGGTCACGCTGCTGCTGCTCCGTCCGCAGCCTCCCATCCGCTCGATCTACGTGTTATCAGCGTCGGAAAACACGCCAAGCGAGTAACGCCCCGCCGCCATCCGAACCCGCCCGCACCTAGATCCAACATACGCGTGCGAAAGCGTCAGGAACTATACCTTGCTCATCCTGTCCGCACCGGCTCCCGCTTGCGACACTGCGCTTCTGCTGGCTACAGTCAATTCGGCCGCCGCAAATCACGCACACACACGAACGCGAAGCTGCGATCCCCTCTAACTCGACATAATGGAGAAGGAAGGTGATCCTTCTGGAGGCTGGCGCTTTGCGCAGTGCTTCGGTGACAAGGGCGAAGTCGAAGAAATCACCGAAGGTAAGCTCCCCTCTTTCCTTTTAGCCAGACGCGGAGGCATCGTGATGGCTGCCCCGTTCGGGCGTCACCTATCCCCACGCGGAGATGAGGACGCCGTTGAGCGCGTGGTCTCCCGCACCTTGCTGCTCTTTTAGGAAGGAGTCTCAAACCGCTGATATCATCTCTATCCTTTGTCCTGGCGTATCTGCTCATCGTACAGCGGACATCATCTCAACCGTCGAGTTCGATCACACGGGCGACTACCTCGCTACGGGTGACAAGGGTGGTCGTGTGGTTCTTTTCGAGCGCAACGACTCCGTGAGTTTCTTCTCCTGACCGCGTGTTTGCACACACGTGCCTGTTCTGGCCTTTGCTGACCCCTGCGCTCATCTCCTTGCTCGCCCGGCCGTGCAACCCATCAGAAAAAGGGTTGCGAGTACAAGTTCCACACCGAGTTCCAGTCCCACGAGCCCGAGTTCGACTATCTCAAGTCGCTCGAGATCGAGGAGAAGATCAACAAGATCAAGTGGTGCAGGAGGCAAAACGCCGCCCACTTCTTGCTGAGCACAAATGGTAAGTGCAACCGAATGCTGCCCGTCTTTGAACGCACGGGGCTGATCGTTCCCTCTTGCTTCGTACCCAAACAGACAAGACCATCAAGCTTTGGAAGGTGTTCGAAAAGACGCTCAAGCTCGTCGCCGAGAACAATCACAACGGAACCGAGTACGGTCAGATGCGCGACCCAGACGTGCATCCATCACTACTGCCCATCCCCAAACCCGTCCCCGGCAGCGGCATCGGTCTGCGTCTGCCCCGTCTCACACCCGTCGACACCATCATCGCTGCCGTCCCAAGGAAGATCTTTGCCAACGCGCACGCGTACCACATCAACTCGGTCTCGGTCAACTCGGATGGCGAGACGTACATCAGTGCGGACGACCTGCGTATCAACCTGTGGAACCTCAACATCAGCGACCAAAGTTTCAACATCGTCGACATCAAGCCAGTCAACATGGAAGAGCTCACAGAGGTCATCACGGCGGCCGAGTTCCACCCGATCCACTGCAACCAGTTCGTCTACTCGAGTTCCAAGGGCACCATCAAGCTGGCCGACATGCGCGACTCGGCGCTGTGCGATGCGCACGCCAAGCAGTTCGAGGAGGAGGAGGATCCGTCGACCAAGTCGTTCTTCAGCGAGATCATCAGCAGCATATCCGACGTCAAGTTCAGCCGCGACGGACGCTACATCTTGTCGCGCGACTACCTCACGCTCAAGATCTGGGACGTCAACATGGACAACAAGCCGGTCAAGACGATCCCCATCCACGACCACCTGCGCTCCAAGCTGTGCGACCTGTACGAGAACGACTGCATCTTTGACAAGTTCGAGGCGCTCTGGGGACCCGATGGCAAGAAGGTGTTGACGGGCAGCTACAACAACTACTTCCACGTGTTTGACAAGGACGACAGCTCCGACGTGGTGCTGCAGGCGGACAAGTCGGCGTTCAAGGCCAAGCGCATGGCGGGCGCGGGCAAGAAGGGCAACAAGGGCGCCAACAGCACGCTCGGCGCACCAGGCCAGGTCAACCTCGACAATCCGGACTTTAACAAGAAGATCCTGCATGCCAGCTTCCACCCGCGCGAGTACACCATCGCGATCGCAGCCACCAACAACCTCTTCATCTTTTCGGCAAACAACCCGGCAGGCATCCCCATGGCGTAAACGCAGATGCTCCGCCGCCGATTTCTTCATCCCTCTCTCTCACACTCATCTGGAAGCTTTACCCCCCGCATGCGGCCTGCATGTCGCCGCTGCTTGCCTGTCAGTGTCCTTCGTGCATCGTCGTTCTCCGCCCCTTGTACTACTCTTGTCTCGTCCTCTCGATCTCCTCTGTCGTGAATCTGTGATCTTTTCACCAGCCCACTTTGAATTTCGGCTCTGAAGGCGGTGATATTGTGAGGCATGGATACAGAGCATCTTTGAGCGGCATGAAGGAGGGTGAAGGATCAGACCTCGCCTTCTTCGGGCTCGGATTCGTCGTCTCTGCGGGCGCGTTTTGGCTGAGCAGTGGCGGTTGTTGGCGCCGACTCGGCTTCGGATGCAGTGCCATTGGGAGCAGGAGGATCCTTGCGCTTTCGGGACTCCGAGTCGGCGCGGATACAGAGCATCTTTGAGCGGCATGAAGGAGGGTGAAGGATCAGACCTCGCCTTCTTCGGGCTCGGATTCGTCGTCTCTGCGGGCGCGTTTTGGCTGAGCAGTGGCGGTTGTTGGCGCCGACTCGGCTTCGGATGCAGTGCCATTGGGAGCAGGAGGATCCTTGCGCTTTCGGGACTCCGAGTCGGCGCGGATACAGAGCATCTTTGAGCGGCATGAAGGAGGGTGAAGGATCAGACCTCGCCTTCTTCGGGCTCGGATTCGTCGTCTCTGCGGGCGCGTTTTGGCTGAGCAGTGGCGGTTGTTGGCGCCGACTCGGCTTCGGATGCAGTGCCATTGGGAGCAGGAGGATCCTTGCGCTTTCGGGACTCCGAGTCGGCGCGGTCGGCTTCGGCGAGCTTGTCGCGCTGTCTGCGCACGAATTTGTCCCACGCCCATTCTGGGATCCTCTCATCGTCCGCCAGTGCGTCTTTGTACTCTGCAAGGTCGCTGACGCGCGCACTGATGTCTTGGAAGGATGCGTCGAGGTCGAGGGGAGGGTCGACCTTCTTGAATGCGTAGCGCAGGTCTTCGATGCGGTGACGGTGCTTGCGTTCCAGACGACGCCGTTCTTCGGCCTGCTTGCGCTGCTCCTCCTCGGCGAGATATGCGACGAGCTCCGAGTAGATCTGGCGCAGCGTGGCGTCCGGCACACCGCAGCCAGCGGTCCAGTCGAGGAACTCGGCCTCGGTCGTAGACGGCGTCACCTGGTGGCCGGCTTTGGATGCGTGCTGCAGTGCATCGGCCGTCTGGCGCTCCAGCTCCTGGTCCAGGTCGTCGACCAGATCAAAGAACATCTCGAGCGGCGTAGACCCCGGCTGGCCCACGGCGCGTACAAAGTCTGGGTCGTCTTTGAGAAGCGGAAACACCTCTCCCCATGTGGAGCGTGCGCGGATCTGTCCCTCGGCCTGAAGCTTCTTGAGCAGGTCGCGGAAAGCATCTCTGTTCTGCCTCTCTTTGCGGCGCCTCGCGTCGGCCTCGGCACGCTTGGCCGCCTCGGCGTCCTTTTCGATGGACTGCATGAGCTCCTCAAACACCGCCAGCATGTCGCTCGTATCCATGGCGCCGAGATGCTCGTCCTCGATGTACTCCTGCGACTCGAGGATGGTGCGGTGCGCATCGCGCCAGCGCGTAAACACGTCGGCCTCGAACGTCTTGAGCAGCGCGAGCAGCATCTCCTTGTTGCGCACGCGCAGCTTGGCTTCCGCCTCTTGCTCTGCCTGGCGTATCTCGCCCATCGCCGCCGCGAACACCGACTTGGCCTCCGCTTCCGACGTGGTCTTCTTCCACACTGGCGTGTCGCCTAGGAACTTTTTGGCCGTGGCGAAGCTCGAGTAGCTCTTGATGCGAGCGTCACTCGCGAGGAGCTTTTTGAACTGCGGCTTGAGCTGCTCCAGACGCGCGGCTGCCTCCTCGGCGCGCTTGGAGCGGAGCGCATCGATGTGCTTGTGGAAGGCGGCCTTGCGCTCGGCGATGGTCTTGAGCGCCTTGTAGAGCGGGTTGGTGATGATTGTGCGCATCGTCGTCTCCCACGTCCAGTCAACATCAACGCCCGTCTGCTCGAGCAGCTGTATGAATGCCGCTTCTGCAGCTTCTTTGTCGCCCTTGAAGTTGAGTTCTATCGCGCCCGACATGGACTGAGCGATGGTGGACCCTCGAGCTGATCCCGCTGGATTGGAAGAGGGTGCCGCCGAGCCAGCGAGAGGTGTGTTGGTGCCTGAAGCTCGGGACATCGGATTGGGGGAGAGCGCGCCTGGGGTTCTTGAAGACATCGGAGTCGATGCGAGCGGTGACAGATGTCCTGCTGCTGGGACCGGACTAGGCACGGCATTGTTAGGCGACTGTGCCAGGGCGGGCGAGTGTACATTGTTGCCATAAGAAGGCGTCCCGGTGGGTGCGGGACTAGCGGCACTATTGTCCACTGGATACTGGTCGAGGATCTGCTTGAGCTCGGGAGGTAGTGTCCAGGTGGACTGTTTGGTGACGCTGTGCACGTAGTAGGAGCGCTCTCCCGACTTGTACTCCTTCCATGGTGTCGCTTCGAGTGCACGCTCGCGCGGCGTCTTGAGCTCTGACGGCTTCTCCCAGACCGAGCGACGCTCGATGGTGTGGTACCAATAGGGCCGGCCCTGGGGCGTGCGGTGCTCGGTCCATACTGCGGCAGGATTCGACATGGCTGAATGCGTCGACAGCCTCCAAAGCGGACCCTGAGCAGCAGATGATCGGACGTTGCGGGCGATGCTGAGAGGTATGAGGAAGGCTGGCGGCTCCTCCGACCAAAGCGATGTGGACTTCCCAGCCGCAAGCTTCTCTGCTGCGCGCGAGCGCGCGGACCCTGGGAAATCCAAGTTTCCGGAGTTCGGGAGATGCGAAGAAACTGGAGCCAAGTCGAAAGTGGAATTTTGTGTGCGGTTCGGGGTGCATCCGCTTCCGCGTAGACGCATCCGCAGCAGTTGCTTCCTTCGATTCCTCGACGCATATCTACCATCTCCCCTCATCGGCCAGGATACATTCCAGCGCCGCTTCCGTTACCGGCCCGAATCATCATGGCCGACTCCGCCGACACCTTCTTGGCGGGCATCGACAGGGAAGTTCGCGGAAAGAACGAAGAACGCCACGGCTCCTCTGCAAGGCACCGCGATCGGGATCATGACCGCGACAGGGACAGGAGAGACCGTAGATCCGGCAGAGACGCCTACGAAGACGATCGTAGCGCGTCCTCGAGCTCACGAAAACGGCGCGACGCCGACGACCGCGACGAGCACGATCGGTACCCTCACAAGTCGCACCGAGACGACCGTGATCGCGAGCGATCCGACCGTCACGAAGACGACGACCGTCGCCGCAGAAGGCGAGATGACGACTACTACGGAGGCAGCAGGGGCTCTCGCGATAGCAGGGATAGAGGATACGGTCGAGACAGCTACTCGTACAGGCGCGACCGCGACCGCGAAGATCGCTATCCCGCACGCAGAGAACGCTCGCGATACGATGACGACGATTACTACCGCGGCAGCCGCGGCCGCGGTGGTGACTGGCGAAGTGCCGATGCTCGCGACGGCAGTCCGTCGATGCGCCGCAGCCCGACGCCAGAGGGTACAATCCGAATCAGCCAACGACCGAGGCCCAAGTCCAAGTGGGATATTCCTGCACCCGGCTTCGAAGGCACCAGCGCTCTGGCCGCCAAAGCCACTGGGTTGTTCGGCATCCCAGGTCAAACCAGGCTCGTCGGAATGCCGCCCGTCAATCTCGGCGTCAATGGTCCCGGCGTGCCTCCCGGTGTAGGTCTGCCCTTGCCGCCCGCCCACATGGGCGGCCAACCCATCCACCCACATCGTGGAGGGCCCATGCATCCGAGGCAGCCCTACTCGCCACACCAGAATCAACAGCAATATCCCGGCATGTACCCGCAAGATGGGCAGCAATATGCACAAGGACAGCCTCCTTTCGCGGGACAGTATCAGCAGGGTCACCCGGCTTCCCACAATCAGGCATCCGCAGCCACTGACAGCGGCCGACAGGCGCGACGACTCTACGTAGGCAACATCACCCATCGAGCCGACGAACCCAGCATGGTGGCCTTCTTCAACGAGCAGATGCTCAAGCTCAAGCTCGGTACCGAGCCTGGCGAGCCAGCCGTCTCGGCGCAGGTCAACGTGGATAAGGGCTACGCCTTCGTCGAGTTCCGCCATCCGGACGAGGCGACCAACGCCATGTCTTTCGACGGCATCGTCTTCCAGGGCCAGTCGCTCAAGATTCGCAGGCCCAAGGACTACACAGGGCCCGACGTGCGCCCGCCGTCCAGCATCCACGTGCCTGGCGTGATCAGCACCAACGTGCCCGACTCACCGTTCAAGATCTTCGTCGGTGGCCTGCCCACCTATCTCACCGACGATCAAGTCATCGAGCTGCTTCAGGCGTTTGGCGAGCTGCGCTCATTCAATCTTGTCAAGGACCCGGCGACGAACGCTTCCAAAGGATTCGCATTCTGCGAGTACGTCGACACTGCACTCACCGACCTCGCCTGCCAGGGCCTCAACGGCATGGAGCTGGGCGACCGCAACCTCGTGGTGCAGCGTGCGAGCGTCGGAAGCGAGAAGAAGGCACAGGCGATCGCCGCATCTGGCGCCAACGTGGGAGCACTTGGCATGCCCAGTTCGGTCCAGCAATTCGCTGGTGCAGGTGGAGATGCGGGCGAGCCGACGTCGTGCATGGTCATGCTCAACATGGTGACGCCCGAAGAGCTGCAGGATGACGAAGAGTACGCCGACATTGTCGAGGACATCCGCGACGAGTGCACCAAGTACGGCACGGTCAACGATGTGCGTGTGCCCAGGCCGGCCAAGGAGAGCAAAGGTGCCGCCGCACATCAGTGGAAACGTAGCCAGAACGACGAGGCTGCCGATGCCGAAAAGCCGAGCGAGCGCGAAGGCGTTGGCCGCGTCTATGTGCGCTACGCTGAGACTGATCAGTGTGCGCAGGCGCTCAAAGCCATCGCTGGAAGGCAGTTCGGCGGACGCACGGTGATCTGCGCCTTCCTCAAGGAGGACGACTGGCCCGGTGACGAGGATGGCGGTCTGAACGCCGATGACACGGCCGCTCAGGCCAGTGGTCCTGCGTTCGGCGCGACGGACAACTGAGCAAGCTCTGTCTCGACTTTCTCTTATTTCGATCGTGCTTTTGCAATGTCACGGAGATGCTGTCTATGTTGAGATCAGTGTGCATACCGCTTCGCTGCGGACGACGGTTGAGTGAAGAGATCTGCTATCGGGTGTCCCTTCATCTCCCGATCTGACCTCGTTGGCCGATTCTCCGAGGTTCATGGATGCGGGTGACACCGGACGCCGCCGCTTTGGCCAAAAAATCGGCCCACTTTCTTCGTCGGAGCAGCTCGCAAAAATCCGAGCTCACACGGAGGAGACTCAACACTGGCCATGCCGAGACCATGTGGTGCCACGACCGCTCAGCCAAAGCTAGACCTTCGAACAGCGATCCTTCCGAGAGTCGCTCGGTGTCGCTGGAGCAAGAAGAGGACTTGGACGACGAACACTGAGGCTGTGGATCCGAACCTGCAGCCGCACACAAGCGCACCGAGGCACGAATCGCCAGATCCGCAGGACGCCAAAGTGACGGTGAGCTTTGACGGGGATTTGCAGGCACAACTTTGGCCTTGATGGCTGGCTGGCAGGCTGGCGCCTTGTTGGGTTTCATTAGCCAGCCGGGGTATCGGCGGTTCACTGGCTGAGACCTGCCAGGCCTCGCTTGCAGAAATGGCACGATTTTCAACGCATTTGGGGCGCTTCGCCACCGACGGGCCAAGCACAAACGCAAGCGCGACGCACCAGCCTCACACGCGCTGTCCTAGCTCAAGGCCACCCAAAGTGACACTCTGCTGGCGCTGCTGCAGACGCGAGCTCTGTTTGCACTTTCTTCTGAGTCCGGTTTTTTGACGGCAGGAAATCAAGCCACCAGGCCAGTCTCTTTCCATTTTTATTGATTTTGGCCGCCCAAAACTTCCTGATGGCCTGATTGATGGAAATCTTCGAAGGCGGTGTGGGTCGAGCGAGTGGCTCTACAGGCACGCGTGCATCTTCAAAAAAGTGGCCGTAAACGTTTGGCCGCTGATTCGCCTGGCTCACCCGAGGTGCGGTGCGCAATGGCCAGGCGCGTGTGAGTGTGGGCGGATATGCAGCGTGCAAGAAGAAGTGGTTTTGGAGCGTCGGTGGCGGTTGTGCGCAACTGCTCGCGCTGCAAGTCGGCCAAGTGTTGCTCGTCGCGGCCTGTGCAGCAGCCGGGGGCCTGCATCGATTGGCCAGCTCCTGTATCGCCTGCGTGTCCCACGTCGCATCGATTGAGCCACGGCCAAGTCGAGTGAGTGTGGTGTGCCTTGGCTTCCAGGACTGTTGCTTCGACCCTTTCCACCACCACTACAGCATCGTTCCTCGGGACCTCTTATACCGCTTAGGCTCGCCCACACTCCTTTACCCAACACCATCCGTCTACATCTCAACATGTCGGCTCGTCCCCAGAACGTCGGAATCAAGGCCATTGAGATCTACTTCCCCAGGAGGGTACGTACGCGCTGCTCCCATCCGTCGTTGCCGCGACGCTGTGCACGGCTTGCCAGTGCGTCATGCTGACCTTTTCTCGCTTGCCTTGTCTGCTGCTGCCCGCGACTGCCGTTCCCGAATTACAGTGCATCTCCGAAGATGAGCTCGAGGACTTCGACGGTGTAGCCAAGGGCAAGTACACCATCGGCTTCGGCCAGAAGTACATGGCCTGCACCGACGACCGAGAGGACATCAACTCGTTCGCTCTTTCCGTCGTGTCGGGTCTGCTCGAGAAGAACAACATCGACCCCCGCAGCATCGGTCGCCTCGATGTCGGCACCGAGACCATCATTGACAAGTCCAAGTCGGTCAAGACCGTCCTCATGGACCTCTTCGGCCCCGCTGGCAACAACAACATCGAGGGCATCGACAGCAAGAACGCCTGCTACGGTGGTACCGCCGCCCTCTTCAACGCCATCAACTGGGTTGAGAGCAGCTCGTGGGACGGCCGCGACGCCATCGTCGTTGCCGGCGACATTGCCATCTACGCCGAGGGCTCGGCTCGTCCCGTCGGTGGTGCCGGTGCGGTTGCCATGCTCATCGGCCCCAACGCTCCCCTCGTCTTCGAGCCCGCGCACGGCACGCACATGAGCAACTTCTGGGACTTCTACAAGCCCAACCTTTCGTCCGAGTACCCCGAGGTCGACGGCCCCGAGACCATCCAGGCCTACCTCGGCTGCCTCGACAAGACCTACGACGCCTACCGCCAGCGCGCCGCCAAGCTGCGCAACGGCGCCGCCAACGGCGTCAACGGCCACTCGGACGCCTCCGACCTCGCCTCGATCAAGGTCGACGACTTTGACTACACGCTCTTCCACAGCCCCTACTCGAAGCTCGTCCAGAAGGGTTTCGGCCGTCTCCTCTACAACGACTTTGTCTCGGATCCCAAGAACGAGAAGTTCGCCTCGATCCCTGCCGAGTTCGCCGAGCTCGACCGCAAGTCGACCATCACCAACAAGGACGTCGAGAAGGCCTTTGCCGCCTACGGCAAGGAGATTCAGCAGTCCAAGCTCGAGCCCGGCATGGACACTGTGCGTCGCTGCGGTAACATGTACACCGCCTCGCTGTACGGCGGCCTCGTGTCGCTGCTCTCCAACATTTCTTCGCAGGAGATCCAGGGCAAGCGCATCCTGCTCTACTCGTTCGGCTCGGGTGCCGCCGCCTCGATGTTCGTCATCCGCGTCAACGGCTCGACCGAGCAGCTCGTCAAGGCCGCCGACCTCAAGAACCGCCTCGCCAGCATGAAGGTGGTTCCCTGCCAGACGTACGTCGAGGCGCTCAAGACGCGCGAGGCTACGCACAACGCCGTCAACCACAAGCCCGTCGGCGAGCTCGAGAACCTGTGGCCCGGCGCTTACTACCTCGAGAACGTCGACCACATGTACCGCAGGACCTATGGCCGCATCCCTGCCAACGCCAACTAAAAAGTCCGGCTGCATCGTATCGCCGGACCAACGGAACGGATGATCTGGGCTCCGAGGAGCGGGTTCCTTGCTGTCGTGGGGGCCATCCTCTGTAAATAACGTAGCCCTCGGCCCGGACCTGTCTGCCTGGAGGTAGCGGCGAAACGCTGACATCTTTCTCCGGAACGGAGACGGCGAGCACTCGAAGCGCGACTGTCGACACCTCATACACCTGCTCGGCCGAGTCTAAATTTTGGTCAGAGCTATTCAGCATGTCTGTTCTGCTCGAATCTCTTTACTCATCTAGGTCCTGTACTTCAGGACAATGTGCTTCGTCTCTACCATTTACCACTTGCGAGAAAGAATAATACGAATCTATAGACCTATCCGGGCGGTCGCCCCGCCCCACCTCGCCTGACACAGCGTGCCGCAGCAATTGGTCCGGCGCTGTCACGGCGAAGCGCCAAAAGACGGAGCTATCTCGTGACATGGCGCAGCCGAAAGTGTGATCTTATTGCAAGGCTAACCTTGTCCTGCCGTGCGGCGTAGTCAATCCTGCGGATGGTCTTTCGGAAAGCCCGACAACCAGGCGACACGCAACGAATCGCTTCAAACTGCCGCGGCAGGACCTCGGATCCTCGGTCCTTCTTGCTCGCGCAATCGTGGCGCCGCACCGGCCAGCCAACCTCCGATCCTGTTGCTCAAGCTGGCATCCTCGCGCTGACCTTCTCGCGCCCGGTCCCTCACACTGGTTTCCGAGGTCGCCGGGCACAAGGCTCAGCACGCAGACCGCTCTCGGATCGACCGACGCTGCCTGCCCCAATGTCCGGTTGCCGCGGTGTCCAGGCGTCACAATCTTCTCGCAACGGTCACGTTCCTCACCGTGTGGAGTCTCTCATCAGCCCTCGATCCAAGTACGAAGCACCTGGCTCAGTCACAACATATAAGAGCATCGACCGTCCACCAATGACTGCCTCGTTCCTCAGACTCAGGATCTCTTGTCAACGAACAAATCGCTTTGTTTCTCGGTCAGCAACGCGGCCCTATCCTGTGAGCTGCTCAGCGTTCCAGACGCTCCACACTACGATCAGGCTACGAAGCTCAGTCATTTTGCCACCTGGCTCAAGACCAGGACAAGCACGATGCGAAGCGTCCGCTCAACACCTTCGGGTGCAAGCCGCCTGCCTCAGCGGCTGATCGCTCGCACCAGCTCGATCTTCTCGCTTCTCGTCATCTTTTTGCTCGGTGTTGGACATGTGGCGGTTGCCATTCCAGTGTCTGCTCCGGATCACGCTGGTGCAGTCGAAAGAGCTGCTTCTGGCCCGCCTTACGACGATGCGGAGGTCAATCATCGGCAAGTCTTGATCAAACGGCACGAGCAGATCTCGTCTGCCCCCGTGCCCGCAGGCTTCGTTTATCCCACTCATCACTACCGTCGCGATGGGGACGCCCTGCCTGCCCCGGACAAATCCTTCAACATGACTGTCACTCAAGGCACCATCAGCCCAGACGGCTTCGAGCGACTGGGCTTCCTCATGAACGGCAAGTATCCCGCTGATCCGTTCATCTGGGACGAGAACGACGACATCGAGATCACGGTCAACAACGAGGGCCCCGTACCGTTCGCGATCCACTGGCACGGCCTCCACCAGATTGGCACTCCTGAGATGGATGGTGTCCCTGGACTGTCCCAGTGGAACATCTACCCGGGCCAGTCCTTCACGTATCGCTTCAAGCTCACCAACCAGCATGGCGGTTACTGGTACCACAGTCACGAACGCGGTTACTACGCCGACGGTCTGCGCGGCACCTTCTACGTGAGGCCCAAGGCGGGCCGGAACAAGCCGTGGAGCCTCATCAGCACCAACGCCGACGATATCGATCAGATGGAAGCCGCCGAGCAGGACTTCCAGATCATGTCGCTCTCCGACCACTGGCACATCAATCACACCGACATGCTCTTGGTCGTCCACGAGAGCGGCGTGCCTCCCGCCTGTTTCGACTCGCTGCACATCAACGGGCGCGGCCGTCAGTACTGCGTGGGCAACTGGACCACCGTGATGTCGCCGATAGAGTTGAGCCTGCTGCAGAACTTTAGCAGTATCAACCCGACCGGCCCCACTTCGAAAGGCTGCATCTCGCTCGTGCCACCCAAGGATGGCTACACAGTCAAGGGCACGCTCGACACCCTGTACGGAGGCGAATGCCAGAACACGACCGCGCCCTTGACCGTCTTTAATGCGGCCAAGGCGATCAAGGCGGGAAGGCGATGGCTCAATCTGCAGGTGATCGACCAGGCAACCAACTGGCTCTATGGTATCAGCATTGACTCGCACAGGATGTGGGTTGTCGCCGTCGATGGTCATTACATCGAGCCCATGCAGGTCGATTGGGCTCAAGTCACCATTGGAAGCCGTCTTAGTGTCATGGTCGAGCTGGACGCCAACCTTACTGGCAACATCTTCCCGATTCGCCTCACGGGTGCTCGAGCTCTGCAGCCTATCGAAGGCCACGCCTTCCTTTCGTATGAGGATGACGCTGAGGACACGTGGAACCCGGATCTAGAGCAGGACTTTGGGTACGCGATGCGCGAGCTGTCCACAGCTCATGTGCCGATGAGCGGCTTCGTGTCGGATGCGAGCGTCGTCAAATGGCTGCCTAACTCGAGCTTCCCATTCGATCCTCTCAGCACGGTGCCGAGGACGGCCAACATGACGCTGCACGCCGTTGCCTCGCAGAACAGTCTCAATGTGTGGCAGGTTGCCTCGACGCCACTTGACACGGTGCATCTCGCAGACGAACGACCGATGCTCTTCAACGCGACGGACGGCAACGTAACGTCGAACCAGATGAACCCTTACGCCACCATCCCCTTCGGCACTGTGGTCGACATTATCATCGAAAACAACATCTATTCGATCGTGGGTGGACCCAACAGCCCGCATCCCTTCCACATGCACTCGCGCCGCTTCTGGGTGATCGGAGCTGGCGCGGGTCCTTTCCCTAACAACACGGTGGCCGAGGCGCAAGCGGCTGGCGTCACCTTCAACCTAGACAATCCACCGCTGCGCGATGGATTCGACATGGACGCAAATGCTTGGGTGGCCATCCGGTACGTCGCAGATCATGCAGCGGCCAACATCCTTCACTGCCACATCGACGACCACGTGATCCAGGGAATGGCAGCGGTGCTGCTGGAAGGACTCGAGACGATTCCGGCGGGAGGCAATTTCAGCGAGGCGGTCGTGCAGCGCCCCACTGGCTGGGAGGAGACGCAGAACGACACTCTGGGCCAGGTGCTCGAAGCTGCATGGTCTACGGGCGCTGCTGCGACCAAGTGGATCGAGCCAGCAGAAACCGAGACTGTGACACCGTGGGGTGATCCGCGCTCGTTGGCCAACAGCATCCAGCTCCTGGCCAGCTCCAACAGCGTGCAAAGGTCTATCACCAGCTCGCTGCAGAGCCAGATGAGCCAGGTTCAGGCCACGGCGACCGGGACGATCACCGCCATCACCGCTACAGTCTCTGGCCACCTAACCACCTTCACAGGCGTGCCGTCGAGCAGCAGCAGCCCCAGCAGTGCGGCGTCGGCCAGCCTCTCCGCGAACGCAGCCAGTGCGACTGCCGTGGCATAACGTGCTGGCAGCATCGGCGCCCATAAACTTGATCAGCTGGGGCCATTCCCGCGATTGTCGCTGCGGGAGTGTAATACGCTTCCGCTTTCGACCAACTTGGCGCAGGCAGCAAGCTCTCTCCTCTATCTCCTCATTTGCCGTTACTACAAAAAGCCAGAATCACAGAACCGAATCTCGTCACCACCGTAATCAAAGCCTGTTACTCTGAGTGCAACGTTGATTTCCCTTGTGTCGGCTGAATGTGAAGATGGGCTCAGGCTTGCAAAGTCGCCTGGTGCTGCATGTCGGAGCTGTGCGGCCGTTCCGTTGGTGAGAGAGGGCGGAAATTCAACCGTCGGCTTCCCCGCAATTTTGAGTTGAGCGCAGCGAAAGGCGGTGGAAGCGAGAGATTTGGGTGGAGATCCGTGCGTCCCGTTGGAAGCGGCTTCATCTTCTTATCAAAGTCGACGGAGCGATTACACGTTCGGGTTGCTTCCCGACCACCACGAAGCTCTCAGCAAGTCTGGATTGACTTATTAGATTGCACAGGGCACCTGATCTTCCGTCGCGGGCGAACAGACCACCGAACAGACTTGGAATCATGACGACCTGGCAGCAAGTGGCCGAGGCCAAGCGCGCGCAGCGGGAGGCGCTGCTGCCCGCCGCATACAAGGTGGCGGCCGACAAGCTGCCACCGGCTGGCACCGACTCGGTGATCGACTTTGCACGCACGTGTGGCGTGCTGTCGGAGCGCGAGGTGGAGATCACCGAGACCGACGACGTATCTGTGCTGCTGAAGCGACTGGCGAGCGGACACTACACAGCGGTGGAGGTATTGGAGGCCTTCATCAAGCGCACGTGCATAGCACACCAGCTGGTCAACCCGCTCACGGAGATCCACTTTGAAGACGCGCGCAAGTGGGCGGCTGAGCTGGATGCCGAGCTCAAATCGACGGGCAAGGTGCGTGGACCGCTGCACGGCCTACCCATGAGTGTCAAGGACCAGTTCCAGATTGCTGGATCTGACGCCACGATCGGGTACATTAGCTATGCGAACAAGCCGTCAAAGTTCGACTCGGTGCTGGTCGATGTGATTAAGCGGGCCGGCGCGGTGCCGTTCGTCAAGACCAACCTGCCTCAGACGATCATGTATTCCGAAACGTCGAACACGTTGTGGGGCACCACGGTCAACCCGCACAACCGCACGTTGCATCCGGGAGGATCGTCGGGCGGAGAGGGCGCACTGGTCGCAATCAAAGGCTCGCCGTTGGGTGTAGGCACGGACGTCGGTGGCTCGGTGCGCATCCCTGCGACCCTGTGCGGAGTCTTCGGCCTGCGCCCATCGTATCATCGTCTACCTTATGAAGGAGCGATGAACAGTCTGCTCGGACAGATCACAATCCCATCGGTGCTTGGACCGCTGAGTCGTTCGCTGTCCGGCCTCACCGAGTTCACCAAGGCGGTGCTCGCACAGCAGCCTTGGTTGCAGGATCCGCAGACGCCATCCATGCCGTGGAACGCAGAGCGATTCGAGCACGCACGCACGCAGAAGAAGCTCAACATTGGCGTCATGTGGCACGACGGAGTGGTGAAGCCTTCGCCGCCGTACGAGCGCGCGATCAAGCAGGTGCTCTCGACGCTTGACGGCCATGACGTGATTGACTTCGAAGCGTTTCGTACGATCGAGATGCTCGAAATTCTGGGCGACGCCTTCTGTGCCGATGGAGGCAAAGACATCGAGGCTGCCATTGCGCCGCTCAAGGAACCGCTTGGACCGTGCTTTTCGGGCATCGGAAAGCCCGAAGCGACGGGCTACGAGGTGTGGCAAGCCAACAAGCGCAAGCTCGAGTTTCAAAAGGCGTATCTCGACCATTGGAATGCCACAGCGCAGCGCACCAAGGACGGTCGCCCCATCGACGTGCTCATCGTGCCCGGCTTCGCTTACACCGCGGTGCCGCCGGGCAACGAGATCTACATCGGCTACACGGGCATCTTCAATGTGGTCGACTATCCCGTGGTGGTGATGCCGGTGACCAAAGTAGACCCCAAGGTCGATGGCAGCGCCAAGCGGACCGACTTCCTCAACTCGGACGACGAAAAGTGGTACGGACTCTGGGATGCGGAGAAGCTGGTCAACGCACCAGTGGGCATCCAGATCGTGGGTCGACGCTATGAGGAAGAAGCGGTGCTTGGCTACGCCGAGCAGATCTGGAACGCATTCTCGGCTTCCAAGGCGGGCTGAGCTGCTTCTGGCCCTGCTTCATCGAATGCAGTGCTTCATGCCATGATTGCCTGGGATCGCCGCCCGCCAAAAAATGAATGTGAGATCGGCTTGAGCTCATATGCACCAAAGTCGGAAATTTGGCGGTGAGCTAAAATCACGTGACGTTGTGGCACGCGGTTGTAACTGATGAAGCGCGTGTGTTGATATTGAGAACGGCATCCTCGGCTGCTGAGAAGCGGGCGAAGAAGAACGATATTTGGGAAAGCAAGCAGAGTTGGGGCGTCCGGTCAGTCTGCCCCGGCAAAGACCCGAGCACGCATGGAAGCAGACATGGCAGGTCGATGCGTAAATGTGAGAGCTTGCCTACGCCCGGGCGTGATGGGATGGACGGAGGTCAGCGCTTCAGCCAGGACGCCTAGGATGCAGCACATTGACTTTCCACTTGCCACAGCGCGCAAACGGCACTTTGCAACTTGACACATCCTCACCCGTCGACTGTTCAACGGTTCCGCAGCTTTGTCACTGCGAAAGCGGACTTCTCTCCGACCTGCTCCACCATCCCTCTGTCCACACGACGCATCCTCTTCGTTCAGCCTCTTTGTCGACACCGCACACACATACGCCTCGGCTGTACCACCTACAGCATCGTGTTCGACTCGACGCTGGCATTGCGACACAGAACGGACAGCAACCATGCATCAGCTCCCGTCTCTATAAATCCCGACCATAGATCTCCTACGCAGCCAAAGACAAGTTCCCACCTTCTGGGACAAGCACCAACATCATGACTGCGGTGTCGCGCTACCACGACTTGCCCCCGTCGACGCCTGTGCTTCGACGCTCCTCGAGGCACGCTGGTGGCGTCCTTCCAGACCACACTCCCAGCGACCATGCCAATGCCACCATAGGAGACAGCCCACTCCCACCAGCCCCCGTCAGCCACTTCCTCGGCGACGCAGAGTCCCAACCAGAGCCTCCCCAGTTCTCTTCCGCAGCATCTCACATCGCGACCAACGCTGCTCACTCGCGTGTCCGCCCGCTCAGGGTCTCCTCGGAAGCACACAGAGATACACAGTCGGATCCATACGACGACTCTCCCGGCACTGGTCGCAGAGCAGCGCCACCTGCAGCACCGCATCGCGGCGAGCTCGGCAGCCTCCGCGCTGCGGGCATCTTCCGCGATGCTCCCGCTCAGGACGCCTACAGCCGCTCGTCTCCTTTTGCATCAGCTTCCGCACTTCAGCATGACGAGCTCCGGTCCAAAAGCTCGCCACCATTGCGCATGGCCAAGGTCAGCGCGCTTGCCTCTCATCGTGAGAGTGCTTCCCCTCTGCATGATGCCGAGCTGCGCATCAACGCTTCGTTGCCCGCTCGCAGACGTAGCGCAGAGAAGGCCGACGAGGACGAGGAGAAGAAGGTCAGATACGCCCCCATCGAGGAGCGCGCATCGGTAAAGCGCGACACTCCGGACGATGCCGCCCATCGAGCCGGCTCGTCGAGCCTCCAGCCCGCAACTGGCTACCGCACTCCTGCCATGACCGGTCGTGCTCTTCGCTCAGCGGCCACCGCCGCACCAGCCACGGCACAGCGTAGCGCTGCCAGAAGCTTGCGCACGCTCACCCGCTCCTCGAACCGTCATCCGCCCGCCAGGAGGGTCGTCAGGCGATATTCTGACGACGAGGACGATGACCTGGAAGAAGAAAAGGCCGAGGCAAATCGCTCCAATGGCGCCGACGACGCACAAAGTGCCAGCCCAGACCCGCAACAGCCGCGTGCTTCTCGGCACAGTCAAGACGGAAGCTCCAATTCAGGCTCGGGCTTTGCAGCCGGTTCTGGCGCAGCACCAACATCGGCAGAGGCGGCAGAACTGCCAGATCGCCGCTTCCTCCCGTACGGCTACGACGCCGAAAAGGAGAAGCTGCGCGCAGAGATGATGGAGAGGGCCTCGCTCGTTCGCTCCCCAGCACCAGAGTCGCAACCCGTACGTCAACAAGCACCAGACGAGATCGGCGCGATTCAAGACTACGACATGCAGCCCCCGCCGCCTCGCAGAAATGAGGCGCATCCGCTCGCCAGACGCACCGTCGCCGAGCCAGCGTTGGCGAGAGAGGATGGCTCAATCCACCCGACCCGAGGACAGGTCGAGGCCATCCAGAGCTTCCTCGCTTCCAACATCGCTGCGCCTGCGGATCCTTTGGCGAATCGCCGACTCGTCCCAGCCTCTAACAATGATCTCCGAGAAGGTCAGCGCGTCGCCCCTCGTGCACCGAATGGAGCGAGCGATCACCTGCTCAAACCAGCCGGGTTGGCATCCACAGGCGCCAGACCAAGCGCCGCGTTCGGACAGCAGGACGAGAACGAACCTGCCGAGGAGGACGCCTGCCGACTGTATTCCGAGATTCGACACGAGGCCATCTGGGCCGAGACGACGCGCCAGATGCAGAAGCCGCTCAGCCAGGAGGAGCGATTCATGAAAGAGATCGCCGGCTCGACACGCTGCGTCAAGCTGCCCGGTTTCAAGTTCCGCAGAAAGCAGCTGACCAAGGGCGGCTTCTCCACCGTGCACATCCTGCGCGGACCGGCGTGCGAGAAGGTGCGCAATGCCGAAACAGGCATGGTGGACGAGATCTCCGTGCCCGAGGAGCAGCAGGCGTTCTTTGCGCTCAAGCAGGTCGACCTCAAGCAGATCGAGAGCGAGCAGGACAAGCTGGATCTGATTGCCGAAGCCAATCTGCAGAGGACGCTGTCGGATCTCGAGGGGAGCGAGATGTATTTGTTGCGCTACTTTGGACACCACGTCACCGTCGACAAGAACGGCAGTCCGGACAAGCTGCGCATCCTCATCGAGCTCGGCGAGCACGACTTTGGCACGGTGCTGGCTCAGCAGGCGCCGCTGCCGCGCGAGGCGATCGCGCACTACTTCCGCGAGATGCTCGAGGCGGTGCACTTCATCCACGGCGCCAATCTGGTGCACGCCGATCTGAAGCCAGCCAACTTCTTGATGGTCGATGAGCGACTCAAGCTGATCGACTTTGGCATCTCGAAAAAGATCCCCAAGGGCACTGTGCACATCTCGCGAGACATCATCATTGGAACGCCCAACTATATGGCGCCAGAGGCGATCAAGATCGCGCGGACCAAGGGCAGGCGCGTGTACAAGGCAGGCAAGCCGAGCGACGTGTGGTCGCTCGGCTGCATCCTGTATCAGATGATCTGGGGCCGACCGCCGTTCGACCGCATACCGGCGAATCGCAAGCTGGAGATGATCGTCGACCCGGAGCACGAGATCGCGTACAACCGCTTCCGCGACCCGCGCTACACGGACCGGCTCGAGGTGGACGACGATCTGTTGGACTGCGTCAAGGCAGCGCTTCGGTACGAAGCTGAAGACCGAGCGACGATTCCCGAGCTGCTCAGGCATCCTTTCTTGCGACAGTATGCGCCCGAGCAAGACCGCATGGAGGAGGAGGAAGCGGTCGACCTCAACGAAACGGTCAGCATTTCGCGCGGCACGCTGCGAAGCCTGGTGGCTCGCATCCGCACCCTCGCTCTGCAGGGGGAGCTCAACGAAGACAATGTGGTCGACCGAGCCGATCTGCTCTTTACAAATCTGCAGCAGGCCCAACAACAACAACAATCGCAGCAGCAGAGATGATCGCAAGCAAAACCGACTCCAAGAACTGCTCTTGTCCAAAAACATACCCGCGCCTTGTGCGCTCCCATTGCCCTGCTTGGTGGCCTGGCATCGCCGGACCTCTTGCTCTTTTTCGTATTCATTTATAGCTTTGTTCCGTACATTCGTTCATTCATTCATCCAGTTCCGGTCTCTTCATCGTTCTCGCCACATCTCGGAATGGTATCTGTCTTGCAAGCTTTCTTTGAAGTGCCATGTGAGGTCCGTTTGGACTTCGAGAGTGTGTCGCTGTGGCGTCCAAGGGGGAGAAAATACTCAAAGTGTTAGGGCTTTATGGGTGACATTTGGAAACGCTGCGAAAAATGATAGCTCGTGGCAGTGACTTCGAGAGGCAGCTGGAAGCCTACGGACGACGAGCGAAGGAAGGGCCGCCGCGTCATCTGAAATTTCAAGGCCAGCGGATCCACAGCAGCAGCGGCGACTGAGACGACTCGGTGGGCAACTCCACGTTTGTCCAAAGCGACGCCCCGCCTCAACACGGCCCCGCCCCAGGGTGCAAAGCAGGCGGGAGAGGCGAGCGTCGAATGCAGCTGAGGCCGCGCGCACTTGCCACTTTCACCAACTCTCAGTCGAGGCAACCACCCGACCCTTTCTTATAATTTGTCACTTTCTTTAGGCAACTTCCCTTCTCCTCCCTCATCCATTCCGTCAACTGCCACTTGCGCGCATTTTCTGATCTGTAAGTGATTTTGACTCGCACATGCTCCAGCTACCCACGACAACACGGGCAGCCCGGCTTGCCTTTCGCGCTTGCCGAAGCGGCGCGTCCACGCAGACTTCCCGCCTCCGCGCGGGGACGGAGATGCAAGGAACGCCCCCCGGCCTGGCCGCTCGTATGATGATACCAACTTTTCACTTTCACAAATACATGTTAGACTGCTTAGTCAAACCATGCAGAGAACGAAGCTTTTCTGACACTCGCCAGCTGGGCGTAGCATGTGCCAAGTCTTTGGTAGCGAAGAACCGATAGCTGACGGATAGATCTTTCGTATCACCTTTCAGAACGGACACAGCAGACACGCCAAGACCCACAGACACAGTCGCATCGGACCGATCACAAGCCATGTCGTCGCAACAGGCACCTCTCGCATACGCCGTCGCGCAATGGCTCCAGCAGTCGTCCGACTCGGCATCCGCCGAACACAAGGACAAGCTGCAGCAGGCCGCCAAGAGCGTCTCGGACGCATTCGGCGTCGACACCTCCTCGGCACAGCAGCAGGCACAGTACGGCTCCGGTCCCGGTCTCCAGGCCATCTTTGACATCTTCCTCAAGACGCAGGCCAAGATGGGCGGTGCGGCTCCCGCGCCCGCACCAGCAGCTGCTTCCACGTCGACCGCCGCAGCCACTCCCTCGGAAGCCGACCTGGCCAAGGCGGAGCAGCTCAAGGCCGACGGCAACAAGGCCATGTCCGCCAAGGACTACGGCGCCGCCATCGAGGCGTACGGCAAGGCGATCGAGCTCAACCCCAACTCGCCCGTCTACTTCTCCAACCGCGCCGCCGCCTTCAGCCAGATCGGCCAGCACGACCAGGCCATCGACGACGCCAAGCAGGCGAGCAAGATCGACCCCAAGTTCGGCAAGGCGTACAGCCGACTCGGCCACGCCCTCTTCTCGTCCGGCCGCTTCGAGGAGGCCGTCGAGGCGTACCAGCAGGGTGTCGAGGTAGACCCGACCAACGAGGTGCTCAAGAAGGGCCTTGCTGCGTCCAAGGAGCAGGTCTCGTCGTCGTCGTCCGCACCTTCGTCCTCGGCAGCTGGTTCGTCGACGCGCGACGCCGTCTCTGCACCGGCAGGCGCAGATGCCGGCGCCGGTGGCTTCCCCGACTTTGGCGGCGGAGCTGGCGGCATGCCCGACCTCGCGGCGATGATGAACAACCCGATGATCGCCCAGATGGCGCAGAACCTCATGTCGAACCCCGACAGCCTCGCGTCGCTCATGAACAACCCCATGCTCCGCCAGGCCGCCGAGAGGTTCGGCTCCGGCGGTGGCATGCCCGACATGAGCTCCATGATGAACGACCCCGCGCTGCGCGACATGGCACGCAACTTCATGGGCGGTGCCGGCGGCGGCGCCGGTCGTGGCAACGGCAGCGGCAACGGCAACAACAACAACATGTACTCCTAGACAGTTTCACCGTAGTATGCGAGCGCCGAGCGGCGCAGTTATGATATCCCCACGTTTTTTATCTGGATTTCCTGCCAGTCTTTGGCTTGTGTGAAAGACATCTGAACGTGAAAGTATGCTCGAGTTGATGTAGCAGATGTGCCTCTGAGAGGAGGCAACGGAGATGGCCGAGCTTTTTATCGCTGGACGCAAGCGAGTGGAGGGTGCGAGCGAATTTTGCCAAACGCACAAGCCACAGCTCCGCGGTGCGAACACGTCCTTCCGACGCACCATCACTGCGTTCGCCTGCGAGCTGCTGAACATGTCCAGTGCGTCGCCGACGGTGCGGGTGATCTACTTTGCCTCGGTGCGAACGACGCTTGGGCTTTCGCACGAACCCATCGCGCTGCCTTCGGTGCCCACGTCGCTCTCGACGCTCATCGAGCTTATCGCGCAGCGCCACAACGACAAACAGCCCGCGAGCGTGCTGGCCGGGTGTCGGTGGAGCGTCGACAACACGCTGATCGAGATCGACGAGATCGCAGACTGGTCGCTCAAGGGCGGCGAAGAGGTGGCTGCCATCCCACCCGTCTCGGGCGGATAGACAATGCATCAGCCTAAGGTCGAGGTCGAGCCGGTACGCAAGCCGCTGGTGGCAGCGTCGGTGCTGTCGCGCTTCTCGGCACACCACTTCGAGCCAGCTCCAGGCGGAGTCGACTCGAACCTGCTCGTCCTGCTGCATGGGCTGGGCGATAGCGACAAGCCGTTCTTTACGCTCGGTCAGTCGTTGCAAAAGACTCTGCCGCAAACAGCCGTGCTGACGCTGCAGGCGCCGCATGGCGTACCGTTCCTCGACCCGGGTCGACACTGGATGTGGTACCCGACGTTCGACCAGTTTGGTGAGATGCTCACCAAGCCCAACCCACGTCCGACCGTCGATAATCTCAAGAGACTGCTCGAGCACCTCACCGGCGCGTGTGGGTGGTCAGCATCGCACATCCACTTCTTCGGCTTCGGTCAAGGCGCCACGATCGCGCTGGAAACGCTTGTCGACTGGACCAAATCGCACGCTGACGAGCCTCTCGCAAGACTCGGAAGCGTAGTCTCGGTGTCTGGCGAGTTCATCTCGCATCCGACGCTGACGAAAGCGAGCGGGACACCCGTGCTGCACATCTACCGCTCGCCAAGCGAGGTACCGCGCGATGCGAGCCGATGGGCATCATTCCGAAAAGCCACGAGCGCACTGCAGTTGCATAGGTTGGCATTGGCACCGGGCGGGGCAGACGAAGCGATGCTACGCGGACAGGAGTGGGATGGCGTGATGCAGTTCTGGTCGAAGCTGCTGCGCAGTCGAAGCAGCTGGGAGCTCAGTGGCGACGTGGTGCCGCTCGCGCCTCAGAAGTAGTACAGCGTACGGCCCTGCAGCTTGAGCGCGTAGATCACGTCGATCGTACGCACGGTCTTGCGGTTGCAGTGTTCTGCCGATCCAACGCGAGTCAGCTCGATTCGACGATGCGGGATGGGGTCCAAGGGCCAGGTGGGACCTACCGGAGTAGACGATTGCATCGCGTACGGCGCGCGTGAGGAAGTCTCGCAGGATGAACCGCGTCTCCTCGTACACCATCCCGCCAAGGCCTATCGGAGGGAAGCACAAGCAGCAAGTCAGCAATGATTGCGATTTCACTCGCTGGTGGGTGGTGAAACATACGCTTGACACCTCCTCGTCGCGCCAGACGGCGAATGGAGCCCTTGCTGATGCGTTCGAGCGCCGAGCGCTGTGCGCGGTACCGCTTGGTGGCGCGCGCCGCCCGCCCATTGCCTTGACCCGGCAGACATTTACCGCCCTGTCACTCGCAGCATTAGCATCCGTTCGTATCGCAATCCACTCTTATGCCAGCGTCTTACCATGGAAGTCTCTGATCGATGCAAGCAAGAACGGGTCAGGAACAATGTCGGTGCAACGGCGTGACTTTGCACAACTCACTTGCACCCATTTTGTCTCAAAAGTGCGGCTGGGAAAGATGTTGTGACTGAAGCGGGGCACGGACTGGCAATGGCAAGTGTAATTCTTATGCATGCGGAGGTGTGAGACGGGTGAGATTGTATGTGCGGCGGATAGACAAAGCAAGCAAAGCTTGATGCGGGTGTCAATCGCGGGTTAAGAATGCAGCTGTGCGGAAGGCAGAAAAAAGGGTATTGAGGTCAAAGCGTGGAGCGGAATCAGCGGAATTGCTCTTCGGCATGCTTCCGCGTCGGCACGGAGTCGGTCAAGACTTACAATGGGAGCGACGGTGGTCATCCACTCGCCTACGGTGCGGAAGAGTGTATCGTCGCCGCGGTCGACTGGGCCGTCGGGGCCCCAGATGCGCAGTTCGTCGTTTGCCACGCGCGCCACGGGCGCAATTTGTACCCTCGCTGCCGCCCTTTCGTCTGTCCTTCCCACCGTGGGCTGTGTTTCCTCCTGCTGGGCGAGCTCCGGTTCTGCTTCGGGCGAGGCATCTCGGTCACTTTGCTCCTCGTCTTCGTTGTCGTCCTCATCGCTGTCCATGGAGAACCTCTGCTGTTTGGCGGGCATGCGCGCAGTCTTTTGCCTCTTCCTTTGTCTTTCTTTGTCGCCTTCTGCGGTGGTTGTTTGGGCTGCAGTGCTTGTGCTGGGCTGCGCACTCGCGGGCGGTTCCACC
Source organism: Moesziomyces sp. F5C1 (assembly GCA_003004715.1). Lineage (NCBI taxonomy): Eukaryota > Fungi > Basidiomycota > Ustilaginomycetes > Ustilaginales > Ustilaginaceae > Moesziomyces > Moesziomyces sp. F5C1. The sequence continues at coordinate 127,992 of NXFR01000023.1, read as the reverse complement.
TGAGCAATGCGCACAAGCTCCGCGCGGTAGCCGGGGGGAAGCGGCAGGGAGGTCGACTGGATCGCTCGTCCGCGGAACGCCGAGACGTAGCTTTTCAGCGACTCCACAGATTCCGTCGTGCTTGAGCTGGGCTGGTCTCGTGTGTCCTCGCTCGCTGCGGCGCGCAGAAGCAGGAAGGAATCGACAGGTGCTGCGCCGTCGTAATCGATGTGGAACGGCATCAGGTTGGGCGTGCACCGCGGCAGCGCATCCGTCGCGGAAGGGCCGAGCACGAGCTCCATCGGCGGCGGTAGCAGGTCGATCATTGCGGCGGTCATAAATGTCAGCACTGGACTGGATGATGGAAAGATAAAGGTCTGGGAAGACAAAGGCTGCAGAAGGTCAGCAGCGGCGAGAACAACAGAGAGCGAGACCAACACCTCGAACTGACCCTGGCGGGGCGCGTGGTGGCGCGTGGGCGCGTAAAGTGTCCGACTCGGCGCATCTTCCACTCGTGCGATAAATGCCCTGCGCGAAGATCAAACAATGCGAGGCTTTCAGCAGGATTCAAGACTGAGCTGCTGCGTGATCGACAGTGCCGTAGGGCGTGCCAGCAGCCCGGCGCCGTTCGCCACTTCGAAAGTGCTGTCGAGCTAACAGAAATAGAAAAAAATCGCAGAGCGAGAAGAAAGTTTCCCTTCGAAATTTTGGAGTGGGATGGCGAGAAGGAGTTGATGTGCTCGACAGCGCCGCTGCCGCCGAGCTGGCCCCCCCGCCGCCGCCGAAGGTGAACGCACCGTCCATCCCGACATCATCACTCCTTCTCTCCATCACCACACCCCCACATCACACATACACAATCATGACTGAAGCAGCAGGTGCCGTCATCGGCATCAACTTCGGCCACTCATACTCCTCGATTGCCTGCATCAACCAGCAGTAAGTTTCGATCCACGCCTTTCGCTCGGATGCCACTTGCAATATCTCGATACTGACGATCCCACGCATATGTTTATCTTTCGCTCTTCTGTAGCGGCCGTGCCGATGTGATCGCAAACGAGGACGGTGAGCGTCAGCTCGCCACGCGCATCGCCTACAACGGCGACCAGGTCTACCTCGCCAACCAGGCCACCCCGCAGCTCGTCCGCAACGCGCCCAACGTCATCGACAACTTTGTCAACCTCCTCGGCCGCCCCTTCGCCGAGCTGACCGATGCGGAGAAGAAGCGCAACTCGGCGCCCGTCATCGACTCCAACGGCGCACCCGCCTTCCAGGTCGAGATCGACGGCACCCAGACTGTGCTCACCGTGCACGAGGTTTCGGTGCGCTTCCTCCGCTCGCTCTTCCTCACCGCCAAGGACTTCCTCTCGGGCGTCCCCATCGCAGGTGCGGTGCTCAGCGTGCCCCAGTGGTTCCCCCAGCAGCAGATCTCGGCGCTCAAGGCCGCCGCCGAGGAGGCCGGCCTCATCGTGCTCCAGGTCATCCCCTCGTCCGCTGCCGCGCTCGCCGCCTACGGCCTCACCACTCCGCAGGGCCCCGGCCAGCTCCCCGCCCACCCGGACGGTGTTGAGGGCGCCCCCTACGCCCCCGGCAAGGAGCTCGACCGCAACGTCGTTGTTGTCGACATGGGCGGCTCGTCCACCGACGTGGCGCTCGTCGCTGCGCGCTCCGGCCTCTACTCGACGCTCGCGTACCTGCACGACGCCACCGTGGGCGGCGCGACGCTCGACGCTGCGCTCGTCGCGTTCTTCGCCAAGGAGTTCACCAAGAAGACCAAGGTGACCATCGCCGACACCGACAAGCGCGCATGGGCCAAGCTGCGCAACGAGTCCGAGTTCACAAAACGCGCGCTCTCGGCGTCCAACTCGGCGACGTGCTCGGTCGAGTCGCTCGCCGAAGGAATCGACTTCACCGGCACCGTGAACCGCATGCGCTTCGACATGCTCGCCGGCCCGGCGTTCGGCAAGGTCGTCGCGGCGGTGGAGAAGGTGCTGGCACAGGCCAAGGTCGAGGCGTGCCAGGTGGACGAGGTGGTTCTCGCCGGCGGCAGCGCAAGGCTTTCGGGGCTCGCCGACAGGCTCGCGGGTCTGTTTGGCGATGCCGAGGAGGGCGGTGCGCACATTACCGCCTCCATCGATGCCGATCAGGTCATCGCTCGTGGCTGCGCCATCCAGGCCCAGGTCATCGCTGCCGCTCCCGAGGGCTCCAAGGAGGCTGCGTTCCTCACCGGGCTGCCCAAGGCTCCCGTCGACTCGCTCGACGAGCTTAAGGTGCAGGCCACCTCGGCGCCCATCGGCCTCGTGCTCGCCAACGGCGAGTTCATCACGCTCGTGCCCAGCAACACTGCATACCCGCTGCGCCGCTCCTTCCGTCTGCCCGTCGCCAAGGGCGCTGAGTCCGTCGCCGTGACGCTCGACCAGGGTATTGACGATGTCAAGGTCGAGACCATCCAGCCGGACCCGGAGGACATTGACGAGGATGACGACGAGCCGCTCGAGCCCGAGACGCGCAAGACGGCCATCACCAAGCCTGCAGGCAAGGGCCTCGCGGCTTTCACCGTCCCCACGCCCGCCAAGGGCGCCAAGTCCGTCCTGCTCACCCTCGAGGCGGCTGCACCGGGCAAGCTCTCGGTCTCGGCGCGCGAGGACGGCGCCTCCAGCTCGGTTGACCTTGAGCTCTAGACTGTCATCCTTCTTCTGCACACACACTTTGGCTTTCGTAATACACTCTTCGCAGCATCAATGTGTGTGGGATTGTCCGCAAATGCGAAACCAGATTACGAGAGACAGAGAAAGAACGAGGGGTTTCAGGCGTGCAGAATGTGGTTCCACCAGCGCGAGCTCCCCTTGGGATGCGAGGCGAGCGAGGCGGAGCGCGAGTGGGTGGGCGAATCGGGTGGTGGGGTCGAGTGCTTCTTGCGCAGCTTGCGGAGCTTGTGTGCCGACAGCGAGAGTGCGATGGCGGGCGCAAAGTTGTCTTCGGGATCCGAGTGGAGATGGATCGAGGCACAGGGGATGTCGACGCCATCGTACACGTGCGCACCCGTTCGCAGACCCGTACCCACCTTTCCTTTTGCTGGAACAACCTCCGTCTCGACGCGCGGGGCCTCGGCGACCGAGGAGGTGGCGTCAGAAAGATGCTCGAGGCTCGATAGGATCATGTGTCGCGTGGGGTCGAACTTCTTTGCGCCGGTGCGTGGGGCCAGGGGCGTGAAACACGCCGTGTCATCCGACTCGGACAATGTGCGTGTTCGACGCGACAGCTGGCCACGCAACGAGGCGCAAGAGCGTTCGGCACGCAGCTTGGACTCGTTGCCCGCCGAGTGCCAGCGTTGGCGCTGCGCCCACACGCCTGCTTCCTGCACAGGCAGCGGAGGCAGCCGCGGTGCATCGTCAAATGAGACCGCATGCCGAAGCGTACGCTGCGGCTTGGGCGACACCGCTGCTGGGCTGTTGAGCACCTCCATGGCAGCAGACGATGGTGGTGTAGCGGCCGTGTCGCTGTGGTGTCGCACGCGTCGCTGTGGTGCTGCCACCAGCTGCACTGGTGTGCGCGGCGGCGGCTCGAGCGCGCCAAACGTGCCGCGCCTCGGCTCGTGGCTGCTGACATCAAACGTGCTGTGCGCATACTCGCTCGGGTTGGGGCTGCACGGCAAACTGCTTGCAGTACTGCAGCCGTCGTCGTGTTCGAGCTGTGCGTTAGTCTTGAATGCATCCGGAAGCATGAGCGTCGGAGGCTTGTGCGCGCGGGAGCCTGCGAGAGATGCATCGGGCGCAAGGTCAAGCAGCGGGTCGTGCACTGCAAAGGCCTGGTCGAGCGTGTGCTGGTCGAGCCGTCGGTGTTCGAGCGGGAGGCGCTTGATGTGGATCTTGCTAGCATCGTACAGGCTCTCGGCATCTGCCTCGCGGAGGAAGGGAGCATCGAGCGTGTCGAGAGGATCATACGAGTCGCTTTGGCGTCGCTTGAAAGCAGGTGATGGCGCCCAGTCGAAGCTGCGTTCTGCGTATGCAGCGTAGGGAAGGCAGTCGTTCACCCTGTCGCTGGGCATGGCGGCATCGCTGTCGCTCCTCTTCCTACGTCTGCGGTTGCGCATGCTGTCCATCGAATCGATAGCGACGTGGTCAAAGTTCACTACGAGTGGGCTGAGGGATGACGAGCCTGGCGCTGCCGAGTTGCGGCGAGCAGGACTGAGCGGTGCGAGCGGCGAGTTGAGCGTGAGGCAGGTAGCTGTGCTGCTTCTACGGCGTGCATCGGCAGAGGAAGGGCTGGTGAGAGAGCCTGTTGCGAGCAGATGCTGCCACTCATCCTTCTCGATCCAGTCAAAGTAGACATGGCCGTCGGCCTCACGCACGCGAAGTCGCTGTTCGCGCTTCTGCACGGGAGTGGTGCCGAAGAAGCGGTCGATCTCCTCCTTGGTCTGGTAGCGAACGGGGCGAAAATGGCGCGCCTGCGCTGCGGTGGGCGAGTGTACGGTCATGGAGCGCGAACGTGTATTCGTCGACATTGTGAGGAAGCTGTGCAAAGGTGGAAAGAAGAGATCGAGCCAGGCGTGGGACATTCCCGGGTGTGGGTCAGGTCTTTATAGCTGCAGCTTGCGCAGGGGCTATCGAAGGGTCTGATGAGAGCAGCCGGGTGGGTTTGCGGCTACAGCGCAAGCGTGCACATTTGGGCAGCTCGGCTAGAGTCGCTCCGCTCGAGAGTGGTGGGATTGCATCTCCGCAGGGCCGCAGGCCGAAGCTCGTCTGACTCAGACCGCAGCTGAGAGCTTCCCTTTCATCACATGCTTCCTTTCATCACCAGGCAGCACAGACCTCGAGCCAGCGGTGTGAAGCAACCAAGGAACAAAGGGGAGCGGGCAGAAGAAAGCGTGGCAAACCTGCAGGGAAAAAGTGGGCGCAAGTTTAGCTCGAAATCGAGTTCATGCGTTGCACTTCATGCGTCGTGAGTCGCTGCGCGTGCGGCGCCCTCGACTTGGCCGTGTGCCGAACAAAGGGGACGCTGCGCCATTCTGGGTGGCGCCGCTTCCGTCTTATGCGCATCCGTCGGAGGCTTTGGTGGGCCATCAAAGGGACTTCAGACACGCGCCCCTGTCTGGAGCGTATTCAGCGGAATAAGACGAGCCAATCAGCCAAATGTCGGACGACGCATGATTCCGTGCAAATGCAAGAGGACAAAGACATAGAACGAGCAAAAAAAGGAGGTGGTCACCGAATCAGTAGACGAGGTAGCCAATGTTGAGGAGCGGGAAGCCCGCCATGAGACCGATCCAGAAGATCATGTTGCCGAGCGTCTCGTTGCGCTTGATGAAAGGGATCTGGCTGATGATGATGAGCGGCAGCTGCACCATCTGCGCCGCAAACAGATAGAATCGGATCTTGCCGCTGACGATCGCCATGACGAGCTCGTGCACGAGCGAGCTGAGCAGGAACGTCAAGAACATGGCCATGCTCTTGCTGACCCCCCACGCGGCGATGGTGCTGGCATACACGTGGCGCAGCAGGAAGCTGTGCACGGGCTTGTTCCACTTGCGGCTGAAGACGTCCATGCTGGTGGCGTTCCACCAGTCCAGGTAGAACTCGCGATCGGCAAACCGCGTGAGCTCGGCAAACGCGTTGCAGATGCACTCGAACATGATGTAGAAGATGAGCAGGTAGTTGATCATCATCGGCACCGCCAGCTGCAGGAACGTGCGCAGGAACGGCGTCTCGGGCGTGGGCGTGAACGGCATGATCCAGTGCTCGGTGATCACGTAGATCACCAGGAACGTGCCAAACGTCGCCAGCGTCTTCTCGAGCACGTACAGCGGTCGGATCGTCTTGAGCCGCGGGTAGGAGAGCTCGTAGACGAGCGTAGGCACCAGCAAGTAGTCCCAGAAATTGGCGTACGTCACGTTGGCCGGCCACATGACGGGATCCTGTCGGATCAGCTCGGGCGACGGCTCGGACGACGGCCGAGACGACAGCAGATCCTCACGCAGCACCTCAATCTCGCGCGCCAGATCCGAGATGAGCACGTCCGGGTGCGAAGACAGCGGATGCGGATCACGAATCTGATGCGGCTCGGCACCCGAAGCGGCTCGACTTGACGATCGGCGTCGGTTGAGCGACGAGTCGCCTTTGGCGTCGCTGTCCTTGTCGGTGCCAGCCTTGCGCTCGGCGTTGGTTTTGTCGGTCATGTCCTTGTGCAGCTGGATGTGTTCTTCCCGGCTCAATTGCTTGTCTTTGCGGCCTGGCGGATCTGGCAGCGAGTCGGCTTGGTCGCGGCCTTGGCTGGATTCGTCCTTGACGGTGAGTTTGGGAAGTGACTCTTCGCCTTGAGGCGCGGCATTGAGTGCTTGTCCCCGGTGCAACCGACTGGAGCTGCTGCCCCGCTGCTTGTGGAGCGCCGACCATTCTTTCAGGGAAACTGCGGTGGCCTTGTCGGCGTCCTTGTCGCCAAAGCCTGCGGCGTTGCGAGCGAGACGGACGGCTTTGCCCCATGCGGCCTCCAGCTGTTCCTGACCGCGACCGGCTTCGGCACCCTCGACCTCGGCGACGCGCTCCTCGAGCATGCTTTCGATGCGGCGCATGCGGTGGTAGGTGTCGGCCATGTTGCCGTTGACGGTCATGTAGGAGTGGATCTTCATCATCATGGCAAGCGTGTGCAGCACGAAGAAGCCGCTCTGCACCCACGGCCACTCGCGGTAGCGCGCCCACTTGATGACGAGGCCGAGCAGGGTCGCCTGCCACAGGTGCTGGAAGGTGACCGCGGTGGGCCAGTAGCGGACCCAGCCGCGGCGACAGACGTTGGCAAAGGGCACGCAGATGAAGAGCGAGCCGATGAGCACGCCGTCGGAGATGGCGAGCATCCAAGCATCCCTGCTGAAGAGTGTGGCGAAGGTAAGGCTGAGCACCTGGCCGGTGGAGGCGAAGGAGGTGTAAGAGGTGTTGAGCACGAACAGCGCGAGACAGACCCAGAAGAGGGTGAAGAAGCCGCGGAACTGGTCGCGGGATGAGGTCTCGTTGAAGCGGTCAAAGTGGCTAGTGCGCGGCTTGAAGCTGACGACGGCTCGCATCTTTTTGCGTGAGCGTGACGATGCAGCGACGGGCTTGAGGTGAATAGCACCATCCTTGCCGACTCGATGCGAGAGAGCCTTGGCGCCGATGTGCTTGAACTCGAATGTGGACGATCCGCTTCCGTGCGAGTTGGAGATGGTGGTTGTGAGCGTCGAGGTGGCTACCGACGGCTCTGGTTCCGAGTCGGACGGTGTACCTCCACCGTTGGTTGGTGTCGATGGCAGCTCGGACGACGGCACCATTTCGGATGCGGGCGTGCTGACGGCGGATGAGATTGCGTCTTCCGGGGTGTCTGTAATGAGTTGGGCGATCTTGGGGTGTTTGGCGACAAAGTCCTCCTCGACAGGTAGCGCACGAGCGCCGGAGGATGTCTTGTTGGTGGCCATGGCTGGGTATCCTTATAAAGTTCCGATGTAGGCCGTGGCGGGAGAGATGAACGAGCTCTGTTGCGTTCCGTGTGCTGACGCCATAGAACTGGAAGGTCGCGAGTGGCGCGGCGGCAACAAGCCGGATAGCCAAGGGAGGGTGTAGCGCACTCACAGGCGCAGGCAAGGTAAGGGTGTAGAGAGCGTCGGTTGTGGTGGTCGAGCAAGATCCTTGATCGGAGGTGTGTACCGGTCGCTGGGAAAAAGCTTCCGGCGACGCCACTCTGAGCCCCTGGATAAAGAGAGAGAGCTTTGACTGTCTCACCTCTCCCAGCCGCGCACACTCCACTTGGAATCTGATTTGCAGCAGAGCGGCCGCATTGAACCCCTTTTCGGGACGATTTCCGTGCAGCAACGTGGAACATCGTCATCGTGTGCATCTGTCCGTGCAGCCACTCCTTCGGCCCCAACCAACCGGAACCCTCGTCCGCACCACACTGACCCACGGAAGTGTACGGAACCAATCAATCTCTTCCATCCTTCCCGCAGCATTTGCTTCTACATGCTCCTGAAGGAGTTCCTGAAGGAGTGTGTAGTCGCTGCCGCTTGCAGCAGAGAGGGGACATGAGCAAAAAAAAAACCCCTCCGAAATGGTCAAAAAAGGCAAAAAGTAAAGTTCCCGGCCAGGGAATCGAACCCTGATCTGAGCAGTGAGAGTGCCCTATACTAACCATTGTACTAACTGGGACTTGTTAAAAGCATGTCCTGATGCTGCTTCATGTTCCAAACATGATGCTCTGGCTATTTTGTTCAGATGGCAGCTGCTGGACCCTGACGGCGGGGCAACCGAGTCGAGAGGTGCCGTTCTCTGGGCCGAGCCGGCATAGAGCAGCAACCAGCCCGCTTTGCATACCCGCCTCCCCCGCACAGACACTCCTCCAGCCCGAGATCAGTCTTGACTGCATCGACTTCACATTCACCACACGTAGACGCTTCTTGCCCGCTTCGTGCAACGACACAATGGCCACTGCGACGCCCAACTACTCTTCCGGCAACGATCGATTCGGCGCCGAGGCGGCTACGTGGGATTCGCAGCCCGAGGTGGTCGAGTCGTCCCGGCTCTGTCTTGACGCGGTGCTGCGTCACTCGGTCCGATTCCCTTCGCTCGCCTCCTCGAGTGTACTCGAGATCGGTGGTGGTACGGGCCTGCTTACAGTGCCACTTGCTCAGCACGTCGGATCCATCCTTGCCCTCGACACGGCACAGGGCATGATCGATATGCTCTCGGCCAAGCTCTCCTCCAACTCGCTCCAACATAAGGTCACCGCCAAAGTCAAGCTTCTCGAGAGCGCCGATGATCCTGTCTTGGGAGGAAAGAAGTTCGATGTCGCGCTCAGCCATCTCGTCTTCCACCACGTGCCCAACATGCAGCAATTGGTCGATGTCATGTTTCACACTCTCAACACGGGAGGCAGGATTTGGATCTCGGACTTTGAGGATGACGGTCCCCAAGCAGAAGCTTTCCATCCAAAGGCCAAGGTACGATGCCACATTCCACTCACTCGTATTCTGAGATTCTCAACTAACCTCTGTGCTTCCTTGTGAAACGACAGCATGCAGGCGTGGAACGACACGGCCTCAAACGTGACGAGATGCACACCATCCTCACCAAAGTCGGTTTCACCAACGTCGAGGTCTTTGAAAGCTTTCAGATGCAGAAAAAGGTCGAGACAGGAGAGACACAGTCGTTTTCCTTCCTTGCTATCACAGGCGTTCGACCCTGAGTCCGAATCTTTGCAATGCATAGCGAAGTTCTCGGACTCGTCCATCTAGTACGTCTGAGGTGGGGTATCTGGAGTCGACTCGAGCAGCCACAGCTCGCGTAGAGCCTCGACTGTACGGCCTCCGTTGGCCTTGAGCATTTTGCGTGCGTGCCACTGCTGCCTTTCGTCCGGTGTGCCGCGTTGCGATACCGCCTGCTGTACCGCCTTCCATCGCTCGAGCAGATCGGTCCAGAACGTCTCTGCTGCCTCGCCACCGTTCCTTTCGGACAACACGAGGCTTCGAACCGCAAGGTCGAGATCGATCGTACGTGCCAACAGATCATCGCGCACCGCAGCTGCCTCCTCCACCATACTTCCACCATCGCCATGCGACACGCGCAAAAGTGCATGCACCATCGCCGTATACGTCGCCAAGTTGGCCGGTGCAAAGTCTCCCTGAGCCAGCACGGGTTCTGCATCGTCAGCAGCCGGAGATAGGGGCGAAACCGTGTTAATCCCTACGGCACGCGCCAGGATCGAAGTCGTGTTCTTCCAGCGTTCGCGTCCCTCGCGCGCAAGACACTCGAGTGCAATCGTCCACGTGCTAACACCCGGCTGCACTCCGAACGTCTCGGTCATGTCGCGGATCACTCCTAGCACCGCCTGGCTAGAGCCCCACGCCTGCTTCTTTATCTGTACTGGCATCGTCTCGGATCCCGTTTCGCTGGCTGTGCCGCTGGTGGGAACCTCGATTTCCAGTCGACCAAATGCGCGGATAAACCCATCGAAGGTACGGCTGCTCGGTGCTTGCGATGGCGGCCAATGCTCGAACACCAACGTTTCGCTTCCGTTGTACTCGTGCTCTTGCTCTTGCTCTTGCTCGTCCTCATGCTCGTTCTTGTGCTCTTGTTTGTTCTCGTGCTGTTGTCCGTCCTCGTGATGTTGTCCGTCCTCGTGCTCGCTGTCAGGCATTCGCTTCGCCGATGCCGTCTCTTTCCACAGCTCGTATACGCGTATCAGACGAGCGTAGTCCTTGGCATCCACACACACCCCCACCACGGCACGCAGCACGAGATTGATGGCATGCGTGGAGGGCCAGTATTTGCCCAGCAGCCGTCGAGCAGGCAGCTCGTGTCCCGATCGATCCGACTGCGGTAGGTCCGGCTGAGCGAGTGCAAGTGCAATCAGCTCGCTGGTGATGCCTCCCGCCGGCATCTTGAAGCCGTTACTGCCCACGTAGAAGTCGAGCGCAGCCTTCCACTTGGCCTTCTTGATCAAGCCGTACAGCGTAGCCGTCTCATACAGGCCCTTGCCACCACGCACAGTAAGTAGGCGCTTCCGGACAGGCAACAAGAATTTGTCGGCTCCCACGGCCTCCTGCGACGGGGAAGCTTGAGATTCGTCCACGGACCCTGTAGACCCAACCTCGCTCTCGGTCAGCGGCACGGTGATGGGCACCGTGCCGTAGCTGTACGCCAAGTCCTGCAGTTTCGATAGCGTGCGCGCCGACGGAATATGCGCAAAGACAGCCCCATCTCCGGAACCAGGGGCGTAGTCTTCTGGCATCGGACTGTCGTCCGTGCGACGCACCTTTTCCGCACTCCGCAGCACAGAGAGAAGGTGCTCTCTCGCAGCGAATACATCGCCTTGATCCAGATGCGTCTGCAAGATGGCATCCAGTGTCACGCCTGGTTCGGCCTCCGTATCGACGCCTTCTGCTTCCAGTGAGACTGCAGTCTCGCGCGCGATGCGCTTGGCGATCTCATCCACATTGACCGCCTTTATCGCCCTTCTTCCGCGTTTCGAGCTGGTCGCAAGCAGTTCGACCAGCGAGTAGGCCTTTTGGACGTACTCGCCGCCCGCCCGAAACAGCTCCTCGAATAGCAGCCGCTGCGTGAAGTTGGACGCGCTGACAATGTGCGCGACCGCTTCGAAGCTACGAGATGTCCGAGCACTGTGCTGTGCCCAGGAGATTGCATCGTCGAGGCGTCCTGCGAGCGCAAGTGTGCGAATGCCGAGGTTGTAAAGAACACGCAGCTCGAGGTATGCTGGCCTCAACTCTTCGCGTGTGCTGCGAAGTTTCCGCGCCATCCTGCCCTGATGACCCTGCACCAGTCGCATGAAGTACTGCCAGGCCAGCATGGAGTGGGAAGCGTCCGAGCGGTTTGCGATACCGTACCGCAGAATCTGGGCCAGAGACGACCGGATCACACTCCAGTGTCCCTTTTCGGCGGCTATGAGGCTCGCCTGCTGGAGCAAATGCAGTTCGTCTCCGTACCCCTCGAGGAGAACCACGAAGCACTGGCGAATGTGGGACACAGTGGGATCGTCTTGACCATTCGAGACGCTAGAGGTCGCCTCGATGTCGCTCATGCTTGGCGTGTACTCGGGGCAGAGACGCATCCATTTGAGCATGTCGTGCCTCCGGCCACGCTTGATCGCCCACAACGCTGCTACCGCAAATTCGGGCAGAGGCTCGTCGAGAGTTGTGCCCAGAGACTGGAACTGTTTAAGCGCTGTTGTGGCTGCCTTGAAGTCCTCCTCCTGGATCAGCCTCGCTAGCAGCTGGGTGGACGGAGAGAGAGCCGCAATCGACTCTCCTGTCATCGAGGTGGACGCACCCTGGCCGGCACCACCCGCACTCTTGGTCGAAGTGGACGACGAGGCTTGTTGGGCGTAGACCTCATCTTCGGGCTCGAAGAGAGAAAAGTCGACTCCATGTGGATCGATCTCGTTGTTGGAGCCGGGCAGCGGATATGCTGGGTTGGAGGTCGAGTAGGCGAATGCGAACAGCGGTCTTGGACGTCGAGCGGATCTGGCCTTGGTTGTGGGAGAGGGTGCCGCCGAGAATGTGAACTTGAGAGGAAGCAAAAAGGAGTTTGCCGATGAAGTGGATGCGGTAGCTGTAGAAGCGCTGTTGGCGTTTAGGGCGACCGAGCTCAGCAAGCGAAGCTGGCGCTGTTGGTGAGCCAGTGCTCGCCAAGCATCTCTGGCGGGCAGAGAGCTGTTTGGTGGACGCATGAAAGCGTTTCCAAGCCTTCCATTCGGCCTGTGGTGCCGGATGTCGAGGCCTGAATGTGCTGATGGATCCCTTGATGGGCTATGGTTGGTGACAATCCAGAAGAGAAGCTAAGGAGGGCACAATGCGAGAAAAGGGTCTGTCAGAAGAAGTCCCCGAAGGTTTCAAGAGCCGAGTTCCGGCTAGATTTTTTCGACAAATGTTACGCCGATAAGTGACACAACCCCAAAAATATGTGTAGCGAGCTCTAAAGCTCTCGACTCGGCGACAGCGAAGTTCCACGTCAACTTTAGCCGCTTCCAAACTGCGGGGACTCGCAGGGGCCGCCTTCATCCGTGCCTGGCTAAAGCGTACTCTCCACATCCTCAGCAGACCTCCTTCTCGCACCCTCACCAGCATCATTCTTGTCCGCTTCGAACGATTCAGTGCATGCATCATCGCTATGACGCTCGCGAGTCTTAGGTGGACATGCAGCCTGCTGCTGCTCGCCACCGTCTTGCTCGGCAGCTGTGAGGCCGCGCTCTTCTCCAAGAACTCCAAGGTCACCATCGTCGATGCGTCCAACTTCAAGCGCGAAGTGCTCGACATTGAGAAGCCCACAATGGTCGCCTTCACTGCTCCCTGGTGCGGCCACTGCCAGAAGCTTGTCCCTGACTACACCAGGGTCGCTGCACAGCTCGACGGCGTCGTCAAGCTCGCCTCCATCGATTGCGACGAGGACAAGAACAAGCCTACGTGCGGAAAGTACGGCATCCAGGGCTTCCCCACCCTCAAGCTCTTCCCACCGACCAAGAAGCGTCTCCCCAAGGACTATCAGGGTCCTAGGACTGCCAAGGACATCGCGGCGTACATGGTCGATGCGCTGCCTATGGGCGCCAAGAAACTCAAGGCTGAGGAGCTGCAGGAGTACGCCGAGAACGACGCCACCACGCCCAAGGTCATCCTCTTCTCCAAGAAGCCCACCAGCTCGCCGCTGTACAAGAGTCTCGCGCTCGACTTCCGCAAGAGCCTTTCGTTCGCCTTCCTTCGCGGCGACCAGCGTCCCGTCCAGGCCGCCGCCCGCATCCACCTCGGCGTCGATGTCTCGGATGACAAGCTACCGCTTCTCATCGTCGTACCCTCACGTGCCGACGGCGGCGACTTTGACAAGGCCTCCATCAAGACCTACACGGGCCAGCTCAAGTACCACGAGCTGAACTCATGGATCAAGCAAACCGTGCCAGAAGCCAAGTCCGGCAAAACTAAAAAACCTGCTACCAAGGCGCAGATCAAGAAGAAGCCCGTCAAGCTCGATCAAAACGTCGACGATCTTCCGGAAGGCGCCAACCGTGAATGGCGTGTCGAGGAAGACATGACGGAAGAGGAAAAGCAGAAAAAGATGGAGCAGCTCGCCGACATGCTCAATACGGCCATAAAGCAGAGCAACGATCTCAAGGAGGCCGAAGCCGGTAAGGCCGCCAAGCAGCCCGAGCAAGCAGCGAGCAGCGATGCCGACTCGTCTGCCCATGCTTCAGGCTCTTCGCACTCTTCGTCATCTTCGTCCTCGTACTCTTCGACCACGGACGAGGATGGTCAAGTCACCACGGACCGCACGGCATCCTACTCTACCTCGGGCGAAGACGATGACTCGGCATCGTCCTACAAAGTCTCCTCGCACACCCAAGGCAAGGACGGCGAGGACATCTCGCTCAAAGAGAACCTGCAACGCTGGCTCGAGGGTGAACAGGTGGACTGGTCCTCCGACTACGCGGACCACTTCTCGTCCGCCCAGAAGGCCGCCGAACACCTCATCAAGGAGGACCCAGAAAAGGCGGAGCAGATGGCACTCGAGAGCGAAAAGTGGCTCGCACAGTACCTCGTCTCGGACCTCGAGATGATGAAGCTCGCCCGCGACAAGGGCAACGAAGACCCCGCCGTCTCCGACGCAAAGATCGAGCGCATCCAGAACATGTACGACGAAATCAACAAACGCATCGAGGACCGCCAGAACAAGATCGCTGCAAAGGCTTCAGCTTCGTCCGACGACAAACCAGCCTCGAGCCACGACGAGCTCTAGTCTTCATCTCGACTCATCTTCACTTTGTGGCAATCACACCTGCATCCACACAACCACACGCTTGTTCCGCTTTTTTTTGAACCTGTTGCATTGTCTAGTACACACTGAGGGTGACACATGGTATCGAGCTAGAATAGCCAATGTTTCCGAAGCCACCAGAGGTATATGCCCGGCTATACCGGGAACTCGTTTGCTGGGGAAAAGATGCAAGGATAAGGCGTTTATTTCACATGGGCGAGTGGTTGCCCTTCTTGTTGCGATGTCCTCCTGGGTTGTGCTCGACGTACGGGCCGTTGCCAACCGCGCTGGCCTTGCGGTACGAGTGGCAGGCATGTGCGTGCTTGAAGAAGGCGGCAAAGTTGCGGCGGCGCTTGGCAGTGCAGATGAGGATCCACTCCTTGCACTGGTGGCACTTGCCTTCCACGGTGCCGGCGGCGTCGGCGTATACCTTGAGATGCGTGGGAGCAGTGAAGCGCAGGCCCGATACAGACGAGATGCCGTGCTTGTGCACCTGATCGTACCAGTACTGCGAGTTCTTGAGCTGCAGCCAGTTGCCGTTCTCGCAGCGGTCGCACCACGCCTCGCGTGCGTTGCCGGCGCCCCTCACCCAGCGCGGCGTGTACAAGTCGCCGGGGAAGCGCAGCTTGTCCGTCTGCCTGCGCGGCCTGTCGTCCTCGTTCTCCACCTCAAAGTCGGAGGCGGGCGGGTCGGGCATGCCTGTGCGCATCTCGCAGTGCTGGTCGTAGTAGACATCCTCCATCTTGCTGCCTGGAGGCGCACGCAGCACGATATCCGTGGTGATCTGGTACGGCGTGTTGGCGAGCGTGTTGGCCTGCTGCACCGCAGATGCCGACGACGACGATCGATCGCGGTTCTGACGCTTGTCGCCTCCTGCCATTCCGCTCGGCGTAGGGTAGCCTGCCTCGATGCCGTAGCGCATGGGCGCGTGGTCGCGCCAGCCCGGGAGGCTCGGCGACGAGGCCGAGGCACTCATGCCCGCCGGCACGCCCGAGTGCGACGAAGCTCCACCCCACGGGCTCCACTGCTGCGACGATGAGTAGCCCGCGCGCTGCGGCGCCGGAGCAGGCTGCTGGACGTTGTAGGGATCGGAAGGCAGCGATGGGCGACGAGGATCGGCGTGCGGAGGGCGGTAGCTGTTGATCGCATTGCCGACCGGCGCCGAGGGTCGAGTAAACGACATGTTGGAGGCGAGCGAGTACCTGCGCGCAGCACCATCACTTCCATCGGCAAGGTTGCCATGCGACGATGCACCCATGGTCTCCTCATCGTACTGACGCTTTCCAAGACTCGACTGCGGAAACTCGTAGCCGCTGATCTCGAAGCCTCCCGAGTTTGACCAGCCGGGTCGGGCAGCCGAGCGCGTCTCGGGAAGCGGGGGCGGCTGAAGCCTGCGAGCGCCGTAGTAGCCTTGCGCCGAAGCCTCATCGACTGCATGCGACTCAGCGGGCCACCACTGACCGCCGTTAGAGGCGTCGGCGGGGGCATCGAGGGGACGGCCGTGCTGATAGTTGGGTCTGCGTGCGTAGTGACGATCGGCCAAGGCCGCCGCGTCCGAGCTGACGCGCGATCTCGACTCTCCTGTCGGTCCCGCCATACCGGACGGAGCTGGCACGCTCGAATACGACGAAGAGTGATCCGTCTGAGCATGGTGGCCGTCCTCGGCGACCCCCGAGTAGGAAGGCATGTGCGATTGTTGCTGCTGTCCTTGTTGCTGCTGCTGTTGCTGCTGCTGCTGCTGCTGCCAAGTTGACTGCGAATGGAGAGAGGGGACCTCGTACTGTCCCTGAAAGCCCATGGTCATGGTGACCGTCTCGCGTGGAATATCCCAGATGGAAGAGGCTGCCTCGACGTCGGACGCACGCGCGGGCTCAAGATGGTCCCCCTTGGTAGGAGCGGGTGCGGCCATGGCACGCGACTTGTTGTGGGGTGCACCGGTAAGGCTGGGCCAGATGCCCTTCATGCCGTCACCCCAGAGGTGGGAGCCGTCCTCGACGGGGCGTGCGTGATGCGAGGTGTTGGAGTGCGGATGTGCCGAGTGGTAAGAGTCGGAAGCCGAAGCATGTTCGTGCGGCATGGCAGAGAGATTCGATCGATGGCTGGAGGACGAGGAGGAGGGATGCGCGGCGGTCGTGCTGCGCATGGCACCAAGAAGAGGTTGTCCGTCGATAGGACTTTGTGGCTCTTTTGGGCCGCTGGAACGCGAAGAGATTGAGTGCGGGGAGGAAGGACAGGAGGCCGGATTGGAAGATGAGGCGAACGAGTTTCGACTGCGGCCGGCAAACTCCGTAATGAAGGTGATCGGAGGAAGGGTGTTGTTGTTGCTGTTGTTGTACAGCGGTGTCGAAGAGGAGGGAGTGTTAGAAGAAGAAGATGACGATGGCGTCCAGATAGAGGAATGTTGGTCTGGGTGGTATCTTTGTGCGCCTCTTCTTTGCATAGCTAAGAGACAAGTATGGCAAGAAGCCGAACGTCGGGCACAGCAAAGTTCCAGGACTGATAGCAGATGTAGCCCAAGCGTCAAAAAACCTCGAGCCGGGACAAGACCAAGACTGTCGAAGGAGCGTGTGGATGGTAAGGAGCTGCTGCGAACCCAAATGGAGCCTAAGAGCCTAGAAGCGGAAGGACAGATATGGTCCGGAGTCTGAACAAGCGATCACGATCGAGGGAGCAACGAAAGATGGGTGTATGGTGGGGTATGAAGGTTGCGGCCCTTTGTCAAGTGGCCTTTAAAGGCGGAGGCGGTAGACTCAGCTGGCGGCAAGGGCAGCGGAGATGAGCGAAGCTTTCTTGGGCTGATAGGGCCGGGCCGCGGATGTGTGGATTGTGAGGGCGTGGTGATGGATTGGATTGGATGCAGTCGACGGGGTTTGGGGCCAGGTGCCGAAGACAGCTGCCGGGCAGAAGCCAGATTCGGAGTTGCAAGGGCGGCGAGGGTAGAGCGACAGTGGGTCGCATCGATGACCCAAGAAGCTGGAGGCGTGGACGGCGAGTGGAAGCCGGAGCGATTTGGGCGTGGGCGCGGGCGGCAAGGGGCGGACACGACACCCAGCCGCTGTCTCACTCCGAGGTGACGAGAGCATGGCGCCACCCAGGCAGGACTGCAGGGGAGCGGAAACGTCAGTCAGTCAATCAGTCGGTCAGGGCAGGATGAGAGCGGTGCATGTGCATAGCAACACCGCATTGGACCTCCGCCATTGTTCTTTGGCTTCGAAACGCGAGGGGCGCCAACGAGAAACGAGCGCCGCGCGGCGGCTGGAGCATCGCTAGCCATTCCGAGACGAGCAGCAGCTGCGTCGATTGCGTCGATGGGCGAGCTGACGAGGAGGCGGCGGCGGCGGTGGTCGTCATGCTCGGTGCCTGGCTCGTCCTGCTCGGCTGGGTCCCGAGCCATGGAAGGCAGGAAAAGCGCCAGAGTGTGCATGCTCGGTCGCAGGCAGGAAAAGTGAGCTCTATCCTTTGCACCCACATTTCCTGGCGAGGTGCCTTGTCGACCATGCACATCGCCAAACCCACCTCGGCTCGGCTGGCTGCTACCTGGCTTCCAACGGAGGCCCTCTCGACGTGCCAACCGCCGCGACATCTGATTATTGCAATTCGCCTCTCCCACATGTCAGTGCCCGGCTCCACCTTTCCATGCTTTTTGTTTTACATTTAATTTGGAGAACTCCCTCCCGTCTCGAGTCGCTCGCCATGTGCCTTCTGTAGAGTTATTCCGACTTAAAAAAATAAAGCAAAAAGCCCTCGAGCTTGAGGTGACATCTGGCTTGATTGGCTGCCATTGTCCGGCTGCATGCCTAGGCGGTGTGCATGGTAGAGAGGGCATTCGGCTACGTCGAGATTCTCATGCTTGGTCCGCAGGGCAAAGGAGGATCAACGCTGCGAGCTTTGACAGCCGCCGCCGCTGCTCAGCACGCTTGCATGCATCTTCGCAGCGAGGCGTTCCGGTCACAACACAACACAACGCCGCGGAGCGCTGCTTCCGTCTGGTGGCGCGTCGTCGCGCTCACACCGAACCCAGCTGAGCTCAGTTCGGATCTCAGTTGACCGCACGCTTTGTTTGCTAAGCAAGAAAGCTTGCCCATCCATGGCCTCCGAGACTCGTTCACAGTGCAAACAGAACTGGCCCGACCAACTTCTCGGACACGACCCTACACGTCCGATTCCTAGCCCCAAGCTCGAAAGGTCGAAGAGGCTCAGAATCAGCCTCCTGAGACGGCTTGCCTCTCGGAGGCGCCGAGAGCTCTCATCTGCGAAGACGCGGATGCGATTGGCAGGGGCCGAGTGCAGTATCGCGATCGTGGGCCATGCAGGTGCAACCGCCCACCATCACGAGCGTGTGGGAGAGTGTGGGAAACGGAGGTCGAAGCGGCCTACACGCGAGCTCAAGCGAACAGGCGCACCGCACCAACGCTCGCTCGCCTGGGAAAAATCCGCGGGAGTAGCGGGTAATCCATATACGCGACAAACGACTCGGCCAGGGCACCATCGACTCGCCCTCGCGGATACGCCAGACTGTCGTTGCGGTACGATAGAACCTCTTAGCCAGGAATTTTTCTTTTTTAAAAATTAGTTTGATGATTAAATTGGAATTCTTCGGCGGCGGCAAGGTTGCTCGTGGTGGGGGATGCAGCCTGCAGCTGGCCCTCGGGTTTTACCACTGTTCGGAACTGCACCTCTGCCTACCCACGCCGCGCAGATGCTGCTTTTTGACTTTTGCACTTGGCGTTGGGTCGCGTTGCGTCGCGCATGCCAGTGCCAATCTGCACTAAGCGCCAGGAATTCGGACGCGCTCCCGTCGGCTCAATTCCGGAGACAGGTCGGAGTCGAGGCAAGGCCAGGCAAGAGAAGGCACGAGATGCGCAAGACGTGTTATCCAAGCAAGCTGCTCTTCGGGCGCGGGCTCGGGCAACGCACATACACATCCAGACATACGCAGCGCGACGCCCTCCTTTGGCGGGCAGCGCAGGCAAGGATGCGGGAGGGGACGGGCACGAGACGCGCTTTGCTGTCGTCGCTAACAATTCATCCGGGTCGGCGACAAGCGAGACATCTTTTTACGCACACCACCGCTCCCGTGCCAGCCAACCAAGCGCCTCGCCATTTCCGCGGTGTTGAATGGAAATACAGTGGCGCTGTCTCCTAGTCGCGGAGAAAGGAAAGACCGGTCGGCGAACATTTCGTGTGGACAGCCAGCATGAATTCAGAATCGCAGGCTCGAAAAAGTCGGAAGCGGCTGACGCTCCTGGCCACGCTCGCTCCACGTTCCTCTTCACGAATCTGACGACGGGGCGTAATCCTCTCTGATACGTAGCTCGACTGTGCTTGCGGCGTGATGAGCACCTTTGTGAGTGTGGACTAGCTCGGAATCGCCGAAGATTAAACTCCATTCGCTTGCTGCAGCGGCTGAGACACTTACTTACACGCAAGAGTCAGGCGTGTCAGACCGTCCGCAGCTGCAGCTGCATCTGCGAAGGAGCTTGTTCGCCAGGCCGCGTTCATGCTTACATCTTGCGCCAGCTGACGACCATATCGTGCTGGCCTGCCAGCATGTCAGAGTTGCTGCGAGTCGGGACGATAAAATTCATGCTTTCCCACTTGCAGAAAGCAGCTCACAGATTCCCGGAGCATGACAGCGTTCTTGCACAAGCACCGTCGTGAGCGGCTCATTGTTCAGCCTGACGGACCTATTGCTGGCAACGAACTACTAGTGTGGATCCCGCTCGCGCCCGCCTCCAGGTACGCGAACTAAGGCAACTGGCTGCCAGCGTTTCATGCTCGTTCGAGATTGCCATTGTGCCATTGATTGTGGTTCTTCGGCCCGTCCTCGAACGCCAAGCGAATTCGTGTTGAAAATTCCCGAAGGTGCCACCAGCGGCTTGCCGTTTCAACTTGGCCCCTGGAAACCGCTGCTCTGTTGGAGCCGGCTTGGAGATGTGCCCAGCCACGCCGCGTCCGTCGCGGCTCTCGTACTCAGCTGTGAATGTAACGGCAGGCTCCGTTGGAAGGCGAGCACGTCTTCTTGCCAAGACCTACAGTCAGAGAAAGTGCGACGAGGGCCACATGATGCTGCGATTCGCCCTGCAGCGTCGCGCCGGGTCCCGAACGTATCCGTGGATATCCCGACGACCGAAAAAATAAATAAGCGCGGGGGAGTTTCCGATCATTGGCCGAAAGCCAAAGCATGCACGATCGAATTGTTTCCTCGCGGCCTGCTTCTCTTCGAGCTTTGATCAGCATCCATCACGAGAGGTCGACGATTCTCGCAGGAATCCGTCGGATGTCGCTGCTTGCTCGCGCATATTTCGGTGTTGTCTGTGCGGACACAGTGAGACAAATGAGACTCCGCTACGGGGCATGAACGTTACTCCATCAGAGCGTCCGAGACACAATGCGACTCTCAACAAGAGGCCACCGGAGAGCTTCCGAAGGAGGAGCGAGCGACTCGGTCACGCCCGAACAGCTCGGCGCATTTCCCTCTGTTGGAATAGCGTCACTCATGCACAAGTTCGGCAGCAGCCGTGCATTGCTTCAGGGCATCGCGCCTGGTGTCGATCATTGGCTTCGGCGCAGGTCAACAAGCGAGCCAAGCACATGCTCTCACGCTACTGCAGCTCGCCAGCTCACCAGCTCGCAAGACGCTTTCGGGTGTGCATCCTTCCTCACGATGCTCTACGCTGCAGCCTAGCATGGCGCTCAACCTTTGCTCATCGTACCCTAGAATTATGCTTTGCTCTTCCAGCTGCTGCTGCGCGCTCTCGAAGGGCCAAATGAAGCTCCGCCTTGTTTGATCACGCGCTTTATTCGGTTCGCGTGGGCAACAGTCGAGGGACCGTGTTCGAGGAAATCCAAGTCGAAACTCCGACCAGAACTGGGTGGCCTTGACGGGCTCGACGTCAGACCGCGGCGGGTCTCAGCACCAAACGGGCGTGAGACTGCACAATCTCTCGCCCTAAAATACAGTCGGTGAGGGTCCGGCGCGTCTGGCTTCGAATCCGGCTTTGTGGATTGCAGCCGCCGTGTTTGCTTCCGTCGGGATCACCTGCAGGTGCATCATGCGGGACGCTGCCCCTTCACCCCTGCCTCTCCCTGGCCACTTTCCGTGCACGCTTGGCTTGCTGCATGACGAGAGCGATGGCCTGCTGCTACTGTTTTTGCAAGCCGCACGAGCTGGTGTCTTGCACGAGATGACCCGCTCGTCCGTCTCGACCGAAACCTCCCCGCCCGAAGCGAGCATGGGCGTGCGAGAGTGATGGCGGCTGCATGCATGGATGGTCATGCTCATGCCATTGCATGCCGGGTGGCCTTGACCGGTTCGGAGATCTGCTCGGCTCGCCTGAGCTTGAACTTTGGCATCGCCTCATCCGCTTCGCTTGAGCAACGCCTCCGTTCCTGCTGTTCCTGAAGGCCTTCTTCGCATTGCTGTGCCTGGATCTGTCCTGCGCTTCTGCCTTCCAGAATAGCTTCTCTTCCTTGACATCATCTTGTTTGCTTGCTCGTCACGCTCGCGGCAGTCACATTTTCTGCTTCTCGTTGGCGGCTTACGCTGCTGGGCCAACTTGCAAAAGCTTGCGAGTGTGCACTTAGCCCTGCCCGTTTGCATGGTTCATGCGATCCAGTTTGAGATTCGCAGGACTCGATAAGCAATCATGCCAGCCGAAGCAACGGAAGCACGAGTTCCTTCGTTCTGCGACTTCCTGTGGTGGATGCCCCCACCCTTCTGAGTCGAAACGCCAAGCAGGGAGGAGGCGTCATCCTCCTCCTTTGGTTCGGAACTCGGACCACGGAGGTGGCCTCGCGTGATGCACTGGCACATAGCCGAGGCCTCGAGGGTCGGGGTGGCGTTGCAGAGGAGAATCCAGCAACGAAGCGGCCACCTGACAGCAGCGTCCCCTCGCTGCCGCTCTCTACGATGCTTGTGCCTGCCAAGACCCCGGGCACAAAGCTTGCATCTTGTTGACGCCACAGATGGACCACTCCGCATCTCAGACTGGATTCCGACGTGCGCTGGACGACGCCGGCATGTACCCATGGATGTGGCCTCTGCGGCACGTGCCCGTTATCGGTGAACACCGCCCCGATATCGACTGCCTGTGCAAAACTATCGGGAATGGAGCCGTGTTTTCGCGTGCTAGCACGCAAAAGTCGAGTCTGTTGTCAGCCAAGCTGACACTGAATCGGCATCTGAACTCAGATCACTCACGGCAAGGAGAAAGGCCGGTGCAACTACAACATCGCCGGCCGCGGATTGGGCAGACCTGGGTTGGCCGAACCGTGTTCGTTGCTCGCCATTGCTTGAGAAGCACCCTGATCTGCAGACGCATCTGAATCTCTCTCGGTAGTACCGAAGCAGAAAGCGAGATCACTCCTATGGGCACACAACACTTCCGTACGGACGGCCAGAGTCCGATGAAATGGTCTAGTTTTAGCGGTGGGAGGGAAGACCGCATGCTCGACTCCCCGCTCGCGTCGGTGAACGTCAGCCGATGTTCTGGTCTCGAAGCTAAAAAAACGGGCGCTCCCCGAGGTTTTCGTCGTTTTCGTCGTTTTCGCCGGATTGACCCCCACCTCACGACGAGACGCTGCACGTGCCTCTCGAAACGGACTGCCCCGCATAACACTGCGCGATAAGCTATGCATTGATGCACCACACTGCGTGTGCGACGAGGAGACGTGCTTCAATGCTCACCAGGCAAAGCTCACCAGGCAGTTGCCGGTACGGAAAGCCACGTTGCCGACTGGCAGCTGAAGATGGCGGAGGCGCTTGACCCCTAGTGGATAGCGAGGAAGCTCAAGAGATTTCGCCTTACGCGATCGGATCCGACAGACTCCCCGCTGAACCGGCGGGGGCGAGGTCCCGCGACTTGCCTGCTGGAAGGGCGGAGGGGCGCAAATGCAGCGGGGACGAAGGAGGCAGCTCGGTTGGAGGTCGCGAGAGGTAGGCAGTGCCTGATTCGTGGCGATTTCAGAGAAGCACGCTGCCCAGGTTCGCTTAGGTGCGGAGATGCAAGTGCGATGAGGAGGCCTGAGAAAAAAAAAGGCAAGGTGCAGCTTCTCGCCTGGAAAGGCCCCGTTACGGGCCATTTGAGATACAATGGGGATCGCTTGGTTCGCTGCGCACCAGAAAGGCATCATGCGGAAGCGGCAAATGCAGTCGCTCCGGCTCGAGGCATGAGAATGGTGGAAGGGTCTGATGCCAGATGGGGCTAGTGCCAGCACAAGATCGATTGTCAACGGACGGGACGCGAAGCGATGTGCATGATCGTGGCCACGGTGCGTCTGGCTTCCGACCCGAATTTCTACACAGTCTTGTTTAGCAGTGGACTTTCCTGCTGCACAGAGACCGGGCATGCATGGCACTCCGGACGGAGAAATTGCTGCCTTCTTTTGCCTTGGGAGGCCTTATGCAGAATTGCAGGGCTGCCCTGCATGAGGTCCGTTGCGCTAAAGGGGCACAGACAGGCTCTCCTCTCTCTCACGCTCACTTGCAGACCGGAGCCGGCCTCGACGACGCTTTCAGCAAGGCTCTTCTGCCGCTTCTGCGCAGCACCCACCCGTACCCTGCTTGCAGAACGACAGAAAGCGCTGGGGTGGACGTGGAATGCATGTCGGTTGCAGTCGACACGCATGAAGCTCCAACGGAGCTCAATCAATCTCAACGATCTCGTTCATGCCGCGACCTGCGGAAGCCCGTGGTCGCACACACGCGTTACTGCACCCAGGTAGAAGCGAGGACGAAGATCCCACAGCGAGCAGTGGGACGTCACTTGCTCGTCTCAGTTCGTATCTGAGGGTTCTGCATCGCCATTTGTCGGCGCCAGCGGCAGGAGCAAAATGGATTTGCAACGGCAGCTCGGTCCACAGCCGAGCCAGCCACGAATATGCAATCGACTCAGCTTGGCGGCGCCTGATTTCGCGAGCTGCTTCTCTTTGCAATGCGCTTGCAACACGAGGCTCGTTCTTGCTGAGCGGCCAAGATATGAGTAAAATGGCTTGCATGCTGTTGGTCTGCTCCATGCAATGCACGTCGACGCACGAGGATCAATTGGCGCTTGCTTCCGCTACAGGTGCTGGTGGTGCACCGGGAATCCAGACACGGGATTAGCCGAGCGGCGCTGTCTCGCGTCCCGTCTCGGGCGGGCGACGTGATTAGGGCAACCAACGCTCCAGTCTTTTGGCTTGCCGAGCAAGGCCGCATCGGGGCATCAACATGCCATCGATGCGCCGCCCGCCTGCGTGTCAATCTCGGAACCGGAGCAGAGGCGGCGTCCGGATGGACGCATCGGAGGCTCCCCGTCTTTCCCGCTCTTCTTCTCGATGGCTAAGGTGGAGAGCTGCTCGAGTCGGTTCGGACCGCAAGGCTCGGAACCGGACGTTGGTAATGCGAACGCAATGCGAGTTGCCAAAGTCATGCGCATGCCATCCCGTCAACACTCGCTTCTCTTGAGACTGCGCAGCCGACAATGCTTAGGTGTGGAAACGGCGTCTGGCGAGACTGGTGGCTTCTTTGGCCATCGTTCCTCTTGTCCCAGATACGCCGCTGCGCTGCGCTGAGCTCAGCGAGACGTCGCAGTGCAGAGAAAGGGTCTTTGCCGACTGTTGCCGCAGGCACGGTCGCTCGACCCCAAGTTGCTCTCATTGGTCGCTACGTCTCGCTTATCTCAATCGCATGAGATTGATGACCGCTGCAAGCTTCGGCGTCTGTCCCAATTCCGAGCCCAACTCGATCATGCACAGCCCACCCGGGTCGCAGCTTGTGGCTTGCCAGCCAGCTCGGACTTGAATCGTCCGACCGACTCCAGGCGTCTCACTCATGCCGCCCTTGTCTTCAAGTTAGCCTCACGCAGCGCCGACTGTCCGCCTTCCTATGTCTGGGCTGCCTCTCTGAGTCGCTACGGCTCGCTGCGACCTGTGTTGATCCAAAGCTTACCGCTGTTAGGCCAAGAGGGGGGACACACACTCACACCCGCCACCATCAACATGGCGATGCCAAAGTCCTCGCATCTGATCTGATATGGACGTCTATGTGTGCATTGAGTGTCTATCGTATTGTACAGCGCGTTGGAAAGGCGACAAGTCTATGATGGTGTATACAGAACAAGTTTGTTGACTTTTTACGATGCTAAAGCCAGAAAGTCTTTCCGAAAGGCACGGCGAGGAGGCGGTTGGGGTCGTCGGGTGACGTGGCTCGGAGCTCTTTGTGGAGCTGCCAGTAGGGGTCGTCCCATCGTTCGTCGCTCATCTGCCAGGTGCCCCAGTGCATGGCGAAGGCGCGCTTGCTGCCAATGTCGCGCGTCACCTGCACCGACTCGGTGACGTGCATATGCTGGATCTGCATATGCCAGCGCGGCTCATACGAGCCGATGGGAAGGCACGCAACGTCGAAGGGTCCAAGTGCGCGACCGATTGCGGTGAAGAGCGACGGCGAGTAGCCCGTGTCGCCGCAGAAGAAGAGCGACTGGGCCTCGGATGTCGAGTCTTGAGCGAACGCGCGCTTATCACCCTCGTTGTGCACGCGGACGGCGTACGAGTTCCACAGCGTCGTGTTGGTGTCGAGCGGAGTCCTGGCGCTCCAGTGACTCGCAGGCACCGCGGTGATGTCGAGTACTCGTCGTCGCTCGGAGACGTGGTCGTGCCCGGTTTGCTCTGCCGTGGGCGCGACACGGATGGTGAGCGGCAGCCGCGATTGCTGCCACCAGTCGAGCTCCACAATGCGCTCTGCCTCCACGCCGTACTGCGTTAGAAGCCCTGTGAGCCCGACGGGCACCACGAACTGCGTGCGTTCTGGGATGAGCGGGAGCACGCTGATGTCCAGATGGTCAAAGTGGTTATGCGTGAGCAGCACTACGTCGATGGCCGCGTTGGCGACGAGCTCCTTGATGCTGCACGGCATGGGTCGCATGCGTGTGGGACTGAAGAGACTCTCCACGGGCTGTTCGCCGAAGACTGGGTCGGTGAGAATAGTTACGCCGTTCATCTGGATGAGGCAGGTCGACTGGCCGATCCAAGTGAAGGACGACTGAGCTGCATTTCGGACGGCAGGCGCCGCCGCCGCATCCGCCGTGCTGGCTTTGGACGCATCGGTAGCTGATGCGAAGAGTTCCGCCCACTTGATGCGCTCGACCGGCAGCAGCATTTCGATCTTCTGCCTGCCTTCGTCGCTCTTGTTGTCTGCCTTGAAGCCTCCGTCCCACCAGATGCGTGGTTTGTAGAAGGCGCTGTAGAGGAGCTTCCAGAACGCCCACTCCCAAGCGCCCTGCTCGCGCCATTCGGGCACAACGTTGGCATAGCGTCCGAGGACTTTGAGAGAGGAGAAGCGGCGGTGGATACGCGTGATCTCCGAGTCAGTCGCTCCGCCGTACCACGATGGACCTCGAGCCGTCGGCTCATTCAGACTATCCGAGTCCGAAGCATCGCTGTCGACATTCGTCCCGTTTTGCTTCAGAATCTCTTGCGCATATTTCGCGTCGGCGACGCCGTTGGTAGAGTTGCCTGGTGCTGGTTTTGCGTTGCGCTTCGAGTCAGTGTGGGCGAGCACGCCGACACGCTCGGCGACACGGACGCCCGAGGAGATCGCATGCGGCGGCAGCAGCGGCGCCCTGAGCGGATACTTTCGCTTGCGTGCTGCAAGCTCGCGCCTTCGTATCGTCTCCTGTGCGAGATAGTAGATGCCCCAGCCCGCAACGTAGAGAGATGAGACCGAGACGAGCGCCGTCTTGATGTGCTGCGGCTTCGTGGGAAGCATGACGGCGACCCCTTTGAGCAACACGCGCGACTCGCTCGATCCGTGTCGGTGGAAGCTCCGAGTGAGGTCGTGCTCACACGCTAGCGGACGCAAAGCGCGGAGAGTGGAGCTGTGATTGTCGGCCCGACCGAAAGCTGAAAGGTGCTGAATCAGGTGATGGGGTTCGGGGATGTGAACGGTTAACCTTGTTTCCTGCAGCCTGAGGATGTCCCTCTGCAATCGCTTCGCAGCTTGGTGGAGGCTCTCAACTTTTTTTTTTTCAGAGGCTTCTGACCCTGCGGCTTCGGAATCCAGCCGTATCCGGAGAATTTCGGCAGCGGCGCCGGCACGAGCAGATCTGTCACTCGAGTGCGAATCGGGCTTCGTCCGACAAGTCCTCCACTTTCTTGGTTGAGGGTCCCTTTGAGAGCTTCGCATGCACGTCATGAGAGCGCGAGCCGGACCAACACAAAGGGACCCTGAATTTCTCTCACGCCGCGTTGCTGGTCCCCTTTGTTCCATCGACTCGTTCATTGAGGCTCGGTCGTCTTTGCTGTCGCTGCGCAAGGTGCCAGAGCAACGGAAGCGGTGTCGGGCTCACTCGCTGCATCCACGGAGAAAACGAACAGTCCGTGCAAGGCTTGCACTCCTTCCACCAACTAGCACTGCCGATCGTGCCGCAAGAAGCCATCAGTCTTACCCGCTACTACCCCAGCGATCACAAATCTGGCCTACAATGCCCGCGATCAAGGCCGCGGCCTGGCCGTCGCCACTCGACAATGTCTTCACGCAGACATCGGATGACCAGGTGGACACCGAGACCGCCATCAACGAGCTCTTCTCGCGCCTGCGCCCGTCACGCTTCGACTTTGCAAAGGATGCGTCAGTGCAGTCGGGCAAAGACGACGCCATGGTCAATCCATGGCTTTCGTCAGCGGAGCAAGAACAGCAGCGCGCACAGGCGTCTAGCGGTCTCGCGACTAAGCCGAGCCTTCTGCTGGAGAGGCAAGCCCACGTTGCCTTTTTGACAAAGCTGCTCGAGCCGCTTCCGGGCGCCTATACGGCCTTCGACACCAACCGCTCCTGGCTACTCTACTGGATCTTGCACTCCTTCGATCTGCTTTCCGTAGCTTTGGATCCCAAGGGTCGGGCGCGTGCCATCGCCACGCTGCTCTCGTTCCAGAACACGTCGACGGGTGGATTCGGCGGCGGACCGGACCAGATCTCGCACCTCATGGCCACGTATGCGGCGGTTTCGGCGCTAGCCATTATTGGAGGCCCCGGTCCTGCGCCGACCGCAGAGGATGTCGCCGATGGCAAGTCGGTCGAGGTGGGTCGAGGAGGCTGGGATGCCATCGACCGACACAAGATGCGCAGCTGGATCGCCAGCCTCAAGCAGCCCGATGGCAGCTTCCTCGTGCATGCCAACGGCGAGGTCGACGTGCGTGCTGGCTACTGCGTTGTCTGCATCACTACGCTCCTCGGCATCTCCAGCCCCGATCTGTTTGGCGGCATGGCTGCATTCATCGCTAGCTGCCAGACATTCGAGGGTGGCATCGCTGCTGCGAGCCAGCCGACGTACAAGAGCCGAGCACTGAACTCTGGGCTCGATGGCGCGACTGCAAGCGGAATTACACTCGCATCGGATGACGTTGCTCGTCCGGCGCTGGGAGAAGCACACGGAGGATACACGTACTGCGCGGCAGCTAGCCACCTTGCACTTTCGCTGCTCACATCTACTCTCGCTGCGGCGCCGGCACCCACGGACTCTGCGACCACGTCGAGCGCTAAAGAAGGTGCAGTGCAGCCGGCGGCCGCGCTGGACCAGGAGGCATTGATTCGATGGGCGACTGCGCAGCAGGGAACGCCGTTCGAAGGAGGAGGATTCCGGGGGCGTACCAACAAGCTCGTCGACGGCTGCTACGGCTGGTTCTCCGGCGGCGGCCTGTTCACAGTGCTCTCGGCTATGGTCGAGGCGGAGCTCATTGAAGAGGCGAGCATTGCGGGTGCATCCGATGGACACGCTTCGCGCACGCACGATTGGAACGGCATGCTCACCGTCCCTTCCGCGCCTATTGTACACGCCGCACCTGCAGACGCGGCCAGTAGCGGAGCAGGGTCGTGGAAAACAGAGTCGAGCGTGGACGCCGACGGAGCCGACGAGAGCGAGGACGACGTGGACGATCTCTCACCACTCACGCTCTTCGACCGCATCGCGCTGCAGGAGTACATTCTCGTGGCGGCTCAGCGTCCAGGCAAAGAGGGCGGCGGACTGCGCGATAAGCCGGGCAAGCGGCCCGACGCCTATCACACCTGTTACAACCTTGCCGGCCTCAGTCTCGCACAGCACTCGGTCCGACTCAGTCCAGAGACCGCCAAGGCGCTTCGCAAGAGCGTCGATACAAGCGTCGCGGATGCGTGGAACGCGAAGGTCTTTGCGACCATGCTCGCATGGACGCTGGTGCAGCGTGACGAAATCGTTGTCGGGCCAAATCTAAAGTCGGGCGAGGCACCTCAGAACAAGCTCAACCCGACGCATCCGATCTTCAACATCACCTTCCCCAGAGCCAAGACCATGATGGACTGGGCCTACGCTAGTCCTCTCTAGACGACATGAAATGCAGTCACAGTCATCTAGAGTTTAAGTTGGTGCTCCGAAGGTTTGTGAGAAGGAATTGAGTTTGTGATTTCAGAAGAGAGGATGAAAGTGAATCGAGGCGACCAACTTTGAGTTAGCGTCAATCGGCAGCTCAGACCTGTACGGTCTCGGTACCTTTCTGCGAGTGGACAGCGAGGACCTTGGCGCCGTACTCAAACGGCGATCGGTCGTAGACGACGAACTCATCGTCGGTCTTTGCGGCCTTGACGCCAAGCACGTCGTCGAAAGCGGTGGTGAGGAGGTGTACGATGGCGTGTTTGTCGACCTTCCCATCGGTCTCAAGCGCGGCGCGCGTAGCGTCCCACAGCAGGTTGGCGGCCATCCAAGCCTCCTCGATCTTGAGTGCCACACGCACGCCGGCGTCGAGGAGGGCGGAGAGCGTGGTGGCGCGCGTCAGGGGCGGACCGCTCAAGCCGCGCAGCTCGTCAAACGTGCGCGGCCAGGTCTGCGGAATGAGAAGCACGCCGACATTGCGCTTGGCGAGCTGGTCGGCAACCAGGTGGCCCTCGGCAGCACCAGAGATGACGAGCTTGACCGAAGGGAATGCATCGACGAGTCGGAGCACCTGGCTGATGTGATCCGCTCGAAGCGCTGTCACCACCAGAGGCAGGTCCCCCGCCGCAACGCGGCGCCATACGGAAGCAGAGTCGCTGCCCTTGTCACTGCCCTCGTTGGCAGTGAGCAGCTGACGAAGCAGACCGATTTGCTCCGAGATCGACGGTCCGCCACCTCCGTTGTGGCTGAGCGTGATGTGGACTGCAACTTCGTCATCGAGCACGGCGTGTTTGTCGAGCACCGTCTGCGCGCCCGTATCGAAGCGCGTCGAGATGCCCGAGAAGAACGTGTCGCTCTGTGGGAAGACGATGGCCTTGGTCACGCCCGAGGCGCGCGCACGCACCAGATCGTGTCCACCGAACTGCAGCCCATCCGCAGCGCGCGCTACAGGCCACGAACGCACGTACTCGGCCGTCTGCACCGCCGCATTGTCCGCACGCAATGGGTCCAGCGTGTATCCATCCGACGCCTCGGCCTCCGACACGATATCCGTCAGCCCGAGGTTGGAGCCGTACGACGTGATGCCTGGCAGCACCACACCGCCCTGGGCATCGATCACCATCGCCTCTCCCGCGCACACCGACGAACTGCACGTCTCGCCGCTGCACACCACCTTGCCGCCCTCAACCACGATGCTGCCACCCGCACCGCCGAAGCGCGTCGATGCAATACGCGGCTTGCCCGCCGCAGCGGGCTGCGCAAAGAAGCGCTCGCGCACGTTGGTGAAGATGGTGCAGTTGGGCGTGGGCGACTGTGCGCTCGGGAATGCCAGCTGCTCAAACGTGATGATCTTGTCGTACGAGCTGGTGACCTTGGCGATCTCGGCGCTAAAGTTGCCGCCCTTCGGAGCCTTGGGAGCAGGCACGACCTTCTTGTCGCCTTCCACTGCGGCGTCTTCGGGCAGCGTGGGAGCGGGCACGGGTGCATGCGGACCGAGCTGGGGCACGCCGTCGATGACCACCTCGACGGGCGTAGCGCCGATCCTGAGCGGATGCGTATTCCACACGACCACATCCGCATCCCAGCCCTGCCTGACGTATCCGAGCCGATGATCCAGTCCAAGCCTCTCGGCGGGCGCCGAGATGACACTGCGTAGCGCCGAGACCTCGTCGAGGCCAAAGTGGTGTGCCTGGGCGGCCTGATTGAGAATGCGGCGCGAATCCGTCACGGGATGGTCCGACTTGTAGATGGGCGTGACATTGTGCGCTGCCAGAATCGCGCCCGTGAAGGGCGTGCCAAAGAACGCCTCGAGCTTGTAGTTGGCGTTGGTGGAGAAGATGGCGATGGCGGGGGTGACGTTGCCGTACGTCTGTTTGAGCAGGTCGGGCACGAGGTACGATTCGTGGGCGTGGTGGAACGCCGCGACGGGGAACTGGAACTCGTTCGAATGGCGCACAAACGCCTCGAAGTCGACCTGGGTGTAACAGTGCGTGTTGAGCTTGACCTTGCCGCGCAGCAGTGCGACGAGCGCCTCGAGCTCGAGCTCGTCTGGGAACTCGGCGTCCGCCAGCGTGGCGGGTGCAGCACCGGCTCCGTGCAGCGACGAGAAGGAGCGCGCAGAGTCGCAGAATGCGTCCTGCTTGTTCTTTAGCTCGCGTGCGGCAGCAAAGGTACGGCGGAAGTCCCACGCCTCGTCGAAGCGCGTCATCTTGTACACGCGACGCGCATTCTCACCGCAAGCCATCTTCATGTATCTCCAGCTAGAGCTGCTATCGTTGCGCGCCAGACCCGTTTCGTCAGCGAAGCTAGCTGCGCTGGAGCCTTTGCCCTGACCCAGCGGAGCGAGCGAGGTGGGGGGCTCGATGAGGCGGTCCTGCGGCAGGTGCGACGAGGGCTGGCGGTACTTGATAGGGAATGCTTGACCGCCCATCGAGTTCGCAGAGCCGGGAAGCACGAGGCCGGTGGTGATGCCGCCTGCGAGCGACTTGCGGAACGAGACGTCGTGCTGGTTCATGCCGTCGATGGTGCGCAGGTACGGGTTGGTGTTCTTGCCGATGCTGTTAACATCGTCGTGGCCCGGAAGTGCAGGCAGTGCACCGACAGACAGGTGGACATGCATGTCAACCAGACCGGGCGTAACCCACCTTCCGGCAGCGTCGATGACATTGGCGCTGGCGCTGGCGAACTCATTGTTGGCGGTCTTGCTGATGCGTTTGATGATGCCCTTGGACAGCAGGATGTCGCGAGCTTCGAGGACTTCGTTTCCGCCATCGAGACCTGTCCAAACGGTGGCGTTGCGGATGACGACGTCCTGCTGCGCGGACTCGGCGCGCTCGGAGCGCGTGCGCTGGTGGAACTGCGCCGGCGCACCCACGGGAGCTGCGACCGCATCGCACTTTGCCAGCGCAGCCGCAAAGACGCTCTGAACATGAGGATGAGCGGTGGGCTGGTAGACGTGGTGCTCGTTTGCATCGAAAGTCGTCAACGCGCCGAGGTAGTACACGAGGGCAACGAGGCCGAGCAGCGAGACGAACGACGTGCGCAGCGCAACGGAGCGCGGCTTGCGAGCACGAGGCTCAGCCACAGCCGCATAGCTAGGCAGCGAATCGTGGGCAGACTTGCCCAAGTTGTGCGACATCTTGGAGGTGATGGTGGTGAAACAAGATGGTGGCGCGTCCCACGACGCATTCAGGAGGGATCGCACCGGCAATGCATTCAAATGAAGAAGCTCGGATCGCTGTATGCACGAACAGCGGAGCTGGTGCTTCCGACGCCCCTCTGCTCGTGTGGGCCGTGCATCACGCATTTTCACAATTCTCCGCGAGACCCTGGCGTGCTTCTGACTCGCACTCGGCAACCAGCACGGCCAATTCACAACAGTGCTCCTCAGCGAATCGTTTCAACAGAGCCATTTCCTAATCGAAACAAGTGGTAGTGTACAGGGAGATAGAGGCAGTGAGCAGGGCTTCAGTGGTGCTTGTCAACCACGGCAGTGGCCGAAAGCTCGTTGTCAACGGCAGCGATCTCTTCGGCGCGGCCAGGCACGGTGACCTCCTGCAGGGGATCGGTGTGCTCTGTGACACGCAGCGCAATGACGGGGATGATGAAGATCATTCCGGCCGCACACAGGCCCCACGTGACGGCGAGGTTGGTCATGAAGGGGTGCTTGTCGTTGTCCATGGCAAAGGCACCCGCTGCACCCGCCGACTGCATCGACTTGTAGAATCCGGCGAGGTAGCCGAGCTTGGACAGATCGTTGGAGCAGGCGCCGATGAGCCAGTATGCAAGGTTCTGCCAGATGGCATCGAGCACGCCCGAGAAGATGTAGAGGAAGACGTAGCCGACGTACTTGCCGCCGTCCTTGAAGTCGATGCGCTTGGTCTCGGCGTCGATGGAGGCACGGGTGTATGTCTTTTGCACGTCGTACGAGCCGCCCCACACGGCCCACATGACGACAAAGACGACGGACCAGCCGATCCAGGCGCGCGACCTGCGCGACATGCGCTTGTTGTCAAGGATCTGGCCGATGGCGAGACTGCCGACCATCTGGCTGAGCCAGTAGAGAAGGTTGTTGAGCGAGCGTGTGCGGAGCGTGAAGAGGACACCGTTGTAGTCGTTGAACTGCCAGGTGTAGAACCAGTTGGAGGCGAGGAACATGGGGAACATGAGCACAACCCAGGGGTCGGCCTTGAGCAGGATAAAGAGACCCTTGAGCTCCTTGGCCCAGGTGGTCTGGCTGGGAACGAGCACACGCGTGCCGTCGTCTCGGACCATCTTGGCCGGGTTCATGAGCATGGCCGAGACGAAGGCACCGAGACCGGTGAGCACGATGAAGGCCGCATAGGTGCCGTTGGAAACCGTGTTGGCGGTCGAGTTGTAGGTGAGGCCGAGCTCGATGGCAGAGCCGAGCACGGCGCCGAGGTTGAAGATGATCCAGAAGACGCTGATGAAGGTTCCCTTTTGGGATTCGGTAGGGTAGGCGAGCATGAGAGCGCCCTGGGCAGTCCAAAGGAGCGAAGCGCACACACCTAGGATGGCGCCGGAAGCTACAACGAAGCCCTCGTTCTGGTTGATGTTGTAGGACAGGAAGGAACCGATGTAGAGGCAGTAGCCGAGTGCGCCAATGCCGAGAGTAAGGCGCGATCCGAGCTTGTTATGAATCGTACCGGCAAAGAAGGAGACCGCAGCGAAGGTCGAGTAGAGCGCAATTGCGGCCTTGTTCGAGGCTTCCGAATTGACCTGTCCTCCTCCTCCTATGCCACTAATTGCGTTGAACATTCCGGGGCAGAGGAAGCAGACCATTCCGACGAGAGCGACCTGCACGACGGGCATGGCGTACACCCGTTTGAACGGGTTCGATGATCGCTCGACCGGAACGACATCGGCGAGGGTTGTCGTGTGGAGGGGGTCGGCAGCGGCATGCTTTGGGCCCGAAGAGCTGCTGGATGCAGCGTCGGAGTGCTTCTCGTCCGTCATTTTGTGGATTAGGGGCGAGTAGAAGGGCGGATGTTGGGGGGGGGTCGAAGTATGAGCAAGGTCGGGTGGAACTGCCTTTATATGGGAGAAATGCCAAGGCCTAATCGCGTGGCCATGCGGAAATTCGGGTGCAGAGCAAAGAGAGAGAGCGATAAGCTCGGGCCGTATGCCGGTGCAAGGCGGAACAAGCTGGGGAAGGTTTGGGGTTGAGGAGCGCGGGGTGGTGCGGGGTCGATGTGCGTAGCGGGGTGCGGCAGCTTCGTGGTGTTGATTGGACGACGAGCGTGGCCAGAAAGTCAAGAGCGGGCCGAGGTTGATGTCGAGCAAGTCGAAGCCGATACTCTAGAATGTAGTTGGTGGGACGGAGCAAGGAGGTTGGGGGCGGGCCGCCGAGGAGATACGATGTCGAGGGGGAGGGACACAAGACTCGCGTGGGGGTGTGCACAGAGGCGTGCAGAGGCCGCAGTCGCAGGCGTCGGGCTTGATCGGCGGGGCTCCGAGAGCGGGTGGACGCGTTGGAGTGAAACAGCAGCCAGAGAGTCGGCACTCGCTACTGTATCGACAGCCCCGTTGCAATGGAAGCTGTTCAGTCACTCTTTGATCCGCCACCTCTCGTTTGCCAGCCAGCAGATCCGAGAATGAACTGCACGCTGCAACACACACAGACAGGGTGCAGCCCCAAATTTAGTCTCTTGCTTTTTCCGCTTCTCCTCGGCAAGTGACTTAGCGCAGTGCTAGTGAAGTTGTGCCTGACTGCAATCACGCGTGCACCCTGCCAACGCCTTCCCACCTCACCTGCGGTTCGCAGATCGTCGGCTGAGATCCGGCACTGCGTTGATGCCCGCTCTGCCGTCCTCTCGCTCAGACCAGAAGCGAGCGAGCGCAATCAAGTCGACTTGAGCAGTCACATCCGCACACTCATTTGTCTCCGCTTAAGCAGTGATTCCCAACCGGACTCAGTTGCTGAGGGGGGTCCGGCTTGACCAAAAGTGCCGCGGCCGAACCGACTTTGGTCGAGGCGAATAGGACTTTGAATTGTTCGGCGCCTAACTTTTCGCCTGTGCCAAGCTCGGTCGCTCGTCCGAAGCCGCCGATTCTGCTTCCGCTCGCAAACAACAGTCGGTCACGCGCCCTTCTCAGTCGCGCGCTCATGCGAGCATGCAAGCCTCCCCTCGCTATCTCGGCGAAAGCGCCGACGACAACCATGCGGTGGCCCTTGCTATCATCTCCCCCGCTCGCTCGCTCGCTCGCTCTTTCAAGAAATGCTGGGCTCGTCCCTGCGTGTTGCTCTGCGGAGCCCCCCGAAGATGCAACATCCCAAGGCCAATCAACGCGTCGCTCGCTCGGCCCTTCGTTGTAGCGGCTTCCGACCGAACCGGTGCCTCGGTCGTCGACGCCGCCCCTATCCAACTCTCTCCGTTGTCTCTCTTCCAAGCCTCGTTCGCAATCAATAATGAAACATCAATGACAACTCAAAAGTCAACACACGGCGGAGGCCGACCTGCGATATCGTGTGTCGTCGCTCGACTTCGCCTGGTTGCGACAGGGAGAGCAAATGTTTGACTCATGTGTATACATTAGAAATCTTTCTTGACATCGAACGGGGGTTTAGCTCAGTTGGTAGAGCGTTCGCTTAGCATCGTCTAAATTGCGAAAGGTCGCGTGTTCGACTCATGCAGTCTCCACTCTTCGTTATCTTTTTTGCCGCTTTCTTGTATGCCTGTGTACATCTGCGTCTCTTGAGCCTCACCAAGGAAGATAGCTTGCCTTTTCATGTCGTGTGAGCGAGGTTCTCCAGCGAAGTTTGAAACAAGCAAGGGCCGAAAAGAAGAGGGCATGACAGGATGTCGGGCGAGGCTGAGTCGCTGCTTTGTGGAGGCGGACCGCGCCGCAAGTGCACGGATCTCGGATCAACGCGTTTCGCAAAAAAAACCTCCCACTTGCAGGTGGTGCATTTGCTGGTGTTGCTGAGTGACCTTGCTTAATGCCGTTCACACTTTCCTCTCCCGCATCAACGACTGAGCCATTTCGGCGCAGCGCTCTCCATCACTCCACCTTCTCTTCGTACCACCATCAAGTATTTTAAACGCAACTAGCTCGACTAGCGGACTTGGGCAGCTGCGGTCAGCCATGGCTTCGTCCAACACTGAAGAGGAGCGTCTCAAGGCCGAGATCGCCAAGCTTTCCGGCGCCATCCAATCGCACAAGCAGCATAGCCAGTACCATCAGCCATATGCGTCCCGAGGCAGAGGCTACTATGCCGCCGGGCCGTCCTATCGAGGCAGCTACGGCGCACCTCGCGGCGGCTCAATACCGGGGCGCGGCAGGGGGCGTGGAGCAGCGGTCATTCCACCTCGCAACCGCACCTTGATACTCAATGAAGCCGCCTCCAAGCCCAGCACGTCTGCGAGCTCGACTTCCGCTGCCACCGAGGCCACTCCAGCAGCAGCAGTGCCGACAGATTCAGGTGCATCCTCGTCCGCTTCCACAACCGCGTCTACAGACGCATGGATCAAGCGCAAGTCGACACACAACATGAGTCTCGTCAGTGCGTCAACGTTTCAGCGCACCGAGCCTGCGCGTCTGGCTGCACTCGAGGCCACACGCAAAGCCAAGGCCGAAGCGTGGACCGCTGCGTCCCAGACCAAACTCGGCCGGCCCAAGCCCGCCAAAGCATCAGCGTCCGTGCGTCGCGGCGACAACATGGGCGAGGTGGTCATCGACGGCGTCGTGTTTGAATTCGATCCATCCGGAACCAAGCTCGTCAAGAAAGCCGTTCAGCCTTCCGCATCTGCCGACGACTCGGCATCTGCGAACGCCGCAGCTGGCCCGTCTGCACCCTCCACCAGTGCGGTGCCGCTCAAGACGAGCATCAATGGGCAGGAGTACATCCGGACGAAGCGCGGCAATCTCATTTCTGCCGAGCTGCTCGCCAAGCGTCGAGCACAAGCCAAGATGGGTCGTCTCGACAAGATGGTTGGACAGATCTCGGCGATGCAAGCCACGCGCAACGCTGGTCGCCCAAAACGCAGCGGCCCGGTCGACGTACAGAAATCCCGTACGCTGTGTACGTTCTTCAACAAGACGGGCCAGTGTAAGCGCGGACTGTCGTGTCCGTATCGGCACGATTCGAGCAAGATCGCACTGTGTCCCAAAGTGCTGCGAGCAGCCGGGTGTACGTTGCCCAAGGGGACCTGTCCGCTTTCGCACACGCCGCGCGCAGAACGCGTACCGCACTGTGTCCACTACCTCCGCTCGCGATACTGCCGCAACGGTACCGCGTGCCTGTACACCCATGCGGATCTTGCGGACGGTCTGGCTACCAAGATCTGTCGCGACTTTAGCGAGTTCGGCTGGTGCGAGCGCGGCGCATCGTGCGAGCAGCGACATACGTACGAATGCCCCGACTTTGTCGAGAACGGTAGCTGCCAGAAAAAAGGCTGCAAGCTGCTACACATCCTTCGAGCTAACGACACAGCCGAGGATAAGGGCGGAGAGGAGATGAAGGACGATGACCTGTTTGTGCGCGACGATGTGGCGGCTGAGGAGGAAAGACCGGGCAAGCGGAAACGCCCACTCATGCAAACTGAACTCGACGACGAACCGATTCCGGACTTTCTGGCAGCGGAAGAGGAGGAAGACGAACAGGTGGATTGGACACAGAGCAAGCGCAGTCGAAGCACGAAGGCGTTCACGAACCAGCACGACTTTATCTCGTTTGCCGACGATGCCGATTCGCAGCGCGACGACGAGAGTGGCGACGAGGAAGAGGAGGAGGCCGCAAGTGTGCATAGCGACGAGTTTGAGCTCAGCGACGGCGATGACGAGGACGAGGAGGAGGAGGAGGAGGAGGATGGCCAGCAGGGCCAGGATCAAGACCCACATCAGGAGGTGGTGGACCATGACGATAATGTCGACGACGATGACGACGACGCGGTGGACCGCGATCTCTGACGTCCGCCCTCCTGCTAGTCGTGTTTAAATCCGCATTATCAGGCCTTGACAGCCCCGGAGTGTGTAGAAAGAGTGTGCCAAGTGAGGTGTGTGCAACAAGTGTACATCCGACGCGGTTCTAGTCCGGAGTCACACGCGCTGTGCAAGACCGTGACTGGTCGCGCCTGCCAAGATCGACTCGAGGCTGGCGTTCAACTCACGAGCAGCGTCAGTGCTAAACAACGCTGAAGGGCGGTCATCACTTCGATCTCAATCTGTTTCCCATAATCCAAATGCATATCGACTTTCCAAGTGTGCTATATTTCAAGAGTGCTGTTTCTTCTTGAGTTTGCGCTTTGCCGTCTTTGGCGCGTCAGGCATGGCGGCCTGGATCGCCTGCGTCTTTACATCGTCTGCGTAGCCCGCCACTTTATCGCCGAGCTCCCACAGCCAGCCCTGCACGACGGTCTGGCGCAGATTCGCCGTGGGCACAGCGGCCAGATTGAGCACATCGACAAACAGCGCATTGGGCCACGCTGACGCATTGTACGTCTTTTGCCAAAGCGCGTGCAGCCTCGGATGGCGGCTGGGGTCCACCGGGTTCTCACCAAGCTCCTTGGCGGGGATCTCGGGATAGTCGACGTGCGGCAGTGCTGCAAGCCCCGCAATCGACGGCACCGCACCGTTGGCGGGTGGCACTGCGTTGGTGGGTTGGACTGCGGTGGGTTCATCCCAGCCATCGGTGGGTTGATCGTCTACGTCAGCTCCTGCGGGGGCGGAGGAAGGCGCGTGCTCATCGTCGTCAACATCGGCCATGGCAGCAGCGCGTTGGGAGGCGGCCTGGATCATGAGCTGTCGTGCGCGGTGCGTTGCGAGTTCCGGAATATTCCACCCTCCCGTCACAACCAGCGGCGAGATGAGCGGGTTCATGGCACAGTCGGCACCAGGGATCCAAGGGTACGGCGCACGCGCGGGCCAGTAGAGCATCTTCTCAGTGGGCCTTAACGAGCCCTCCCAATCGCTCGCCTCCTCCCACATCTCCTTTAGCTTCTGCGGCTTGCATCTCCTGACCTCTGCAAACGCCGGATGTGTATCGGGGTGAATCCGTCCGCCGCGCACCACCGACGGATGGATCGACTCGTTCGTGCGTCCACTTTCGCCCATACTCGCCCACACGCTGCGCCGCATTGTAGACGAGTGGTACTCGAGCTGGTTCACCGTGCGTGCCTGCTGATAGTTGACCGTCGGGCGCGAATGGTGTGGCAGCTGCATGCCCCACTCTCTCCTCCGGTCAAGGATCGTGGCCAACAACCCGAGGTCGATGTTCAGCAGGGGACCGAGCGTTTCTGTGCCGTCGGGGAGGATGTGTTTGTCGACGAGCTGCGAGACCATCCAGATGAGCGTCACGTCCGAGAGGCCGTGGAACTGGTATCCGCCACCGCAGTCGGTATGGACGCCCTGGAACCAACATTGCTTGAGCACCTGCTTGGAACGCATAAACTGCCCGCGCACGCCAAACTCCTGCCCCGAGGGTGCGACGGCGGAGGGAGGTTGGTACCACATGGTGGGGAGGAAATCCTTGCGGTCCTCTTCGAGACTCAGCGCATGGAAGCCGAACTGCACATTGCTACCCAGTCCGGGGTCGTAAAAGTCGAAAAAGTCGATCATCTCCTTGTCCTGAAACATGCCGGGCAGTCCGAGCGCCGACACGGTATCCCACACGCCAATCGCCTTGATCTGCGGTGGCACCACCAGCGTCTTCTCCCTACGCTTGCTGCACTCGTCCCTGCGCTTGGCAATGAGCTCCTGGCGCTTGCCCTCGGCCATATTCTTGTTCTCGGGGAGGTTGTACAGGTTCCACAGGTACATGCTCGTTGCGAGCTGCTCCGACTCCGCTGACGGATAGCGCAGCGTGGCTGTGTAGAGCACCTGTGCAGCCTGGGTCTCGGTGCGGATCTTGTCCGGGTCGCGGTGCTGGTAGGCGGCCCAAATATCCGCAAAGTGCGTCATTTCCACCTTGGACAGGATGCCGCACCAGTTGATAAAGCCGTTGATGCAGCGCGCCGTATACGCTCCGCGCGAAAAACCGAACAGAAACAACTCGTCCCCAGGCTGGTAGTTGTCCACAATAAACCCGTAGGCTTCCTCGATCTTCGACCCCAGACTGAGCCCGGTCCCTTGGTCAAACAGATTCTGCAGTGCACCTGTCCCCGTTCCGACACCCGACTGGTAGAAGACGATTTGCGGCATGGCATTGGCAGCGTGGGGACTTTTGGTCTCGGTTCCGCCGGGGTTGGGGCTGGTGGGTGGGGAGGGCGGGGTATTGCCGCTGGACTGTGCGATGATCTTGGCGAGGAGGGCGACGTTGGTGAAAAAGTCGCCTGACTGTGCGTCGGAGTCGTCCTTGTCGTCGCCATCCGTCTTGCGCGGCTTGTCGCTCTTGTCGCCGCGGTCCCAGTCGTCCACGGCGTCCGGATCGTCTTTGGGCGTGGCGAGTTTGGTCTTGACCCAGTTGCGCGCCTGGGCGGTGCCGTCGCAGAGAACGATGATGCGTGCCGGCCCACGCGGGATGCGCGGCTGCAGAGGCGCAGGCAGCATGGTTGCTGGCGCCGACAGCGACGGCAGACCCGCCACCGCCGCAGATGGCTCCAGCGCAACCATATCGGGATCGCCAGCGAGGTGGAGTGTATGCGGGTGGGTGTATGCGGGGTTGAATATATGCGGCGGAAGGTGATGGTGCGCTAGGGAGCGGGTATGAACAGTGAGCTCAGCGCTCAGCTCGTGGTGGTGCTGAGGAAAGGGGTCCGGAGCGATGGACGAGAGGCAGGACGATGCT
This sequence comes from Moesziomyces sp. F5C1, assembly GCA_003004715.1. NCBI lineage: Eukaryota > Fungi > Basidiomycota > Ustilaginomycetes > Ustilaginales > Ustilaginaceae > Moesziomyces > Moesziomyces sp. F5C1. The sequence continues at coordinate 86,614 of NXFR01000023.1, read as the reverse complement.
CAGCATCCCGCGAAAGAGCTGGGGACTGGACCCTGAGCCCGTGCGACCTTGATGGCGCGGGCAGCGCGCGGGCCCAGGCACGGGGAGGTATGCACCGATCCGCATCGACCTCAACTCCACACCGCGCACCTTGGCGCACACACACACTACTGCATGGCACTTGATGCAGAGCATCGGCCCGAAAGCTTCCCTTGCCTCGATTGGCTTTGCCGGTACCACACACTCTTGCGCTTTAGCTCTAATCCAAACCCAAGCGAGCATCTGCGCTTTTGCCGAGACAAACACTTGCCCCCCTGAGCCTCTTTCTTTCCTTTTTCGGTCCTTGTTTTACCGGCGTTGTTTTTCCAACGCTTTTTTTGGAAGCGCTTAGGAACACGGGTGCTTTCGCATTATGAATTCATTTTCGGTCGTGAAAGAAAACAATTTCGAGAGCATCCACAACAAGTCATTGCCGCCGATACATGAGCTACGATAGTCAGGAAAGCTCTGGTAACTCAGCCTTACCTCAAACCTGATCCTGAGAACCTTTAGAGGTCACGTTCCTGGTCAGCTCTAAGTTAAAACAATACCCAAGCAAAAAGACTTATGTAGAAAAGAAAAGCGGTTCAAAAGGCAACTCACGCACGAAACGAGTCTCACAATTGCGCATTTCTCCAAGCCTCGAACAACATCTTTCTGCTCTGCTAGACCTGCCTCGTTCGATGCATTTTGACTCTTCAAAAGAGAACATAAGGTAGATGATGAGCAAGGTGGTATCACGAACAAGAGCTGCTCACAAAGGTCTAGTAATGGACGAGCTGTACTGAGATGAAAAGCTGGACGTTGTGAGAAAATGTTACGTTGGGGGGCACCGAGTGAACAAGACTCCAACCCTGTGCTTCGGATCCACATGGCTCATGTGCACAAAGCCGCGCTTTGTGCGAAAATCGACGTTGGACATGCATCTCGTGCAACTTCTATCCGTGCTCCCTTGCCAGATCCGCGCCTGTCAGGGGCTGCTCTGCCGGCTCGCACTCCCACACCAGCATCACATCCAGCAAAAGCACGTGGACGTCATTTCATTTCATTCGGTGCGCGCACAGATTGACACCTTATTCGTTCGAAGGTGCTATGGGGTTCAGGCAGGAGCTGGACCATCGTCGCGCTTGTCGGCGCCAGCCTCGGCGGCGGGGGTTGCTAACTCGACTGCCACAGCTGTTTCGACAATGAGATCCTCCAGCGCCATCTCGGCGCCAGCCACCTTGCTATCGTCGGCCATCGCTGGCGCATCGTCGCTCTTGGCCGAGGTTCCGGTTGCAATTTCCTGAGCGGCAGCGGTGTCCGAGTTTGCTTCGCCCTCACTGACCTGCTTCGGGGCCGTCGCTTCGTCTCCGGCGGAGGCGGTGACGGTGGCGGTGGCGGTGGCGGTGGCGGTCGAGCCTTTTTCCACCTCGATTGTGCTCTTGTCCGCAGTGTCTTCGTGCTTGGCAAATGGGACGGCCTTCTGATCGACCGATACGACCTTCGGCAGCTCCAAGGTAGTAGTCACGGTCTCCTTGGTCTCGCTGTGAGTCTCGATGCTGGCGACGACCCTGCTGGGGTCTGAAGCTTTGGTCACCGACTCTGGCGAGGGCTGCTCCGCTGCGGCAGCTGCGCTATCAGCTGGATGCTCCTTCGCCTTGGACATCTCGACGTCTTTCTCCGGCTGTGCTGAGGTAGCTGCACCTTCAGCTGGAAGCTGCTTCGCCTCAGGTGCCTCGGCGCCTTCCTGCTGCTGCGTTGGAGCAGCTGCAGAGTCAGCTGCTTGCTGTTCGGCCTTGGACACCTCGATGTCTGTCTCCTGCAGCGTTGAGGCAGCTGCACTATCGGCTGAATGCTGCTCCGCTTCGGACGCCTTGACGTTTGTCTCCTGCTGCGTTGCGGTAGCTACGCTATTCGGCGGATGCTGCTCGGCCTTGGACGCCTTGACGTCTTTTCCTGGCTGTACTGAGGCAGCAGCACTATCAGCTGGAAGCTGCTCGGGCTTGGATGCCTCTGCCTCTTTGTCCGGCTGGACTGAGGCAGCTGCACTGTCAGCTGGGGGGTGCTCCGCCCCGGACGCCTCGACCTTCTTCTCCTGCTGTGGAGCAGGTAGCTCTGTGTGCGATTCGGCCAGCGTGTCCGTTTCAGCAGCAGCAGCCTCGACAGCTGCACTGCTCAGGACGACGGGAACGCTGTCGGGCTTGAACGGCGTCTTGGGCTGGGCCTCCTCGACTTGGCCTGCGAGGTGGTTGTCGGCATCCTGCACCTCCGCACCTGCCTCGTCCAGCCTACGAGCGATGATCGGCTCGATCTGCGTCATCGACTCGTCTTGGGTCTGTGACTCTTCCTGCGTCTTGGTTTCGTCCTGCTTCTTGAGCTCCATGAGCTTATCGGAGACCGTGCCCGGCTTCAGGGCCTCCACGCTTGGCTCTTGCTCCGCGTGTTGGTCAAGAGCCGGCTCGGATACCTCCTTTGCAGCATCGTCGGAAGGCTGTCCGTTGCCGGGAGTGCCGGAAACAGGACCTTTCCGCACGGCAGCGCCGGACTCTTGCTCTAGGACGATGGGCTCGGGCTTGTGCTGATCGACAGCGGCTGGCTCTGGCTCTTTGTCGTGAGTAGTGCCAAGATCGCGCTTTTCGGTCTGAATCTCGCTGGGGGCGGCCTCTTTGTGAGCGACAGAAGTGGCGGCGGGTCGGACAGGCAGCATGAGCTCGTCCTGGATCGATTCAGTCTCCTGTGCAGCGTGTTGAGCTTGCTCGACTGCCGGAGCAGTGGGCTCTTCGACGGCTCTGATCGGAAATTGAGTCGGCTGGGAGTCGATGCGCACTTTCTTGGGCGGGCGCTCCTCCGTCGCGGCCTCGGCGTGGATTTCCAGGTCGGTGGCGGCAGTCTCTGCGATCGAGGCCTCCGAAGGCATGTGCGCGGACGGCTCCGACGGCACATGGGCGGGCGCCTCAGCGATGCTGGCAGTCTCGGCCACTGCAGAAGGGACTGTAGCTGCGGATGGACCTGTGGTATCGGCATTATCATCGCCCCGCTCATGCTTGGAGGTCCAGACGTTGGCCTCGGCTGGCGATGCGAACGCCTTGGAATTGTACAGCGTGGAGCGGTTGCCGAGGGGATGGCCGCTTCTGATGCCGAGGAGGCTGTACAGGCTTGCCCTGCAAAAGATGGGCATCCTACCACAACCCTCGGCGATGGACTGGAGCACATTACGAGCTACCTCGGAGCTCCAGACGGAGCGAAAGAAGACGTCGATGGCAACGGATCGCTCGTTATCGTGACCGGACGACGAGGATGAGGAAGCGGCGCGTGGGTTGCTGGAGCGCGATGAGGTGGCCTTCTTGCGCTTCTGCCCGCCATGGCTCGACTCGCCGAAGGTCTCGGATGCGGGCAGGTGGCGGGCGCGCAGCGCAATCACCGAAGGCTGGGCATGCAGCTCACCCTTCTCGAAGCTCTTGACCAGACGCGTCCAGGTGGCGTCGAGATGCTGCGGATTGAGGATGAGCGTCCATCGTCCCTGCGACCAGAGCGGATGATCGGTGGCCATGAGCATGATCTGATCGTGAAAGAGGTTCTGCACCTGGTCCCTGCACTGCTTCTTGCTGGGCTTGGTGCTCCTTGAATTGATGCGGACGGGGATGGCATCGTCCTTCTGGATCTGGTCCACGTTGGCGGCGGCCTCGTTCATGAGCTGCTTGGCTTTGATGAAAGTCTCGTCGGCGGCCGTCTGCTCGTCTGACATGCTCTCTGCGACTCGCAAAGCGGGGTCGGCGCGGGTGACCAGGAGGGGAGCGGACGAGGCGCTCAGGTGGCTGGGCAGGTGTGCTTTGAGCCACCCGTCGAGATTGCCGTCGCCGAGCCTCCAAATGAGGCTGTCGACGAAGGCTTTGCCATGCAGATCAGGAGCAGGGTCCTGCATGTTGGGCGACGAGATGTTGGAAATGAAGACAAGTGGCGCCGGCTTGGATGGACGGTACTTATACACGCCTCGCTCGGCTGGTCGCAGCACCCAACAAAGGCCCTTGTGGTCCATGGGCGATCCGCACTGGAAGCGGAAGAGGCGAGGGAGCGCGCCGCGCGCAGGTTGGCTTCATTCCGGCTGAGCCGAAGCCTTGTGCAGGCAGCGGGACAGTGTCAACTGAGCCTCGGGAAGGCCGATGTGCTCTCCGAACGAGGACGGGGTGCGGCTGACTCGAGTCGGGAGGGGAGGATGCGCGAAAAGACAGCGTCGCGTGATGACAAAGAGGTTGTTGGCGTGGTCGGAATTTTTGCGCCGCGTCGACATGGAGCTGTCACGAGCCTCATCCATTCGCGCCGCCCAGGTTCAAGCTTTGGCGCTGCGCAGCACACTCGCCCGCACATCCAACCTTGTTGCGCATGGACTGTCATTTCGTGCAGATGTCGTGTCGACCGTGAAGCGTCGTGACGCTTGCGGCTTCTAGTCTGCGTTGCCGCCAAAAAGATGTTCGAGCGCGCTCTGGGTCCAGTGCTTCTTTGGCGCAGTGTCGCTGTCCGAGTCGAGACCGTAGTCTGGTTTGTGGATTCCGGCGTGTGACGACAGGGAGCGCTCCCTCCTTGGCGCACCTCTTTCCGGCCTGCTGAGCAGCGCGTGTGCTATGCCTGCCAGAGTCGACGTGAGTCCCACCGCGGCTGCAGCTACGACTCCGTATCGCACCAACGCTTCAGAGTGGACTGCAAATGCTACGAGTGCGGATAGCTGCAGTGCCGCGCCCAGGTACACGAGCGCAAAGCAGCTCGTGGTGATGCTAGCCAGCACCTGCGTCCATTCATAGCGAGGTCCAAGTGTCTGCAGTGCGAATACGAGTGTGGTTGCTAGCGAAGCGTAGAGATCGAGGACGAGCGAGGTGGTGCCTAACGCTACCACCACCGGACTAACGTGGCTGTGGCCGTACCAAGCCAATTGTGCTGCCTGCATCGATCCCAACAGCATCGCCACAACCAAAACCGCTGCAGGTTGCAATCCCCTCCGCTCGCAACATCGTCGCCAACATCCCTCTTCCATCGTCGTACCACTAAGCATCGACTGCCCTTCATCCCCTTCTGTGCTGTGAAGAGTTGGCGCATACCCAGCAGGCGGAACATAAAATCCACCACCACATGCAACTCTCCCTCCCTCCATCCGTGTCGGTGTATCGTTCATGGTGGTTCACTTCCCGAATCCCTGCTCTTTCCCCAGGGCTCCAAGTATATATGCTCAGCCGCCGCTTTCATATCGCCAACCGCCATGAAATCGCTTATGAACCCCCCGCGTGCGCGAACCGCTGCCTAAAGGGGCATCGCGCATTTCTCCCAGCCTAAAAATCACGCGCCCTAAACCCACACCCTCATCCCCACACCCACACCCCTCACATCCACCGCTCTCCCTGATTCAGTCAATCCAGTATGACATCACACCGAGATCTACGCTGAAAAAAGTCATTACCGCCATGTGCTACTGCATGTGCAGATCTAAGTCGACTTCTGCTCGAGCGCCGGGTTGCCGTTACGGTACATGCGCTCGTACGCATAGTCCTGTGAGTGCGCCTGCTGCTGCGCCTGCTGTGGCGGATACATCTGCGCCGGGTGCTGCTGCGACGGCGTTGCATAGCCCGATCCGGGGCCCGACCCCGGATTGCGCGCCATCATCGGCACGCCCTGCGCCGCATAGCCCGGCCCGCCATTCGGCGCTGCGTACTGCGGCTTCTGCGGCGTGCCGTGCGCCCCCAGCGACTGCTGCGGCGGAAGACGCTCCGTGGGGCTATGCCCAAAGTGATGATGCTGCGGCGGCACCGCTCCCGCCGACCAGGGCCCCGCGCTGTCTGGGCTGCGCGAAAACTCGCTCCGCATCGGCGTGCTCGTCCCATTGCTGCTCGAGTACTGGCGGTGCTGTGCCACGCCTTGCTGCTGCTGCTGGAGCTGCTGCTGTTGGTGATGCAGGTGCTCGCGCTGCTGCACTTGGCGCATCGTCGTCGGCGGATGCACGTCGGGCCGATGGCGGTTCTGCAGCTCGCCCGAGTGCAGCGGGCCCGCGCCGTAAGGCCCGCCGCTTCCGTTGCGGCCCATGCCCACGCCGCCGACACCGCCGCCGCCGCGCATCTGGCGCATGCGTGCGTACTTTTCGCACTTCTTGAGGATGTCGCGCGACGTCAGGTCCGCCGAGGCATTCATCAGATCCTTGTCCTGCAGCACCGCCTCGAGCTCCTCGGGCACCTTCCAAATCTCGTCCTGATGCTCCAGCAGATACGACACGGCGCGGTTCGCCAGGAACGTCTCGTCCTTGGTCGGATCGCTCCCCTTGCTGTACAAAATATTAGGACAGATCACCGTCGCCAGATTGGGTAGGTCCATCTTGCTGCCCGTCTCCTCGTCAATGTGCGAGAACGACGCCACCCATTTCAGAAACGCAAACAGCACCTCGAGCGTGTCGCGGTGGCCCTTGGGCAGCAGGATCGTCACCATGTGCAGGATGCGTCGGCGCTCCGCCTCGGACTCGAGCTTCTGCGACATGACAAACAGCTTGTGCAGCTTGAACGTCATGAGCGGATCCGGCAGCTCGCGCAAGAACTTCTTGAGCAGCGCTGCCAGCTGCACCGGATTGTCGTCCAGCAGATTCACCGACGAGCTGTCGCGGTCCAGCGCCTCGGACAGCTCCTTGAGCCGCCGGATGTTGCCGTTCTTGCGGAAGATGCCTTCGACGGACAGATCCATCTGCTTCATGGCTGAGATCACGTCGTCGATGAACGACGGCACGCGCAGGTGCGCCGCACTCGCTCCCAGCGTCGAATCGGCGCCGTTGCGCTCCACCAGGATCTCGAGCGGGATGCCAAACACGCCCTTCTTCTTGATCTCCTTCTTGTCCTTGCCGCCCTTGAAGATCTTGCCCCAGAACGTGTTTTTGCGCGTCTCGATGAACTCGATCAGGTCGTCCAGGTTGACGTGGTCGCGCAGCGCCGACTGCTGCAGATACATCACCGCCATATGCTTGACGATGAACAGCTCCAGCGCAGAGAGCTCCGAGATGCAGCGCGTGCCCTCGCTCGGCAGCGGACGGTGCTGCTCGCGCGCCTGTTCGGCCTCGAGGATGTGCGGAATATCGGCGAGCGTGATGCCGTCTTCGCTGCGCGTGTCACGCTGCAGTTCGTCGCCCGACGGCTGGCGCATTGGACCATCCTCGCGGATCTTGACGTCGGTGTTGTGACGTGCAAACGCAGGGCGGATCGGCACGATGGATCCAGGCTCCAAGTTGGAAGGCGAGCCCGACCTGGCCGAAGCACCGATGCCAAGCTGGGGTTGTTGTTGCGGCTGTTGCTGCTGCTGCTGCGGTGCCATGCCTGGCCCACCGGGCAGCGCAAACGGAAGATGCTGCTGTACGGGCTGGAAGACTTGCTGCGAAGCCGGCTGCTGCGGGTAGGCGCCGGGCTGTTGCTGCGGCTGCTGCGGTCTGCGCGTTCGGCTCGACGGCGACGGCTCTCGCGACGAGCCACCGTCGCGCTGGAAAGGCGATCCGGACTCGCGCGGCGACGAAGACGGACTGGCCTGGCGCGGCGAATGTCTGCTGTCCGTCTGAAGGCCCGAGTCGGAGGGCGAGGGTCGTTGCACGTCCGAAGTCTGCGTCTGCCTGCCGGAAGGACTACCGACGACGGTCGAGATGCGGGGCACCTTGGCCTTGGTGGACTGCTTGCGGTTGAGGTTGACCGACTTCATGCGCTTGATGTCCTGCGAGTCGCGGTACGCCTCGTGCATCGACACCTCCTCCGCATCGGCGGCGGTGGATGCGCTGGACGCCGATGCATCCGCATCGCCAATCTGACGCGATGCCGACACGGGCGGAGAAGGCGGCACGACGCCACGCTTGCGCAGCAGCGCAAACAGGCGGTTGAGCGCCACGCGCAGCAGGAATGCATACTGCTCCAGCCGCGTGACCGACTCGAAGCCAGTTCGCAAACTGAGACCGCCGGCGCAGTTGGGGCAGAAGCACGCGTGCTGCCAGGGGCCCGACGCAGACACGGTACGCGCGCCGTTCTGGCTGCTGCCCTCGGTGCGACGTTTCGACTCGAGACCGAACTGCGAGGCGGGCAAGGCATCGGGTGTTCCAGCCGCTGGATCCGGCTGCTTGCGCGTCGAGGGTCCTTCACGCAGCGCTGGTCGCTGGCAGGTGGAGCATTGGAGGCAGTTAGAGTGCCATCGCAGATTCACACCCATGCGCAGGCATTCCTCCTCGACCGTGGACCCGCAGGCCACACACAGATCGGTGGCGGCCTCGCCGTTCTCGCTCGAGCCCGAGCTGGTGGATCTGGGCAGCGAGCGGTAGCCGTACCAGCGTCCGTCGGGCCCCACAGTGTTGGTGTTGGGCGGCAGAGTGCCCTGCTTGTCGTCGGCGGTGATGCTGCCGAGCTTGGCGGAGAAGGCGAGCTGGCTGAGGAACCAGTTGAGCGCCTCCTCGTTGTCGTACTCGCGGTCGAGCTTGAGCGCGCCGGTGAGCGCGATGCGGATGAGGATCTTGAGATAGTGCGCCAGGCCGGTGACGAGCGAGAGGAGCTCCTGCGTGATGCCCATGCGGCGCGCGCCCGTCTCCTGGGTGTGCGAGAGCAGCGAGAAGAAGTTGACGATCTTCTTGCAGAGCATCCTGGCCTCGCGGATGTGCGAGATGCCCTTGGCTTCCTCCTTGCGGAAGTTGGCCTCGAGGTCGTCGATGGCCGAGAAGAGGATCTCGACGTGGAGGATGAACTTTTCGGCCATGCGGACGCCACCGAGGTATCGGCCGCTGCTGACGTGGCGGAGCATCTCGGAGATGCACGCTGCGGAGCTCTCTTCGAAAGCTGAGAGGACGGTCCAGATGCGGTAGACGCGCTCCTCCATCTGCTTCTGTTTGTGCTTGAGGCTCGAGGGCGTCTCGGCGGCCTCGATCTCGGTAGCGTCGGGCGAGGGCTCGGAGCGCGAGGGTGCGGCCTGGCCTGGCGAAGACTCGACGGCTTCGCCCTGGCCTTCTTGGCTGCCGGCTGCATTGTCCACCACTTCGTCGGCGCCGGGGGCTGCTGTCAGTGCCGCGGCGCTATCTTTGGGCGTGGAGCCGGTAGGGCAGAGCTTGATGTTCCAAAACTTGTGGATCATGTAGCATTCTGGATGCCAGTGCTCGTCGGTGTTGTTGCGGTTGATTTCGACAAATTGCTTGAGGATGGCGGTCTTGCAGCCGGTGCACTTGATGGCAAAGCGGGTGCTGTAGTGAAAGTGGCAGAAGACGTGGCCGTCGTGCTCGTAGTAGCTGTCCTGCGGGCCAAAGACGGTGGGGCAGACGGAGCAGGTGAAGTGTTCGACGTGGAACTTTCTGCCGAGGGCGGTGATGTAGCTTCCGCGAAGGGCGCCGCTGCACTTTGCGCAGATGAGGTCGAGGCGACGGAAGTAGTCGGTCTCGCAGAGCGGGAAGAGACGGCCAGTGCCGGAGGAGTCGACCATGTCGTCTGTGGCGGGGAAGAACTTGGCGGCGACGACCTTGTTGCAGTCGTTGCAGCGGAAGCAGTCGAGATGGTAGACGCTGCCTAGAGCGCGCACGAATTGGCCGGTCATGACCTTGTGGCACGCCTGGCAAGTCTGGTCGCGGCGTCGAGACGAGGTAGCCGCCGAGGAGGAAGAGGAGGGTTGGGACTGCTTCTGAACCAGGGACTGTGGCGCCGCGGATGCCGAGGTGGGAGGATCTTGCGGTGAGGCAGCGGTGATGGGCGGTGCCGCGCGATCGTGCACGGCAGGGGCAGAGGCCGGGGTGGTGATGGGGTTGGGAGGCGCGTGCAGGGTCTGCGGGGATGCGACGTTGGAAGCGATGCCGGGACGGTTTGGCCATGCAGCGTCGGTGGCGTCTGGGGCGTACGAGTTGGCCGAGGTGTCGATGCGGGGCGCTGGGCGTGAGGAGCCGCGGGAGGGGAGGCTGGGCCTGGACTCGACGCTGTTGGAGCGCATGGAGCCTGTGGCGGTCTCGTGCTTTTCGCGCTCCTTCTCCCAGCTCCAGCCTGGATCGACGGCTCGACTCTTGATGCGATCCATGTCGGCGCGGCTGCGGGAGCTGCTGCTGCCATCGCCCGCTGGGACGTCTGCGAATGATGTGGATGGCCGAAGCGATCTGGCGTGTGCGGCGTCGTCCGAGATGGGAGCGGCCGCCGTGTCGTCACGGGAGCGAGAACGAGACATTGCTGCCGCGCTGTCGTGAGGAAGCGCCGGCGACGCCGACGACGAGCCGGCCAGATTCAAGCTGGCGGTTGCGTGTTGGAGCTGATTAGCGTCGTCTGTAGCGTTTGAATGGTAGGAGCTTGTCGAGCCGGAAGCGGCGTTGTCAGCGCCGTTGACGTGGCCTGGGTGGCTCATGGTTGAGATACAGCGGAAGGAGGGAGCGAGGTGCGAGAGAGATGCGAGAGAAACGGTGGATGGTCCAGTTTACGGAGAAGGATATGAGGGCGTTGACGAGCGAGGCACAGACGTGGAACTTGACTAGCCACACGCCTGAGCCGGCAACGTTGGGCTCCGAAGTGCAGGGGAGCGGGCGGGCCAAGAGGGCGAGCAGCTGACGAGGTGGAGGGCTAGCTGAGGCACGGCATCCCAGCGTGAAGCGGCGGGAGAGGAAAGTGTTGCAAATGCGAGAGCGATGTGCGGATGCCGAAGGAGCGGCGAGTTTGGCGTCGGAGGTAAGTCGTGTGATGGTGAGGACGACGATGGTCGAAGCGGTTGCAGTCGAGAATGCCGACGATAGAGAAGCAGGCTCTAGGTGTGTGCGTGTGTGTGTATGGCTGGAGAAGCGAGGGGTGTTGCAAGCTGAGTCGAGTCGAATCGAAGAGCAAAGATGAGGACAAGGACGAGGAGGGGAGAGTGTGTGGTGTGGAGAGGATGATGAAGGTGGAGCTGCTGCGATGGCTGGGGTGAGAAGATGGCTGCTGTGCTGTGCGGTGCGGTGCTGTTGCGGTGCTGTGCGGCGAGGATCTCAGAGCGAGAGAGAGAGAGAGGGGGCGAGAGAGAGCCAATTTGGGTGCCTGGCCAGCGCACAGAGGCGGATCGGTGCTGCGCTCGAGTGCCTGCCTGGCTGTTGTGCGGGTGGGCGTGTGCTGTGTCAAGTCGCGCGCAGCCGTACACTCTTCACTTCAGCTCACTCCAGCTGAACAGAGAGAGAGACAGACGACACCCTTCCGCTCTCTCGCTCACACACCGCTTGCCTGCCCCTCCGTCGGTTCACCACTTCAATCCACGAAAATCCAGCAAAAAATAAAATCCAAAGTCGAATAAAGTCTAAAAATTGATCCTCCTCCTCCCTTCCTCCTGGCGATGCGCGGGTGTGTGTTGCAAATCGAAAAAAGGGGGGCGCTGCTGGTGCGATAGGGGGGCTCAAGCTAAAACGCGGCTCCCAAGCGGCACGCGCAAGCGATTCGCGGGGGAGGCAGCGCGAGCAATCCGTCCAAACATGCCCCGGGCAAGGGGGTCTTTTCCTCCCCGATCCGAGCTCAGCACAACTCCAAACCGCATGCGCTTGGATGCAGCAAAGCCGATCCCCCGCGTCTTCTCTAAGTCGTCCTAAAAATGGCCCTTCCGGGGGGGGGGACTTGCATGAACACTGCTGCTCAAGCTTCGCCGTCGGCAAAGTGCCACACACACACACAGACACTCTTTGGCTTGGTCCCGCTCAAGCCGCTGCACACCTTGCAGCCGCCGCTTACATGCACCCTCCCCCTTCTCTCGTACACCCGCTCGCACCTCTTGCACACACAGCTCAGGAACACCATTTGGAAATGCACGAGAAGAATCCTCGTCCACCACCGAATTTCACCCCGCACTCTTTCGAGATCCATACTTTGAATTTTTTTCGCAGCAATCGGCGAGCATCTTAGGCACGCTCGACATAGTTGGCGGGGAACAGTCCCTGTGCGCCCGTGCGCTCGTTGGTGCCGCTCCACCAATCCTCGCTGATTTGGTCGTCGACATTGACAATCGTATCGCCCTCGTTGAAGCTCAGCTCGTTGTCCTCGCTCGCCTCGAAATCGTACATGGCTGTGCACACCACTCCGCGCTCGTCACCCGTCGCTGCTGCAGCCGGCGCAGGAGGCGCAGGAGGTGCTGGCGGCGCAGCCTCCTCGACAGGCGGTGCAGGCGGTGCAGGCGGAGGGGGAGGAGGAGGCGGAATCTCGTCCTCCGCTTCGACAGCAGCAGGCGGGGCGGGAGGTGCAGGCGGCGCAGGTGGAGCGGGTGGCGCAGCAGGCGCCTCCTCCTCACCGCCCTCAATCAGCTCGACGTACGATGCGGGGAACAGGCCCTCGTGCCCATGCTCGTCCACGCCAGACCACCAGCCTTCGTCGATCTGCTCGATGTTCGAAATCACCGCTCCCTCCACCAGCGTCAGCTCGTTGTCTTCCGCTGCCTCGTACGCCCATGCCACCCGGCCCTGCAGACCACCGCTGCCGATCTGCGTCGACGCCAGCTTCTGCGTGGTCTCGTCCACCTCGCGCGACGGCTCCTCGGCGGCCACAACCGGAGGCGCCGGAGGTGCGGGTGGCGCAGGCGGAGCAGCTGGGATCTCGTCTTCCTCCTCAACGGCTGGCGCCGGTGGCGCCGGAGGGGCAGGTGGAGCCGCCGGTGCAGCAGGAGCAGCAGGAGGAGCCGGAGCAGCAGGGGCGACGGGAGCCTTGGGAGCCGGCGCAGCGGCGCCCGATCCATAGCTGGCGGTACGCATGCCGGACGACAGCTGCTTGACGCGCGCCTCTTCCTCTTCGCGCTCCTTGCGCGCCGCCTCCTGCCTCTGGCTCCACGTCAGCTTGCCCGGTGCGCCTCCCGACGCCACGCGCGGCGCCGGAGCGGGCGCCGACGACGCCTCGCTCTGCTGTCCAAAAGGGAAGCGGTTGGCCATGTTGAGCTTGCCCGGCTTGCCCAGGCTCACCGGCTGGTATGCTGTGCCCACCGGCTGGATGCGGTCGTCCTCGGCGGGCTTCGCCGGTGCAGACGACGCTTCCGGTCGCGGAGCTGGAGGCACTGCGGAAGGCGCGCTGACCGGTTTCGGAGCAGGTGCAGCAGGTGCAGCAGCCGGAGCTGCGGGGGCTGCTGGCGCTGCAGGAGCTGCAGGGGCGCTGGGAGCTGCTGGTGCCGAGTCGAAAGCGGGCGCACTGACACGAGGAGCGCTGGGCAGCTGCGGAGGCTTGGCGGTGCCGGATCGGATCTGCTGCAGCTCGTCCCTCTTGGAAGCGTAGTTGGTGCCTACAGGCGCGATGGTGTCTTTGGCCGCCGACTTTTGCATGCCCCTGATGTCGGGCGTGCCGATGGGTTGGTAGCTGGAGCCGACCGAGCCGATGGGTCCGCCCTTGTGCGTGTTGGCCGCCTGGCCAGCTGCCGAGTAGTTGGCGCCGGACGACTCGGCGATGCGGCGGATGATCTGCTTGGGATCCACATCCGCCTCGGAGCGCGCATTGATGCTCACGTGGTATGCGCGCAGATACTGCGCCACCGCCGACGAGTGCGTGGCGAAGAGGCCCTTGCGGTTCTCGGGCACGCCGTCGCCGCACCAGCTGATCAGCGCGAACTTGGGCAGCTGCGTGTTGGGGTCCTTGACGCGCGCAAAGGCGTACTGGATGCGGCCGTCCGAGAACTCTTCATTGAGGTCGTCCAGGTCGCCGTTCTCGCATACCTGCACGCGCAGATCGTTCGACGCCTTTTCGTACGTGAGCACCAGGTAGTCCTTGGCGCCGTCGAGCACCTTTTCGTAGGCGTCGCGGATCGCCGTCGAGGAGAGATTGACCGTGAGCGACATGTTGTGCTGCTTCGAGGCCGTGAATGGTGATGATGGAGGTGGGAAAGGGTGGATGGGATGGATCTGCGTGACCAAGTTCAAGGCGGCGGATCGCCTGATCCGAGCGCGCCGTCGGTGGGCGGCTTGTGGAGGAATGGCCGGTGGGCGGGCGTGTGGGCGTGTGGTCCTTCGTGGCTGTGAAGCTCAGCTGCCGATTTCCAAACGATCGCGGAACTTCTTCGGGCTTGGCCTCAGAGGGGCACTGCACATGGCGCACGGTGCAGGCACAGCCATGCATCCACCCAACACCATTTCGACGTAACATTCAATTTCCACAGCAACCGGCCGAATACGTGCGACCGCGCTGGGTCGCTGCTTTTTGGGGAAGGGCTGCTGGGAGCCCTGAATTGGCAGCGCTCGCCCGAGGCGCACCGATCGATAACTGTGAAAAAGACGCATGTCGAGGCCAACACGAGATCGCCCGGCTGGCTGGATGAGGTGCTCGCTCAAGCGCGGAATTCTAGCGCATGAGCGTTGGGGCCATCCTTCTGTTTTTTATGGCGCCTTCGTGCATAACTTTCCATCTTCCCACCATCATCTTCTGTTTGTCAGTGCAAAAATGGTTGGAACTCTCGTCCTCACGCGCCACGGTCAGTCCGAGTGGAACAAGCTCAACCTGTTCACGGGCTGGAAGGACCCTGCTCTGACCGAGCTTGGTCGCGAGGAGGCGCTCACGGGTGCCAAGCGCGTTGCTGCGACTGGCATCAAGTTCGACGTGGCCTTCACCTCGGCTCTGCAGCGTGCGCAGACTACGCTGGGCATCCAGCTCAAGGAGATTGGTCAGGAGGACCTTACGATCCACAAGGACCAGGCTCTCAACGAGCGCGACTACGGCGAGCTCTCGGGCCTCAACAAGGACGACGCACGCAAGAAGTGGGGCGAGGACCAGGTGCACATCTGGCGCCGCAGCTACGACATCCCCCCTCCCGGAGGCGAGTCGCTCAAGCTCACCGCAGAGCGCGTCTGGCCCTACTACCACAAGGAGATCCTCCCCCTCGTCAAGCAGGGCAAGAACGTCATCGTCGCCGCCCACGGCAACTCGCTCCGCGCCATGATCAAGGACATTGAGAACATCTCGGACGACGACATTGGTAGGCACATCCGATCCCTTCCGAGGCGAAAGTCCGCTTTCGACGTGCATTTTGCTGATCTATTCTCCACCTCTGCTTGCGATCCCGCTTGCAATCCCGCTTGCAAACAACAGTCGGCCTCGAGCTCGCTACCGGCGTTCCCATCCTGTACAAGCTCGACCAGGACGGCAAGGTCGTCTCCAAGGAGATCCTGCAGGGATAAACGCAGCGTTTCCCATCGCTGTCAGAACCCGTCGCTTGTTCGCTTACATGCTAGAAATCCATCCTCATACATCCAGTTCCCGATGCCCTCGTGTGTTCACTCTTTGGCACCTCTGCGACACGAAACAAGACCGAGCTCATTTGATTCTCACAGGGTAGCAGGCACACGCGCATAGTTGGTATCATCCGATATGTTGACCTTGTAACTATAACCACAATCACTTTGCCTCGTCCTTCGGCGCTGGGGCTGGGACAATGGAGCTGGCGGCAGTCTCTGCGCTCGAGACGTTCGTGCTTCCCGAAGTGGAAGTGGACAGTCCCGGCTTGCGCTCACCAGCCTCGGGCGCGGCGACCTTGCCCATAAACGTGGCTACCCTAGCGAGGTCGACGTCGGGTCCGTCGCTCTCCATGGCGGTGAGCAGCTCGTCGAGCATGCCCTCCACCTTGTCCTGCGCAATGTTGGCGCAGATCGCCACCACCTGTTTGCACTGCGCCTCTTTGGTTGCTGCTGCCTGTTCCAGCTCGCCGATCTGCCCCGTCAGCGAGTCGCTGCTCTGCGTGAGGAACGACACCACCCACCGAAGCCTCACAAGCTCCTCAACCTCTGCATCCCCCTCAACCTCGCCCGTGGAAGCCACGATGGAAGATGCCAGAGACTCGACCAGCCCGGCCACATCGCCGTCTACATCCATCGCATCTGCATCCTTGGTCGCCGACGCCGCCTCCGCCTCTGCCTCGTGCTGGAGCTCAGCCAGCTTGGCTTCTGCGTCGGCATCGTCGATGGCGAGCTGTGCGATAATAGCACGGCGCAGGTTCTGGGCGCGCTGCCTCGCCTCGTCGCGCTCTGCCAGCTTGGCCTGTGCCGCACCCACGGTCTTGCGCCTTGCGGCCAGATCGCGCGTCGCCGCCTGTAGGTGGCTCTGCACCGTGGCGAGCGCGTCGTTCTTCTCGCCCAGCTCGCGCGCAAACGTGGCCTGCAGATCGTCGAGCGTCGAGCTGAGCTGGTCGCGCACGTCGCTGCTCTTCATCACGGGCAGCTGCGCCGGCCTTGTCAGCGCCGAGATCACATCCGCCGGATTGTGCGATGCCAGATCCGCAGCCGTGAGCGGCGGAAGCGACGACACGGTGCTGGCTGCCACCGACGCGCCATCGTGCGTCTCTGCACCGCTCTCGATACCCCAGTCCGACGGTCGGATGCCCAGCGCATTCGGCAGATCCTTGCGCGCCCCCACATCCAGCAGCATCCTCACCATGCTCGCATTGCCCAGACGCGCCACAATGCCGAGTGCAGTCTCGCCATCCTCGTCCTGCGCATCCACAAGCCCCTTGTACTTGGAGCTCTTGTCGGCCGCAACGAGCTCGAGCACACAGGCGAGGTAGTAGCGCGCCGACGCCGCGCGGCCCTTGAGCGCCGCGACGAGCGCAATGTGGTGCAGCACCGTGCGCTTCTTAAAGTCGCGCGTGTTGAGCGAGGGCGCAAGCAGCTTGAGCAGCGTGGGGAACGACGACGCGTCGTACGAGTTGGTCACCAGCACCGATCGATGCAGCGCCGTCTCGCCCGCATGGTTACCGGCATGCACATTGGCGCCGCCCTGCCAGTGTGGGCGCGCGACAAGCGTGCGCACCAGCGCCAGCCGGCACAGCGCCGACGCCCAGTGCAGCGCCGTGTGCCCGTGGTCGTCTGTCACGAGGTCCACGGTTGCGCGCGGACCCTCGGAGCCACTGCTGCCGCCCAGACCGCCCAGACTCGCCGTGTCGCGCAGCTCGGCGAGCAGATGGTCGAGCTTGGCGACGTACGCGTCGTCGTCGTCTGCAGTACCGTTGGCAGTCTCGGTGGCGGCAGCGCCGGTCGAAGCCGAAGCCGCGGCAAGCGACGCTCCCGGCGCCGAGGACGGCGAGGCGTCAGTAGCGATAACAGGCTCAGCGACACTGGCGAGCACACTGTCGTCTGAGAACAGACTGACGAGGTGGTCGCGCATGCGCTTCTCGCCCTCGTCGTACGGCTTTGGTGGGAGCGCGCGATCGGCATAGCGCGGCACAGAGCCATCGCGGCCTGCGGCGTCAGGCGGGCCCACGGCCATGCGGTGGCCGCGCGGCGCCGAAGCGGCGCGGAGCGAGCCGCCGGCGGGGCCGAGCGCATTGAGATCCTTGACGGGCGAGGGGCCCAGCAAGAGGCCCGACTCGCGCTGCGGACTCGAGAGGCGCGAGCGCTTGGCGGCCGACGAGGCATCGTGCTCATCCTCAGCTGCCGCCCTCTTGTCTCCCGCCGCCGAGGAGGCGTCGATGGAGGCTCCGGCCGCGGGCAGTGGCACACCCTGCGGAGTGTAGCCGTAAACGTTGTAGCTGCGCAGCGCGTCCTGCTCGGCCTGGCTAGACCCGGGCGGGATGGCGTGCGGGCCAGCCGCGGCGTGGGCATCGACGCCAAATCCGCCGAGCAGGCCGCTGGCGCCCGGCG
This sequence comes from Moesziomyces sp. F5C1, assembly GCA_003004715.1. NCBI lineage: Eukaryota > Fungi > Basidiomycota > Ustilaginomycetes > Ustilaginales > Ustilaginaceae > Moesziomyces > Moesziomyces sp. F5C1. The sequence continues at coordinate 69,057 of NXFR01000023.1, read as the reverse complement.
GCATGAAGAGGGCGGGCGACATGTCTCTGTTCTGCGAGTCCTTGGGCGGCCTGAGCGCCAAGAAGCGGGGCTGCTGGCTGGGCCCGCCGACGCTGGAGGGCGCGGGCGAGTAGTGCTTGCTGGGCGTGGCGCTGCGACCGTCGTTGATGGCCGAGGCGGACGAGTTGCGCGCCGAGGGGGCGGGCTTCTTGCGCTGGTAGAGCTTGGGGATCTGGTCTGCGGTGGCCGGGTCGAACTCGAGGATGGGCTGGAGGAGGTGGGAGACGTTGTACTCTGCGGCGACCTCCTGTGCGCGCTGGAGCGGGATCCAGGTGCCCTGAAACTTGCCGTACCCGCCCTGGATCTTTTCGTGCTCGCCGGTGAGGATGCTCTTTTCGAGGATCTTTGTGCGGCGCGTCTTTTCGATGCCGGCGATCTTGAGGATCTGGGTGGCGTTGAGCCAGCCGTCGGCTCTGCGGCGCATGACGGCGATGCCGCGCACGGTGATCTCGTAGACGGGTACGTTGGAGTACGTGGCGAGGTAGACGGTAGGCACGTTGCCGACGGGGTTCTGGAGCGCCGCGTTGGCCTGGGCGGGCGTCATGTTCTTGAGCTGGGCCGGGGTGAGCGGGCCGGCCTGAGCCGGGGTGGAAGCGCCGTTGGTGGCGGCGGCCGATGCGGCGCCATGGCCCATGACCCTTTGGAGGGACTCGGAAGCAGCAGCAGCGCCGGCGCCACCCGGAGTAGCGGTGGCAGCCATGGTGGTGAGGGGCTCGGTCGTCGACGACGGATGGGCGGGAAGCAGACCTGCGCGCTGAAGAGCCGACGTGGTGAAGCCGAGGCTGGATGCGGAGCCGGTAGGGGATTTGAGCGACGAGGCGTGTGGATGAGCGGCAAGTGAAGAGGCAGCGATCTGCTGCACAGGCTGGAGCGGAGCGTGTGCGGGTGCGGTCGCCGAGGAGGGGTGGGTGGCTGCTTCGTTGGCGTGTGTATTGGAAGCGTTGGCCGTGGTGGAGAAGTCCAGAGGCATGTGGGACAGCGAATTGCAAGACAGTCGATGCCGAGAAGAGGGGGGATTCCAAAAGGGGGGATGGTTGGTGCGCGACGAGGCTTCTAGGAAGCGACCGATTCGGCGAGCATCAAGCGAAAAGGTGATGAAGCGCGGTGCGGGTGCGAGCGGCCGGCCAAGCAATAAGCGCAGGGTCGGAATGCGAGTGGGGGAGAAGCAAGTAGCGACGGGAGATCGAAGTGCTTTGGATGATGGGTGCAAGACGACGTTGCTGTGGAAAGTGCGCGTTGGCCAAGAGGTGTTGGGCTGGGCTGGCTGGCTGAGGCGGCGCGGCGGCGCGTGGATTTGAGAATCTGTTGGTTTGGGGGCTTTTCGGCGGCTGCCTGGCGGGTGCCGTCTCTTTTTCAAACTGCAGTCACCCACTCACCGCGCCAGTCTCGCCCAGCCTCGCCCGCACCTTGGCCAGCTGACGCGCGCCCCAGAGCCTCAAAGTGTCAATTTCGCCCGCCTTTGCCACGCACTTCTCGGCCCTACGTTCTTCTTCTGCGACTCCTTCTCGCAATAATACGTGAGAGCGAGGCGGTCATCACTTGGACTCAGAAGCGGATTCGTTATTGCTGGCCCAGTCGAGGTTGCGGCCCAGGCAGAGGTGATTGAGAAGCCAGCAACGCGCGTTCGGGGCCGGTTAAAGTGGCATCGCGCTCGCGCTACGCGTCGCGCCGAGCCTTGGATCGTTTGCAACTGCAATTTCTCGGCTCGATCGAGCTGCCGCCTGCCTGCGCGCGTCGCGTGTCTTCCATCCAGCCTTTGCCGCCTCCGCCGCCGCCGCCCCGATCGTCTCCTGTCTCGCTCGCATCGATCGACTCAAATCGACTTCATACAGAGAATCGTTGGCATTGCAAGTGATGCGTGTGGTACTCAATAGCCTCCATAGCCTCCACCGAAGCCGTTCTGGCCAAACTGCTGTTGCTGCTGCTGTTGTCCGTATGCCATACCCGTGAACTGAGGCATGACTCCGCCCGGCTGGAAGCCAGTCGGCTGCGGACGCAGCGCATCGTATTTGTCGCTCGTCTGCGGCGCCGCATTGGGGTCCTTGGCAAACGAACCGCTCTTCATCTGCTGGAAGATGTTGGACGCGTTGAACTTGTCCTTGTCCTCCTGCTGCTGCTGCTGTTGCTGCACCTGCTGCTGCGAGCCCATGCCAAAGCCCGTCTGCTGCGCCATCATCTGCTGCGGACTCTGCACGCTCGCCACGCCCTGCTGGCCAAACTGGTTGAATCCAAATCCTCCCGCACCGCCAAACCCGGTCTGCTGAGGCTGCATCCCCATCTGGCCCATCTGACCCATGTTGCCCATGTTGCCCATGGGAGACATGGCGCCGCTATTGAAGCCCGTCATCTGCGGCTGCGTACCCTGCATCCCCTGCATGCCCCAACCGGTCTGCTGCGGCTGCATGCCCGTCATCTGCATGCCCATGTATCCGGTCTGCTGCGGCTGCATCTTGGTCGGCACAAACTGGCCGGTGCCCTGCGTGGGCACCAGTGGCTGCAGCAGGCCCTGGTTGGCCGGCACAGGCGCAAACGGTCCGCGCGGCGCATTCGGATTGTACGCCTGCGACTGGCCCAGGAACGACGACGCCGGCGAAGGGCTCGCGCCCGGTCGCGGACTCGCACCTGCCGACGGCGGCTTCATCGCCGCGAGCTTCTCGAACAGCGCCGAGTTCGGGTCGGCCGGCGCCGGCGATGCTGCTGGGGCGGGCGACGCAGCGGCAGCAGGCGCAGGCGGCGGCGTGGGTGCCGGAGGCGCGGCTGCGGGCGCCGGCGAGGCTGCCGATGGACGTGCAGGCGTGGCCGGCTTGGTGCTCGGCGGACGCGGCGTCCAGGCATCGTCGTCGAAGCCGTTAGCAACCGCCGAGCCGGTGCGCTTGGGCGCGATCGCCGGGCTCACCGTGCTCACTCGCGCTGGCGGCGAGGTGGTCCTTGCCAGCGACTCGCTCGCTGCCGCCAGCGACGCCGCGTCGACATTGCTGCCGCCCGTGTTCTTGGGCGTGGGTCTGCCCCTGCGCGTGTTGTTCTTGAGCGTGCCGTCCGGGCCCGAGAAGAGCTGCGGCGGCGAGGGGCTCACGGTGTCGCCTCGCCTCGCCGAGCTCTCCTGCTCCTGCAGCTTCCTCGCCAGCTCCTCGTCCGCCTTGATCTGGCGCTCCAGGTCCGCGGCAGGGTTGGCACTCGCGCGACTCGACTGGCGCGACGACGCCGTCTTGTCGCGCCTGTACTTGCGATCGATGAACTTGGACACGCGGATCACGTCGCCCTCGCGCAGCCCCAGACTGCGCAGCGTGCTCGCGTCCAGATCGCCCAGCACGGTCTCGTCGATCTTGTCGCGCTCGAACGCGCTGGCGTAGCGCGTGCAGTCGTCCACATCCACGCCCGCCGCGAGGAAGAACTCGAACCAGTCCACGTTGCGCTTGGGGCCCGAGCGCGACTGCTCGCGTCGACGCTGTTCGCGCTCCTTCTCCTTGCGCCGCTCGCGTTCGCGTTCGCGCTCCTCGCGCGACATGCCGCTCGTCGTCGACGCCTGCGAGCGGCTTGCCTGGCGCTCGCGCTCGCGGCGCCGGCTGGTGGATGCAGCGATCTCGTCGTCGGTCGGATTGAGCTTCTTGCCCGTAATGTCCTCGAGGAAGGCAATGTCGGTGTTGGACATCTTTTCCACCACCACCTCGATCACCACGCCGTTCATCTTGTGCAGCCGGATCTTGCCCTGGTTGAAGCCGAGGAACTCGGCCTCCACCTTGAACTGGCCAGTGCGGTCGGTCCACATGCGCGTGTTGTTGGGCGACGGCTTGGAGCGGCCGCCGGCGTCCTTGGGTCGCTCGGGCGCGCTGCGTCCCTGCGGGATGGCGACATTCTTGGCGGCGCGGCTCACCTCGGTGGTGCTGGGTCGCTGCGTGAGCTTGGGAGGTGCAGGCGCGGGTTGCGCCTTGAGCGCCTCGCGTCGTGTGCGTTCCTTCTCCTCCCTTTCGCGGCGTTCCTGCGCACGCTGGGCGGCCTCGGCGGCCTCACGCTGGCGCTCGGCATCGGCAACTGCTGCGGCTTCCTCCTCTTCCTGGCGAAGACGTTCGTCCTCCTCCTGCTGCGCAGCGAGCGCGGCCGAAGAGGCGGGGTCTGCCGAGCCACCGGCGGGGCCCTCGGTAGCCTCGACGTAGCTGGCGGGGACAACGCCTTCGTGGCCGGCATCGTTGCGCACCTTCCACCAGTCGTCGTTCTCGCGCTCGAGAATGACGAGGTGCTCGTTTTCGGCGACGGTGAGCTCGTCGTCGCCCTGCGCCTCAAAGTCGTACATGGCGATGGCATGCTCCACCGTCTCTTGCGGCGCTTCCTGCTGTGACTGGAAGGAGACGGTCTTGCGGACGGGAGGCGGGAGCACGGCGCTTGCGGTGCGTGTGGGCGGTGGCAAGGACGCAGCGGGTGCGGGTGGGGCAGGAGGAGGTGGAGGGATGGCTGCTGCCGCGGCGATTGGGGGAGCAGGGGGAGCGGCTGGGGTGGATGCAGGAGGTGCGGTGGATGCGGCGAGCGCGTTGGCCTTGCTGGTCTCGATCTTGCGCACGATCTCGGCGGCGGCGTCTTTGGAGCCGCAGTGGAAGTCGAGCGTGGACTCGGCCATGCCGGCGTCGGGCGAGAGCTGGAGGTGGAGCGTCTTGCCCTTCTCGAGCGAATGGCTTGCGACGTGGAGCACGCTGATCTTCTGCACGGGCGTCTTGTCGCTCTCGGAGGCAAAGAAGAGCGAGGCGTTGCCGATGCCGAGCGTGCCCTTCTTCTTCTTCTTCTTGCTGTCGAGCGCCGAGACGGGCCACATCTTGATCTCGTCGCCCTTGCCGAGCTGGGCGGTCTGTGGCATCTGGATGGAGGGGATGGCGGCGACATGGCCGTCGTCATCGTCATCGTCGGCATCTTCGTCGTCCTGGTCGTCGGCGGCATCGTACTGTTCCTCGGTGGCTGGAGCGGCGCCGGTATCGACGGCCTCGGCTTCGTCGACATAGTTGGCAGGAACGTAGCCGAGGCGACCCTCGCCGCCGCTGAGCGGGTCGTTGCCCTGCTTCTTGACGAGGAGCCAGGTGCCATCGGATTCGTAGACGCGGAGCAGCTCATCTTCAGCCATGGAGAGCTCGTCTTCGGTCTGCGCCTCGTAGTCGTAGAGCGCGCGGCTTAAGCGGATGGGTTCTGCTTCCTCGACGTAGTTGGCGGGGACGAGGCCGACGGTGCCCTCGTCCGGGCCGTCCTGGATGGGTGTGCCGTCTTCATCGAGGCGACGGACCTTGGCCTTCCACCATTCGGGGTCGTCGGACTCGAGGATGTAGAGGTAGTCGTCTTCGGCGAGCGTAAGCTCGTCTTCGGCCTGGGCGACGTAGTCGTAGAGCGCCTTGCACAGCGCGACGTACGCCATGGCGGACTAGCCAATGGCCTGTACGCAGGCGGACCGAGTGGAGGGTGAGGTAGGCAGTGCTGGCTAGGGATGACGTGCAAGCGCCGATGAAGAGCAGACTTGTCGTGGTGGTGGTCTGGGTGATGAGGAGGGGGAGGTGGGAGAAGGTGTTGCGATTTGAGTAGAATGGAAAGAGGATCGGCTCGACGGAATCAAGGTGGGGAGGCAACCGAGAGCGGTGCAGCGGTTGCCAAGGGTTGACCGACCGACCGGCTTGCTTGCTTGCTTGTGGAGAAGGCGCATGGCGAGTGTGTGCGATTGGATTGCTGAGGCGACCGTGCGAGGCGGCGGCATCCAAAGCCGTGCCGTGCAACGTTGGATTTTGTCGGATTTCCAGCTGCTTCGCCTCACTCGGCTCACTTGGCTCCCTCGACGGAGCTGCCGCTCCGATCTCAGCGGCGCCACGCCTTGGCCCCACGCACGATGACAACCGCATCCACACAGCTGCTGCTCAGACATCTCGATGCGCAAGGCCCGACGTCCGACCCTTGCAATTCCATCATCTCCACTTGGACTGGACCCTTGATCTGCGCTCTGACCAGCATGCACAGCTTCCAAGCAGTCAACGACCTTGAATGCAAGTGTTGTGCTACTCAGCCACCATAGGCCCGACTCAGGGGCTTCGTGGTGCTGTGCCTGATAGCGGCCGGCAAGAAATCGCGCCAGCCACACGATGTTAGACCGGTGTGAATAGTGAGCGAGAAAGCGGCCTTTTTTCGCGACAAAATTCGAGCTGGGATCGGGGATCGATGGCGCGAAAAGCAACCGGAAGGGCGCAGCAGTTCGGATCCGTCGAATTCGAGGCTTTGGAAGGCGCTCCCCGAGAGAGAGAGAGAGGCGTCACACTCCCCATCGCCGCCTAGCCCTGCCACTTTGATATCGTCGCGCTTTGACATCCTACCACCTTCTTGTCAACTCATCCCTTCGAGAACTATCGTCACTGTAAGTGTCAGTCCTCAGCAAACGTATCTCCATTCGAATCGCACTTGATCGACGCTCCTGGCAAGCCAGTTTGCACATTGGATCATTCGACATTTGGCGTATCGGCGCAAGCGGAAGGGCTGTTTGTACTAACCATGGCATGCTGTCTTTGTGTCGAAAAGATGCCCGTTGGATCGATCCCCGCTATCACCGGAAAGCTGCGCAAGCGACTTATCCTTGACCTCACCGTCGCGCTTGGCGGTGGCACTGCCCTCGGCTACGGATACTGGTACGTACACATAGCAACACCGCGGTCGCAATGGCAGCCTTCTGACTCTTGCTCTCGATGTGATGTACAGGTATGGCGTTCACGTGCCCTCGGTCGCCCGTCGCGATGCCTTCTACGCAAAGCTCCAGTCCGAGCGCTCCGAGTAAACCTCACCGCGTCTAACAACGCCGCATTGCAGTCGCCTAGATATCGGCTGTGCATCTCGTTGTAATCGACTCAATCCCTCACGCAACGACGACTGGCGTGCATGATTCACTCACACACGATGCGAGACAGGCGAAGAGACGCTGGAGAAGGCGGTGTTTGCAAAGGATACACATGACAGGGGTGCGGCTATACATGGCAGATATACAAATACAGAATGAGATGGCCAGGAAGAGCAAAATGGACGAATGGACGCAGAACGGAACGATTGAAAACGAGGCAGTCAACACTACGACGTGGTGGCAGGAAGAGCGGCGATGCGGCTGGTGTGGGTATGTGTATGCATGACGGGGGTTCACGCCTTTTCCGCGGCAAGTTCGGCGGTGAGCTGCGCAATCCTTCTTCGTGTCTCGTCTTTCTTCTCGGCCTTGCGACGCTTCTTAGCATCTTGCTCTGCGTCCTTACCATCTGCTTGATCGGCGGTGCGTGCCTTTTTCTTCTTGTGCTGCGCTTTTGCTTCCATCTTCTCTCGCGTCTTGTCCTCCTCGTCCTTGTCGGGATTGATCGTGACCACATCCGACCCTTGCACGGCTTTCGCGCCTTTGGCCAGGGCGGCGTTGAATCGCTTTGCGCACACGGGGCAGGGGTGTACTTCTCCACGCGCATCTGTCAGGGTAGCCTGCAATCCCGACGCGGACATGACACAGCCGCACGGGGCGATGTAGACGAAGCGATGCATGCCGTCCATCTGCCGTGCCGAGAGCGGACACATGAACGGATACACCGAGTGCTGCTCGCTCTGCCCCGCCGACGGTGCGCGATACAGCGTATTGGACGTGAGCTTGAGGTCGGTGGTATCGCGAAGCCCACGAATGTGTGCAATGGGATCGGAGGTGGAGTCGGAGGATTGATGTCGCTGCAGAAGGTGTTGAATCACGGCATCTTTGTTGTACAGCCTCCCCAGGGCATCGGATACAACAGGGGCCTGCAGAGGTTCGCGGGAGAGACGACAGACGGTCCAGAGCGATTGTCGCAGTAGCGAAGCATCGACCTTCTGAACGGACGCTTTGGTACGCACCATCTCGTCGCGCTTCGATATGGATCCACCATCATTACCCTGCACAATCGCCAGTACTGTCAGTAATCGTGATCGGAGTGGAAGGTTGTGTTGGAGAAAGTGGCCTTACCATCTTTGCACGTTGCGCAGCTTTGGGGGATGGAATGTGGGTATGGTGGTGAAGCAAAAGAGCCAGGGTGCGGCTACACGTGACCTTGGAGAGTGGAGATTTTCGAGGCAGTGGAGCGGCAGTCGGATTTGAGAACAATGCGCGGTTGGGGCCGAGTGGAGAAGAAGCGCATTTTGGAAGGCGCGTCGTCGTCGTCGTCGCCGCGGCTTTCTTCCACCACCACCTACGCTGTTCCTCGATCTGGCGGTCACCACGTTCTTTCCACTCGTGCGCACACTCGGTATCGCCTGGCATTCGCTATCCTTGCTCGGGCCTAGGAGTGTTGCGATTGCCGCTTGGATGCGCCTGCGCGCGCCGTTGGGTTGACCTCTAGCAAACGCAGGGTGTGCGCAAGGGCTTCACTTTCAACTCGGTCCCCATACCGTCACTACCCCACCAACCCTTCCATTCTCTTCGCCATCGCCATCCGGAAGATAAGGATAAAGGACGATGTTCTTCCTCAAATACCTCACGCATAAGACGGAGTTGCATCCGTCGTACTTCGGCCCGTCCATGGTGGAGTTTCTGAACCAAAAGCTTCGCGACGATGTCGAAGGCACATGCACGGGCAAATACGGATACATCATCAAAGTAGTCGGTATGATCGATGTTGGTCAGGGCAAAGTCATTCCCGGCTCAGGTCTGGCCGAGTTCAACAGCACATACCAAGCAGTCGTGCTGAAACCGTTCAAGGGCGAAGTAATGGACGCCAAGATCACCAATGTCAACAAGATGGGCTTCTTCGCAGAAGTCGGACCGCTGAATATCTTTGTCAGCTCCCATCTGATACCCATCGAGTACAAGTTCCAGCCAGAAGCAAACCCGCCCGAGTTCGTCAGCGCCGCAGATAGACTCGTCAAGGGCAGAAAGGTCAGGATCAAAATTGTGGGAACCAGGGTGGACGCAAACGAAATCTTCGCCATCGGTACCATGAAGGAAGACTACCTCGGTCCTTTCGATTAGCTTCGCTTCCTCTATCGCCTTCATTTCCCGCATAAACGGTGGCAATCACAATCCTTGCTCGCACACACACAGTCACAATGCAAGCAATATGGCATACAGTGTTGGGCATTACGACCGCGTATCCGTACCAACCAGCTCAACTAGAATCCATCGACTGCCATGCATCTGGGTGGCGGAGGGAAGGCAGAACGAGATCCAGCCTGTTTCGCCCGTGTTGGGCGTAAAGGAGTGTTCGGTGTGGTTCTTGCCGATGCTGCGTTTGGAGCGCTTCTTACGGCGAACTACACGCGCGCCCATGTCGAGCGACGAATCGCTCTCACCCTCGTCTTGCTCCTCTTCCTCGGATGAGTCCGTCATCGCCACATCCTCCACACCCTCGGGTCGGCGGTGAGATGGTGCGGGCTTGTTGCCGGGCAGTTCATGAGCACCATACACCGAGCTGAGTGGCACTTTGGATCGCCACGTCAGCGGGGCCTGTGCGAAGCCGGTGCACGTCATGGTCGCCCAGCCGACTTGCGGCGCGGTGGAGTGCAGCTCCGAAACGAGCGCATCGAGCTCGCGAGTGATGTGCGCGATGAGGAGCGGGCTGAGCAGCAGTGGTTCCGCGCGCGTGCCGGCGAGGGTGAGTTTGACCGTGCGGCCGGGCTGGCTGGATCGCGGCGCGGCATAGACGTACGTCGAGTCGGGCTTGGCGTAGGTGCGCACCGCATTGGCGCCAAGCGACGCAAGTCCCGTCCACTCGACTGCTTCTTGGAGATCGTCTTGGAAGTGCTGCCATCCTGACGGGGATGCTGTGCTCCAGGGCTGTTGTGAGAGGGCGTGCTGCGTGGGATCGTCGAGCTTGGGCACCCAAATCGACTCGGTCACGACGGGCACCGGAGCGTGGATCCGCAACGTTTGAATCTGATCAAGATGTACAAGGTGATCGAGAAAGCGAATCTCATTGACGACGGACGAGTCTGACGAGCCTGCGTGCAAGATCTCGTCCGCAGCATGTGCGGGAGGCGACCAGGCAAAGAGCATATCCCAAGTCGCGTGCTCACTCGTCACTGCCTCGCCACTGCCGCGCGCTGGCTGAAAGCTGGACGACGCGTGTGTCTGAGCAAGTGTGTGTTCGTGGGCGAGCTTGCGTGCGCGTGCGAAGTCCCAGGCGCGCAGCCGATCGAGTGCGTGCTGGTATCCCTTCTTTCCGGGCACGAACGATGGCGAGAGCAGCGGCAGCTCGACAATAAAGCGCGAGTCGGGACCGCTGGTTCGATCTGCTGCTCGGCCTGATAAGAGGCGCGAAAAATGGCTGGCTCTGCCCGTAAGGCCTAGGGTTTGGTAGGTGTCCTTGCACAGCGAGAGCACTAGGGTTCCCTGGCCATCGAGGCATACGGTGTCGTCTGGCGGCGAGTCGAGGCCAGCGGGGCCCGATGGCGCGGAGAGCGCGATGAGCGAGCCAGTCTTGAGGTAGGCAGTGACAAAGATGGGATCGAGCAGCATGCTGATGGGTATGCGTGCGCGATAGGATAGAAATCTAGACGCAAGGTGATGAACTCGGTCGACAAAGGCCTGGATGCGTGGTGGGAGCGAGGAAGCGGCGTCTGTAAGTGGGAAAGCCGAGTCTAGGATCGGAAGGATGATCTCGAGGCTGCGATTGAAAGGATGCGCATCGAACAGCGCTTCGAGACGGCGGTTGCGTTTCGACACAGGGCTGCTGGGTTGGTCGGAGGATGGCGGGATGAGGTTGAGGATCCAGCGTGCTGCGCCGAGCTTGCGCGCCTTGTCGGAGCGTGCCGAGCTGCGTTTGCGCTTGTGGGTGCTCTTCGGCGCGAGCATGGCTGTTGCTGTCCAGTCCTGCCCCGAGCAAAGCTGAGTCGGGTCGCAGTCGGATGTGGCGAAGAAAGCAAGCAAAAAGTGTCGAAGCTGAATTTTGTCTTTTGCCTTTCTTCCCGAGCATCGCTCCGCTCCACTCTCAGGGTCCAACTTTCCGCACTTTCCAAAGTCACAGCGCCGTGTGGAGGAGTGAGCGAGGCTGCTGCTTTAACGCGTCGCGGAAGCAGCGCAGCGCGCTTTCCACGCTCGAACCTCTCGAGTCAAAGGGGAGGGTCAAGTTACCTTTTGTTGTCACCTGTCACACCCTCATCACCTTCCCGTTGAACCTTGCTGCGTCCTGCTTCATCAACGCCGCTCCGCACACGCAGCCACAATGTGCGGAAGCCCACAGGCACAAACGTCCACGCTTCCGCACCTGCTTCCGTCGCAGTCTTAATCTCGTGGACTAGCTACGCTCCACTTACTTCTCCTCCACGCCATCTCTATCTCCGTCTCTGCTTTCGAGCAGCTTTGCAACCATCATGGGCTGCAGCATCTGTCTCGACGACTTTGATCAGGCCGACGGCAATGACCGTCGCGCCACCGCCCTCGCCTGCGGTCACATCTTCCACTACGACTGCCTCAACACTTGGTTCTACGGGCCCAACCGCGCTCCCGGCTACATCTCGCCCAAACGATGTCCGCTCTGTTCCATCTCCGCCGATCCTAGCAAGATGGTCAAGCTCTATCCCTCCGACGGCGACGAGCTCACCACATACCTCTCCGGACAGCATCTCCACGAGGTGATCGGGCTCGGTAGCCTCGGCCAGCCCGTCGCAGGCGTCGCAGACGTCGACCTCTCCCAACACAAGGAGTTGCTCGGCAACCTCCTGGACTTCACCCAAGCCCTCCAGCAATTCGCCATGGCTGCCCACTCCTTCCGCCACGAACTCACGCTCAAAGCAGGCGTCAAGGTGCGCAGGCTCATCCAAGTCCTCACCACCGACTCCAAGGAACTCTCCCTCCGCGAGTTCCTCCGCGCCTTCGACGCGCTCGAATCGGCCACAGTGGACACGCACAAGATCAAGTCCGACTTTGAGCTCAAGTCAAAGCAAGCCCTCGACGCTTCCAACGAGCTCGCCCGGCACAAACGCAAGCTCGACGACAACAAGAGGCTGCTCGACCAGCACACCGAAGCACTCCGAGCCAGGCAGGCTCAGGTGGAAACGCAATCGCACCACGTCAACACCCTGATGCAGCAAGTCAACGACACGGCCAAGCAGAACGAAGAGCGCGCCCGAGAGCTCGAGCATCGCGAGAGGCAGCTGCGCACGCGCGAACGCGAGATGCTTGAAAAGCTGCGCAAGGAGCGCATCGAGAACAAGGAGTTGATGAGCCACATGGCAGCCACCACCAGTGCACAGCGCAACGTGATGCAGACGCAGGTGAGCGAGGCGCTTGCAAAGTGCCAGGAAGCCGAGCGCCAGCGCGACCTCGCGCACACCAAGAGCTGCGAGCTCGCCGCACAGCTCACGCAGCTCACGCAGCGCCTACGATCGCAGAAGCGCTCCGCCCCCGCCGGCGAAGCATCGCGGCCATCGCATCAGGCCTCGCACGATGCTCGCCGCATCCGCGCCCTCGAGGCGCGCCTCGCCTCGCAGACCGCGCAGCTCGAAGCGGCGGGCATTGCGACTCCCGAACACCGGCTGAATCGCGGGCATTCCGCGCGCAACGCCATCCAAGTCAGCTCGAGCAGTCCGCCCCCCGACGCACAAGATTCGCCTCCGACGCCGCGCGACGATGCGCCCTCGCCCAGCCGCACACGCAGGAGCAAGCAGCGCGCACGCGCCTCTCTGTCCGTCGAGGTGGAGCGGCTCGACGACGAGATGGACGAGGCGCTCTTCCCCATGCCTGGCCTTGGCGCATTGCGCACCGCCTGGCCGCCGCGTCCGCCGCTCGCCGCCGATCCCCCCACTGCCAATGCTGCGCAGGATGTCGATGACGCTGACGACGGCGGTGATAGTGTCGCCGACTCATCTCGGCCGCTCAAGACGCGCCTCAGCCCCGCGGCAGGCTCGAGCCGCGGCCTGGCGGGCCGTCTCGCGCGTCGACGCAACGCCGCGGCCCCCGGCGAGTTCGACTGGCTCACCAAGAGTGCTGCGCTCAAACTCGGGCCCAAGCACCGCCCGAAGCATTAGCCTTCCACCACCGTCGTCGTCAGTTCCCGCATCGGAACCTCCGTAATCGCGCTTTGACCCGCAACGGCGACATTTAAACCTTGCTTACATTCGATCTTCTGCGTGAGGGATTACAGTGGTTTTAGGGGGATATCCTGTGTCGCATCCCAGACCGTTTGTGCATGTTCCTCGTCGCCCGCACCAACGAGGTTATACCCAACGGCTCTATTGAGTTCCCTTTTGATGGCAGCTTGTTCTGTGAGCACCACGGTTGCAGCGGCGTGGATTAGCATTGTAGCGTACCAGATTGGGCTTGTTGGGACACCGCCTGTGTATAAGGATGTGATGACGAGGTTTGCGAGGTGAAAAGTGGCTGTGTGGTCCAAGATATGAGTTGGACGACGAACGAGGTATACGAGGAGGATGCTATCGAGGGGTATTGAGGCGAGCCATATGAAGATGAGAGTCCAGCTTCGAGCTGAGTCCTTGGTGTGATTCCATTCCCAATGCTCTACCCTCTCCTCAACACTTCCTTCCTCCTCAACTCCATCGATGATCTTAGCACCTTTAAACCTGATAATGTGGTGATGATCGATTATGGAGGAGGTATTGAGCCAGACATTGTCTAGGTTCCACTGTGCGAATGTAGCTTGATCAAAAACTGGATCGACTGAGGATTGATTCCAGTTCCACGATTCGCGCGAGGGTGGGATCCAGTCGTATGTCGGATGACCAGCAAGTTGACGCCAATCAAACAACATCCCTACTTGGGTGGGGCCGCCTTCAAACATCAATGATGACGTTTCGGCAAATACCGCCAACAATGCCGGTATCACCGCCGCAAGTACAACGTAGTGTATAGACTGTAGGGCAGTGATTTGCGTCAGGATCCGCACGGCGTCCCACCCCTGCAAGGGCATACTGAAGGCTTCCTTCATCGTGCCAAACTCCTCCTAGCAGGTGGTGGGTGAAAAAGGATGCCCAGAAAGGTGGAATGGAAGTGGAGTTGGTGTGCGAAGGATGCACAGAGAGAGACGATGAGGCAGAGGCAAAGAGCCGCTGTGCAAAGGTCTCGATGAGTTGTGGTGCCGGGAGGATGCGATGCGTCGCGATTGTTGTATCGATCGCGATGAGAAACCTGCAAGCCTTGCAAGGTGCCGTTCATAATGCAGACCGCGAATTGAGCGGTCGATTGGCTTTGCTAGTCTGCGAGTGCTGCTGCGCCTGCCTATCAACGACGGCAGGATACCAAGATCGAATCGCGTGAGCTTCGTTGTCCCAAACTCCGGATGCAGTTCGTGCAGTGCGAATGTTCGTCCAGAGAGTGCGTCTTGAAGTCACGGTGTTGGTGGTGACAAGGAGCGGTGGTGGCGAGTCACTTCGACCCTCGCAAGCGGTGCAGCTGGTCTTGCTACTGCTCAACTTGCGCAATCCCAGCCTAGACTCGAGCTTCAAGTCAAGCAAAACGATCGACCCAGTCCACCACTGTTGCGTCTGTTGATACGTCGGTGTAGAATGCAAAGGATGGTAGTCACAATCCAACACCTCTTGCAACAGCTGCCGCGTGTTGGTCCAGAAAAGGGCTCCACTTCCGAATTCCGACTCATCCCCACCACCCTCAGCACAAACACACACTCTCGATTTGTTGTACAAAGGAAATTACGATTGCAAGTACGCTACTCATCAAGCCCAGGTGCCGAAGGTGCTGACGGAGCCGATGGAGCCGTTGGAGTCGAAGGTGCTGCCGATGTCAACTGCGTCTGGCGCTGCGTGCCGGGCTGGGAGGCGCGTCGTTGCTGCTCATACGCAGGCAGTCTCGCATCTTCCCGCTCACCCTCCACGGCTTCTTCTAGCGCCGGTGCAGAAGCTCCATCCACACCGCTCTGTTGCCTCTCATAGCGCGGTACGTCCGGACGCGATGCAACGAGCTGCGCAAGCTCTTCCTCTTCAGCCTCCTTTTGCTTCTCGCTCTTGCGCGCAGTCATCGCCCCACCACCATCCGCCGGTGTAACGCGCGCCGTGGGCGGCGAGGACGGCAACTGCGCCCCCGGGGGTGCAGTGGGTCGGTACGGCTGGTCGAATGGAGAGAATGCCGTTTCAACCGCAGCCGGCGGTGCGGGTAGCAGACTCGACGTAGCGGGCATTTGCTTCGCCTTGCCCTTACCACCACCTGTTGCGTCTTGCGCTTCGTCAGGCGGCAACTCAAAGCCTTCAGCATCAGCCTCGAGCACAGGCGCGGTCGGCGGCAGCACGCCAGCCGCGCTCGAAGAGCCACCCGCAGGCATAGGCAAGCCATAAGCAGGAGCCGTAGCCTCAACCGCTGCCGGAGCAGAAGGCATGCTCGCGGCAGCCGACAGTGCGCCAAGCAGCGCCTTGTCGTCGGTGGCAATGTGCGCTGTTGTAGGTCCAGCCTCTGCCTCTTCCCTCGCTGCACCGGACGACTCTGCAAGCACGGCGGTAAACACTTCGGGAGGCACGCTCGTGTCGCGCTCGGCCGGAGGCGGGATGCCGTGCTTGGCATCGCCGCGAGCCAGCGCCGCAGCAAGAGCGCCACCGTCGTACGAGGACGACGGCAGCGCTGCAGAGCCAGACGAAATGTAGGCGGGAGGCATGTGGCGGAGATCGTCGTCGTGCGTCTCTGCAGCATCGGCGGCTTGGAAGTCGGTGTCGTCGAGCAGGGCGCGGCGTGGGGAGCGCGCGTTCTCACCGGACGTGGGTGAAGTGGCGGCATCGGCGTTGGTCTGGCCGCTGTCGGGATGTGGGGGTGGTGGCGAACGTGGTCGGTCGTTGCGCGTGTCCGAGGCATGGCTGTCGTCGTGGGCGCCAGCGGAGCCGTGGGCACTGTTTGCGTCGCGTGCCGACGTTGCAGTGTGGCTCGAGGCGGCGTTGGCGTCTGCGTTGTCGTAGACCACCTCGACGGTCTGCTGGGCCGTGGGATCGCCGAGTGCAATGCGTCGGGCAGAGCGCCCAGAGCGGATGGAGGCTGCGTCGTTGCTGCTGCGTACCGTGTCGTTGCTATCGCGAGTGCGTGTCCAGCGCGAGACGAGGAAACGCTTGCGTCGGACTGCGCTGGACGAGCCAGTGGAAGGGTCGGTGGAGTCCGGATCGACCGAGTCCTTTTCGGAGCGTTTCCTTCCCAAACGCAGACGTCGCTTCAACCTGCCACCTGTGGGGGGCTTCTCTGTCGGGTCCGAGAAGCGACCCATGGTCATGCGCTCCTCGATGCGTGCGAGTGCTTCTTCGTCGTCGAGCCCGGCGAGCTCGTCGTCGAATTTGCGTTCGCGAAGGAAGACGGCGGCACCAATGAAGAGGACGATGAAGATGGCGAGGAAGATGGAGGTGATGATGATGGCTTTCTGCTGGAACCATACGCTGCGCTCTGGTCTGCTCCAGGACGAGGCGATGCTGGATGGGTAGCTGGAAGGAAGCGAGTAGCGATGCGCACTCTGAGTGGCGTGGTTCCACGCGGATGATGTGGCTGCGGAGCCGGAGCCTGCGTCGTATTCGTGCGGGCTGATGGTGGTGGAAACGTCGCGCTCGCCAAAGAGAGCGGACTCGTCGTCAAACTGGCGCGGATACTGCCGATGCAAAGAGGCGGGCGGTTGCGATTCTGGTGGGAGGCGGTCGTCGACGTCGTCGAAGGAGTGTTGTGGACGTGAAGACGATGCAGCGGGCAGGGCGTTGTGCGATGCCGGCCGTGCTTGGGTGTCGACCGCGAAGAGAGAGTCAGCTGCAGTGCCTCTGGCGTCGAAGTTTTGCTGACTTGCTGCCATGGCGGCGGGAGAGCGAGCGTCGAGACGCGAGACGGACTGTGCTGCTGCAGGTGCCATCATGGCGGGAGAAGAGACGAGGATGGAGGATACGAGAATGGCAGCTTGTGTTGCAAACGCGGCGACGCGCGTGCGCCGCCGACGAGTGCGCAATGAAGTCGCAGCAGACAAGGCGGATGATTGCCGCGCTTTGCGCTGCAGGGTTGCAGGTGGCAATGAGTCGCGATGGGAAAGATCGGATGTATGCGCCAAGCCATTGGCGCGTAGGCGGGGTGAGCGTGGCCGGAGGGTGGACCGACGCATTGTGAGAGTTGGCGGCATGCGAGCCTGTGGAAGGGGATGGTTGGGTTGCGAGGTCAGGCGAACATTCGTGCGGATTGGAGACGGATGCAAGGGAGCGTTGGGTGGGTGCAGGGTTGATGTGGTAGCGCAGAGAGCGTGTGGCGATTGAGTATGGGGCTGAATGAAAGGCAGCGCAGGGGAAGGATGACGAGGAGATGATGACGCGATAGCGGCGAGTTTAAGCTATTTGTATGCTGGGTGTTCCGCTTTTGTTGGGATGCGTGTGGTGGGATGTTGAAGCGGGGTTGGTCGTCGACTGAAGGTGGTTGCGAAAGGGAGAGATTGCCGATGCGAGGGTGCGGTGAAAAGTCGGCGACTTGTGATGTGCGGGCGATGAAGGACGAGCCGCGATGAAGACGGTGGCAAGTGGTGGAAGCGTGGGAGAAAGGCGAGAGGGGTTGATGAAGTGTGTGCGAGCCGGGAGTCGTCGAGTTGGGCCGAGGCCGAATGGGCAGAAGGGGCGATGGCGATGCGAGGCAGAAACGATGTGCAAGAAGGAGTCGAGAACGAGTCGAGGTTATGTATACAGGCTGGTGTTGACTTGGCGAAGCGAAGGATGTATGGAAGCTGCGAGGTGTGAATGAATGGGGCGAACGCAATCGGTGCGTCTACGAAGCCAGCGAGTGAAGTACGAAACGAGACGGTGGTTGTGATGCTAGATGTCGTTTGCAGCTGTGGCCAGAGCGTCGACGAGCGAGAGGATCAAGGTGATTGTGAGACGAGGAGGAGGAGGCAGCAAGGGCGGCGACGCCCAACGGAGCTTGGAGGCCAGCTTTGCGGAGCGGAGGAGCGACAGTCGCCGAGTCCAGGCGGCGTGCAGCGGCGGGCGGCAGCGCATCCCACTCACACTCACACAGGCACCCCACCTATCCACACTCGCAGGCACCCACCCATCAGCAGCAGCAGCCCGTCTCGCCCGACTCGACTCGACTCGAACGCGGCAGGCAGGCAGGCATCAAGCCACTCACTCACGGCGAACGGCCAACGGCAAAATTGGGAATTCCGTAGCTCAGCAGCTCAGCAGCTCAGCAGCCTAGCAACCGCAACACCGCCCAACTGCCTGCCGATTCGACTTTTTCTGGGCCGAGGCTCTCACACTCAGAGCCCAGTCCAGTGGGGGCTCCTCAAAGCTCCGCGTCGCACTTCCACCACCACCACCACGAGCCTCGTGTTGGAAATTTGCATCCTGCAGCCCTGCCCTGCTGTGCCTCGCCCATCCAGGTCGGATTTTGAAGCTTGAAATTGGCGCGCGCCCGAGCTCGAGTTTGGCTGCTCCTCGCTTTCTCCATTGTCATCGGTGTTGCTTCGACCCTGCCGAACCTGCGGCGACCGTCCTTCCGAAATGCACCTTTTTCGTGTGCGTGCGCTGGCCCTCTTCGCTCCGACTCAACTGCAGCAGCGATTTAGTCCTCCCGCCCTGGCTTGAATCTGCTGCCGGGAGCGCACACCCGGTGCTAGGTTATGCAGCGCAGTATCCAATGCGTCGATACGGCGCCTCTGTCTTCCCGCCGGCAACGAATGCCTGGCTTTCAATTCCGCTCATCATCCTCGAGATTCCCGTGCAGCAATCCGTTCTCAGCGCCTGCACTTCCATACTAGCCTCGCGTCGCAAGATATCTGCGGCCATAGAACCATGAAAGCACCGCATCCCGTCCGATCTGCGAAGTTAAGCATGGTATCGCCTAGTCAGTACTGCGGTGGGGGACCACGCGGGAATCCTAGGTGCTGCAGATTCTCTTTTCTTTTGCGGCGAGCTTCAAAGTGTTAGATTTGTGCGAAGGGACCCTGTTTGGCGCGCGCGTGTGCACGGATCGGACAGCTAGACCCTGATGCAGGCTTACATGTAACCACCCTCCGCGCCATCCACCACCATCATCCCCGGCGAGACAAGCGCACATGAAGGTCGCCATCATCGGCGCAGGGCCCAGCGCCCTCGTCACCGCAAAGACACTCCTCGAGGCCAGCGATGCACATCCAGACTTCAAACCCGTCATCACCATCTTCGAAGCAGAGGACGACATCGGAGGCACCTTTCGCTATCGCTCCTACTCCAACGCCACCCTCGTGTCCTCGAAACAGCTCACCTCCTTCTCCGACTTTCGTCTGCCACTCGAACACAAGGACCACCTTACGCTCGCTGAGTACGTCCAGTACCTCGACGACTACACCACCCACTTTAAGCTTCGCTCGAGATGCCATTTCCGCATGAACACCACCGTCATCAAGTCGGTGCGCGTTGATGGCGGCCATCTGGTGCGCTACCGCTCGCTCGATGCTCCGGCTGATGGAAGCGCAGACCGATCCGAGGTGTTTACGCATCTGTGCGTGTGCTCTGGTCTCCACGTCACCCCCGCGCTCCCCAACATCCCCGGTCTGCCACCCACCATCCAGGGCGATCAGGTGGTGGACAACCCCATGGGCTCCGACGAGACCGTCGCATCGCGCATCCCCGAGCCCATCCAACACGCCAACAGTGCATCCGAGATCATCACGCTCCACTCGTCCCAGTTCAAGGACCGCTCGCTCTACCGCGGCAAGCGCGTCATGGTGCTCGGCACCGGCGAGACGGGCATGGACATGGCGTACGAAGCGGTCAAGGCCGGCGCTCAGGAAGTCGTCCTCTGCACCCGCTCTGGCTTCCTGCTATTCCCCGCCGTGCTCGCCGACTTTGTCGTGTTCGGCAACGTCTTTGACGGCAACCTGCCCATCGACGGCCTCATCACCAACCTCTTCGAGACCGCCTACGTGCATCCGTGGGTGGCTGCATCGCATCTGCGCTGGTTCGTATCCGACTTTGTCATCAAGCGCCTCCTCTGGGTGCTCACGGGTACGCAGGCGGGCTGCAATCAGTGGGTAGGCGAGCTCGAGCCACACCGTCTGGGCCGCGCATACACGTTTCTGAATAAGAGCTCCAAGGCCATGCCGTACATCAACCGCGGTTGGAAACGGCGTTCGCCCCTGCTCGAGCGGGTTACGCGCTACCTCGATCCACCCACCGTCAAGCCCGATGAGGTGTCGGTGGATCTGGCGCCCTTCCCTGCTCGTGTGCACGAGGATGGAACGGTCGAGTTCGTCCGTAATGGTCGCAAGGAGGAACTGCGCATGCGCAATCGCACCGTGAAACCCGACGTCGTCGTCTACGCCACGGGCTACACGCAGAACTTTGACTTTCTCTCCAAAGAGTACCCCGTGCCCGCCACGGTGCGATGTCGCGATGTATTTGATGCCGACGATCCGAGTGTGGCGTTTATTGGGTTTGTGCGGCCCGGCGTCGGCGCGATTCCGCCCATTGCAGAGATGCAGGCGCAGCTATGGACTCTTGTCCTCCGCGGCCAAATCCCACCCCCGCTTTCGACACCGCACTACTATCTGCTCGTCAAGGAAAATGCCCGGATCAAGTACGGCGTTGATTACTCGTCGTACGTTTCGACTCTGGCACGCGATATGGGCAGCGCTCCACCGCTGGGCCAGCTGTGGAGGACATACGGTCTCAAAGTCACGCTGATTTACTGCTTTGGTGCGGCGTTCCCCACGTTCTACCGGCTACTTGGGCCGTATCAACATCCCGATGCAAAGCGGATTGTGGAGACCGAGATCTACGATACGATTCGACGCCGCGGCGTGGTGGGCAACCTCATGATGGGTTTGATTCCTATGCTCTTCTATGCCTGGATCAACCTCGTTGCGCTCCTGGCCGAAACGGGCTGGAGGATCGTTTCGGCCCTTACGCCCGGTTTCTCGCGCAGGGGGGAAAGGTGGACCGGACGTCGATACCAGAGCGACTTTCAGGATACATCCCCACCAGCTGCAGTGAATGGAGTCAAGCATCGCGGGCAAAAGAAGGGCAGGATGTTGCGATTGTTCGCGCTGTTTGCAGGCATGCTTGCGATGGCAGGGCAGGGGGTGGAGGGAAATACAGAGATCCGCAACTTTGGACCTGTGCGATGCCGCGCCGACGAGTACGGTCATTTGGCCGCCAAGGCAGCCGAACAACTCTCTGCCTCGTGGTAAGTTCGCTTACCCTCTTGTACTTTAAGCACTGCTCAATTCTTTCTAACTTACGATGGTGTTATGGGGGTTTAGGCCGGTACTGCACGCGCGGGCAGAACCTTCTCTATTTGGGCTTGATCTTGGGTCTTCGGAAACGGCGTCTGCAGCGGGGGCGTGGGTAGTGTTGGACCTTTCTTCAGGCGGGCGCTTTACACTTCCGGCTCCACGCGAGGCACGGATGTATGGGGAGTTGGGTGTGCGCGGTCGATTTGTGCGCGAGACGATCGACAGTGTCGCCTGGTGGTTCACACGACGGTTTTCGGTGCGTGCCGTGGTGGCAGCGAATCTGGCGGTCGATTTGGAGATGCATGTGATGGGCCCAGAAGAGGCACTTCAGTTGGGTGGGGTAGAGTGGAAGGCCGAGCTGGTCGAAACTTCCCCCGTGCCCGCCGGAAAGGCAGCGCAAGAAGCAGTGCAAGAGAAGGTTGTGGTGCAGGAAAAGGAGGAGGGGGAGAGGGTGACATTCAAGGATGTACAAAAGCAGGTGGCGGGGGAAATCTTGGCAGCCGATACAATTGCCATGACGAACGATGTTCCGCCGCTGTTTCCCTGCACGAAACTGTTCGTACACATTGTACCTCGTTCCTCAGGCGTCCGCATTCCCCCACCTGCAGCTCAGAACTCAACATTGCTGCGCGTAGGAGAGGCCGTATTTGGCGGTTTCGAGTCCACCTCGCACGGCCTAGACACGGCACCGATCCACCTCACATTCGAGCGACTCTACCTCGGCATCCTCCCATCCACTGCCCTTCACCTCTCCCTACCCCTACTAGCCATGCTTGCCCTTGCACACTGGTTCGTCATCCCCACCCTGCACACCCTCCTCCCCGCCCCCACGCACACCAAAACCCGCTAAAAACAACATCAATTGCAATGGTATAAACTATTCTAACTAACCCTTAAGGGCCTTCTTGGCGTTCTTGAAGCTCAAGTGCGCAAGCGCATTGTACAGATTAAACAGCCTTGCGCAGTCCTTATCCTGTTCGAACGGATACTTTGCTCCAACCGCAACTGCTGCTGCATAGCCGGAGACGATGGCGATCTCTTGCATGTTGACAAGCGTCCAGCCTCCGCAATAGTTGGTGTGGTTGGCACCGTTGATCAGCCAAAGCCAGGGGACGACGTAGGCATAGTGCGTCCAGCGATGTGACTGCTGCTTCCACCATTTTTCCAAAATCACCTTGTCCTTGGCAATCTCGTTACGCGTCCATTTGTCCTCGAGGTCCTTGTTCAAAAAGATCGTCTGGAACACGTGGTCGCGCACCGGCGGATCCTTAAGGTCGTCAGGGTTGGTGGAGGGAAGTTGCGACAACTCCTTCTCTTGCGAGTCGCCCTGTCGACCGTGCGGACCTTGACGCTCACGAGGCGGGGCAGAGTCGGGAGAGCGCGCCCCACGATCGCGTGGCCCCGTAGGTCCAGACCCACTGAACTGCGGCTGATAGTTGGTGAGGTCAAACGACATCTCGATGAGCGCCGGATCGTCGTCGTACATCTTGATCAGGTACAGCGGCTTCCAGTTCTCCTCGGCGAACTTGAACGACTTCTTGGTCTCTTCATCGTCGCGGTGCTTGGCGTTGTACTTGGCGTCGTACGTCATCTGGTAGTGCTTGTCCATGTAGTCGTAGTCGTTGTGCGTAGTGGTAATGTCCCAGCGATACACGATCGAACCCAGAATCTTGCGTTCCTTCCACGACGCTGCCTTGCCCAGGATCTTGAGCGACGTGTCTGCATCGCACGCCAGAATCAGCTCGTCAAACACCTCCACCCGCTCCTCGTCATCACCCGTCGCAAGCGGCTTGCCGTCCTTATCGACTCGACGCGAGGTGACCAGGATGTTGCCGCCGCGGCGGCGGGCTTCTTTGGAATTGCGCTCGATGTGCGTCACTTCGCGACTGGCCTCGATGCGGATGTTCCCGTTCTTGGTCACTTCGTCGTGCCACGCCGCATACACGCGCGCGAGCTCCGGGAACGCCATCATCGTCGGCACACTCGCGAGCAGGCTATCCTCGGAGAACTCGAACAGCCTCATACTGGGATCGAGGAAGACACGCTCGAGAATCGCCGACGAGATGTGCTTGGTATCGTTGCCCGTGCCGAAGAACAGCGCAACAAGCGGGTACACCATGCGCTCGCCGAACTCGTCCGAGAAGCCGAACAGCTTGAGCATGCGATGCACGGGGATCACCGCAAACACCACCTCGAGCCGCTTGATCGTCTTGAGCGTCGTGCCGAACTTCTTGATGTCCGCGGCATACTTTTCGACGAGCTCCGAGGGGAACACGTTGGACCAAAACGTGTCCTTGCCCTTGCCGAACGAGATCTGCATGCCCACCTCCTGCGCCTTGAAGCCGAGCACGTGCTCGAACACTTTGAACGTGTTGTAGAATACGGGCGAGGCGCCCTGCACGCCGTCGTTGATGTACTGGGAGCGATACTTGGCCGGGTCGGGCAGCTGGTACGATGTCGCCGAGCCGCCGAGCGAGCACTGCTTGTCGTACAGCGTCACCTCGAACGCGTCGGGCGAGAGCGAGAAGGCGTGGCACGCCGACATGCCTGAGGCGCCCGCTCCAACCACAATGACGCGCTTCTTGGGCTTGCCGTGCGCTCCGCCATTGTCTTGACCGTTGGCCGTCGAAGACGACGACATGGTCAGAAGGTGACTGTGGGGTAATGAACCAAGGTGTATTGAGTTCTTTGGCTGTATGCGAAAAGGGTCGATACGATGGTGGGGAGAAGGGTAGAGACGTCCTCTATTCAATGCGTTAAGTCTGTTTGCGGCCAGGCGGGAGGAATGGTGGCTTGCGGTGCGTTAGTCATGCTCGAACTTGGCTGGATGTCCAACACCGACCCTGCAGCTTCGCACCGACATTCGAGGACCCTGGCGAGGATGCAGCGGCAGAGGCTTAGCAAAGCGCGCTGCAAGGACGTCATTTCCGATTCGGCGGCAATCACGAAAAAGTCGCGGCTGACAGCTGCACGGCTGCATGACGCCCACTTTTCGCCTCCACAACGATCCTGCCCGATTAGATCTTAAGCTGTGTATCGGCGATTTGAGAAGGACACGCCGCGTCGCAGCGTTCTTCTGGAAGCGGCGTGTTGAACCCTGCGTCAAAAGCGAGAGCAAAGAGAAGCCGCTCGACGCAGAGACCAACACCGCAAGCTCAGACCCGCTTGCTTCGGCATGCTTCCGAAACTTTGTCTCTTTCCCCCGCCGCTTGCGCAAATTTTGATCCCATCTCTCTATCATCACACGCATCGCGCGGTCACTCCAGTCCTCTAAGCTGAAGCTGGCAGAGGAGCGCCGAGCTGGCTCGAGCGCAAGAGCAACAGCGCAGCTCGGCAGCTTCCGAACAGCAGTCTCGAAAGGATCGCTGCCGAACCATCATTTGACTCATCACGTCGCTTCTCGCGAGACTCAGATCTCTTCTTGCGCCTGTCTTCTCTTTCAAATCACTTGCTCAGCCGCTTCGCTGCTAGAGAACCCGCCTCGCAACCTCCTTCCTTAAGTACTCCATCTTCTTCGCCAAACTTGCCTCTCGCACTCCATCGTCTCCGTCAATATCGCCTCTCAGACTCCATCTTCTACTCGAAGCTCGACCCACACTCATCTTCTTCGCCAACTCGGTTACCCACTCCATCCATCAACATGTCCTTCTCCGGCTTCCGCACGCCGTCGCGCGCATCATCCTCCAAGACGCCGGAACACTTCCGCCCCAACGGCACATACGATCGGGCTGACTATCGCGCAAGCCAAGACGACGACGACGATGACGATGTAGTTGAAGTTGCCCGCGCGCCCCTCACCTTTGCAAGTCCAAAGATCAAAGAGCTGTCCACACTGCGCGGCTCTGAGCTGTACCGCGACATCACGCGTCCCGCCGACGTCGGCCAGGCGCTGCAGGTGCGCTTGGCCAAAGACCCGCCAAAGATCCGCCCCGAGCTCGAGGCGATGAGGTTGCTCGACTTCTTCGTCGCCTACGTCCAAGAACGCGAGCTCGGCAATCGCGGCCTCGGCGTCGTCAACGAGCACGCCTCGAGCGTCAGCGAAGTCATCCCGCCATGGGACTTTGTCTGGGTCGACGACTACATCATCGACCCCTCGCTCAAGCAAGTATCAGAGATCGCTCCGCTCAAAAAGGTGAACGGCTACACGCTCACCGACGAGCTCGTCGCAAACGGCGGATGCAACTGCCCCGGCGACGAGTGCGATCCTTGCACGTGCGAATGCGTCCGCAGGGCGAACCGATGCTATCCCTTCGTCGACGCTTACTACCAAAAGATGCTCAACGGCGACGACGATGTCGACAAGTCCAAGGAGACAGGCGACTTCAACTTCATCTACGACGCCACCGGCCGCATCCATCCCGACGTCCCCGCGGGCGAGCCCATCTTCGAGTGCAACAAGAACTGCAGCTGCTCGAGCGAGTGCAAAAACCGTGTGGTCCAGAAGGGTCGCAAGGTCGCCCTCGCCTTTCACAAGACGGCTACCAAGGGCTGGGGCATCAAGACGCTTCAGCACCTCAAAAGGGGAACATTCGTTGGTGCGTACGGCGGCGAGCTCCTCTCGGACCTGGAGGCCGAACGACGCGCCGAGATCTACGAGAGCGAGTTGGGCACCACGTACCTCCAGGACGTGGACAACCACATCATCAAGGTGCATCTCACGCGCCAGATCCTCGAGCGCAAGCTCGCCGAGTCGGGCGAGCTCGACGACTATCGCGGCACTGCCGCCAACGAACGCAAGATGGTCGAGTACGTCACGCGCGTGGCCAGCCTCATCGAAGACTACGACGAGTACATGAAGATCCACGTCGTCGCGAGCGGCGATACCGAGCTGCAAGAGGCCGAGCAGCGACGCAGCGATGGCCTGCCTGCGAGTCTCCAAGACGAGCACGCCTTTCGGCGTCAACGCGGGGCGGCTTTGCAACGTGCGCGCCAGGTGGCCGAGCGCGAGCGCCAGCGCCTACGTCGTCTCGATCCGAGCAAGACGTTCCCCGACGAGTACGACGAGGACGAGCTTGCGGATCCTGGCCTGCGATTCGTCTCGCTCGAACGCGGTCTGCAGCAAGAGATCGTGGTGATGGCCAACAAGCGTTCGGCGATGGAGGACGAGTTGCGCGTCACGGTCGACTCGGCACTGATGGGCAACTACACGCGCTTCTTCAACCACTCGTGCGAACCCAACCTGCTGCACGTGCCGACATACATCGACGATGCCTCGATCCTGCGCCCGCTCCTGGCGTTCTTCACCTCGCGAGAGGTGTTGCCGGGCGAGGAGCTGTGCTTCAGCTATGCAGGCGAGTTGGGTGCGACGGACACAGACGACCTGCCCGCCTCCTCGCCACAGAGCCCAGCCAAGCCCAGCCGCCGCTCACGCACCGCCATGCACCCGCCTGCCGCCAAGCCCGGCCGCGACACGGTGGCCGCCGTCACCGCATCCGCCCAAGACGCTGCCCGCGCCGCCACCACCAAGCACAAACGCCTCGAGATCAAGTGTGCGTGCGGCGCCAAGAACTGCACTGGCCGTGTTTTCTTTTGAGTTCTCTCACTTATACTCATTGGGGTCGGTCAATCTAGGCGCTTGCCTTTGTCCCCATTCGTTGGTGGTGTGTATGGCTGAAGCCCGATTCGCGGGAAGGGGAGATGCTGGTGGGTTTGTTCTGAAGCGAGCAAGTGTGCGCGAGCGGGTCGCGATTGAGGCGCATGACGACGCACGCTTGGAAGGTGGTATGTGCGATTAGATCTAGGTTCATGAGGCGCGTCGCCGTTTCCGAGATGGTTGGGAAGTGAATCGGATTGCACCTCACATCGAGATCTCTGGGTCCAAGCGTGGCTGGACGCTGACCATTCGCACCTTTGTTTGACCATGTTGTCGGTCTTGACTCGAACATTCGAACATGGGGAAAGGTGGGTGATGGAGCGAGCACAGCGTACTGCGGGCTGACCGGTGCCTGCTGCTGATGAGACGGTGCTGTGCCACACTCGGCAGCAGCGAGCCTTGCGATGCGTTTAATCGTCGCTCTCCCTCCGGCGACCGAGAGGCTTCAGCAACGCGATCACATTCATCAACGCCAGCTCTTTCTCACACGATCTATGCACGCACGTCGCGCGCACCTTGGGATCCCACCGCGTGTGAAAATTGCACTGTTCCCATTGCATGCAGAAGAGTTCCAACTGCGCCTACTGCGTCTGACCGTTCAGATGGTGCTGCACCACACCCGGCAGTAGCGAGTTCAACCTTGCGATACGCACGATTGCTGTCCCCTGCAACTCCGGTGCGCGGATCTCTGGCTCTGCTACCCTAATCTGTGGTGGCAGTTGCTGTGTTGCTCCCACCGGAGAATTCGCCGATGCCGAGCGAGCCGAGTTGCTCCTAGCCATCCCTCCCCCCACCACGACCGGCATGGGTGTGAGCGATAGGGACGCTGAGCCCTTGGTGTGTTTCTGCGGCGCAGGCAGAAGCAGTTCGCGCTCATGCCGACCTACACCGCTCGAGGCATAGTAGTGGCGACTCGTCGACGTTGTCCTATCCAACCCCGCCCCGGGCGCCAGACGACCCAACTCACCCATTCCCGCTTTCGCAACCCCACCCACCGTCGCTGCCCGACTCAACCCCGCGCGCGGTTCGAGACCGATCAGTGTCTCGCGTAGAACCTCGAGAGATGCCACCTCCATAGCTCGCGTTGTAGCCCCCTCCGCACCCGACCGTGTTCGTGAGGACTCGACAGCAGCCGCTTGGTCTCGAATCATCTGTGTCCATCGCGAGACGCGCTCGCCGTCTTCAAAGCTAAGCATAAACCGTTTCGTCGCCCCCCCTGCGTCCGCCGTGCAAGTGAGCGTGAAACTGTGCTTCATAAACGCACGTTCCACCGCCACATTAAAGCTGCGCGGCAACGGCGAATCCTCCCCCAACCCCCCGCCCGCACCCCCCGCGCCGGCGCCGGCATGGGTGACGTCGACTTCGGTGCCGCCGTAGAAGCGCGCATTGCGCCCCGCACGCACAAACACCACCTGCTTGGCACCGAGACTCTTGGTCCACATCGTAAAACTCGCCTCGCGCGAGGCCCCGAACGTCAACACCGGCGGCTCGAACGTCGTATCTGGCGCGTAGAGCCTAATGGCCAAATCGGGATCAGGGGCGGGGATGACGAGCGTGACCGGTTCGGCGGGCTGTGCGTACGTGAGGCGCGTGGGGAGTTTGCCGCCCTTGACACGGATGGTGAAGCGCGGCTCGGACCGGTCCAGCGCCTGCACGAGCGGCTCGGACTTGATCGAGAGGTAGATGCGGCTAAGCGTGCGATCCGACAGCACATGCTGCGGATCGTGCTGGCGAAAGACACTCACAAAGTCCGCCTTGCTCAGCTCCGGACACGGCGCACTGAACAACCCCGGTGTGACTACCGTCACGGGTCGAGGGAAGTTGGGCGAGGTCACAGATGCTGCGCCCGCCTGCGTGCCCGTGTGCAGCGCATCGTTGAGCGCCATGATCGCAAACACCAGATCCGACGCCAACTGCGCCGTGAAGGTGGGCTTGATCATCGCAGCATTCGCCTGCGTCCAGCTCTGGGCAAAGTGCACGAGCAGCGCCTCGAACGCATCGAGCTCGTGCGGAAACCGCAGATCCAAGAGCAAGCTGCGCAGTGCCGATTCGATCGACACGCCCACCGGCCTATGCTGCGACACATACGCCTTGAGAATCTCCCTCCGCCCCGCATGCCCCAGGTACGCGGTCAGGTCCTGTCGGTCCAGCTCGGGCGTCTGGTAAAGCAGCTGTGCAATCGACGTCGGCGTTGGCTCGAGCCCCGTCTTGGCAACAAGCGCACGAACTGCCGAGTCCGGATCCTTGCTAAAGTGCGATACGAAGCCCCACAGCACCGGGTTCTGCGCGCGCGTCTTGGCCGACGCCGTGCGCGTGTTGCTCGTCACGCTCACGCGCAGCCGTGCGAGCTCGAGGATGTTCTTCACCGCAAACCGCCATGCGAGCGACGGCAACACCGCGGCTTCCTTCATCTTGCCCAGCGTCTGCCCCGCCTCGGCGCCCGGCGCTGCCACCGGCTTGGCGATGACTAGTAAATCGCTGAACAGAAACAGATAGCGGTCCTTGATCGTCGTCGCACTGATCACCTGGAACACGGCGTCCGTGCCGAGCAGCTTGCGCGGCGGATCCTGAAGCTCCGTTGGCGATGCACCGGGCAGCGCCTGCGGGGGTGCAGAGCCCGACAGCATCCGGCTGTACCGATGGATCACGGCCGCCGTGGTGGGTGCCAGCGAGCCGTCGGTGCGCGCACCAGGCACCGCCAGCGCATCCGCATCCGCCGTGCCATCCTGCAGATCCGCGCGCACGCGCGCACTGACTACCGACGAGATCGACGCATTCCGCTGCAGCTCGGCGCCCACACTGTCGCCCGACTGGTCCGGTCCAAACAGGCGGTGCTCGAACGTCACATCGCGGCCCGCATCGCCCTGACCTGCGCTGGGCTCGGTCTCCTTGTCTGCGACGGCGACGGGCTGGGTGGCCATGGGCGGCGGTCCCGGCGTAGCGGTGGTGAGGATGGGCGCCGAGATGAACGACGCCTCCGAGGGCATTTTGGGCGACTCGTCCTTCTTGGCCCTGCGCGCCAGGAATCCGCCCGCGCCTTTGGCCGACGACGGCGTCCGGCGCAGACTCGACGCTTTGCGACGCAGCGACGAAAAGAGCCCGATCTGCTTGCCGTTCGTCTCTGCATCCTCTCTTTGCACCAGCGTCGGAGAGTCGCCCGCGGCCGGTCGGGTGGCCCTGGACTGCGAGTTCGCTCGGCTCGCCGACGGCGGCGAACCGTTCTTGGGGCTGAAGCCTTCCTGGCTGAGCAGCGGGCTTGCCTGGGTGAGACCGGGGAAGGGGTGCAGCTTCTCGTTGCCCGCAAGCGCCGACATCTCCGCCGAGGTGCGTTGCGATCCAAGAGCCGAGCTCGGCAGCTGCTCCGTAAACCTGCTTCCACCCAGGGGCATTGCTCGCTCGACGTGGGTGGCGTTGGCGACGACGGCGCGCGAGACGCTGTCCTTGGAGTGCAGATGCTTGGCACGTGCGATCTTGCCGAGCTTGTCGGCCATGCGGTCGACGCGTTGGAGGTACGCCTCGTCCACCTCGCCGTCGACGTCGCTCATCTCGTTGATCGAGACGTTGCTGGGCGTGTTGGCCGAGCCCGCCCGGTCGCGGCCTGGCACCTGCAGCTGGTTGTCGTCGTCGGCGCCGATGCTCGAGCGCGAACGAGCCTCGGACTCGAGCTCGGCGCCGTACTCGGCGACAAAGCTCGAGCCCAGCATCGCCTGGACCCGCTCTGACGGCTTGGAGCTCGTGGCAAGAAGCTCGAACTCGGGCGCGGCTGGTTGCGGTGCGTGCTCATCAACGCCGCTCTCCTTGCCCATCGCTTCATCCTCGGGCAGCTCGATGAGCGGCGAGCCGATAGCGGGCGCACTGGCCACCATGCCGCCCTCTTCGGACGATCGGAAGCGGCTCTCTGGCTCGCTGCGGCTCTCGAGACTCTCCCTGCTGGCCGGATGCGTGCCGCTGCTCGCGACGGACATGGGCCAATCGCCGCGCGCGCGCCGGAAGGGCCCGCGCATGACGGGGCTCGGATCGGGCGCGGGCGAGTCGGACTGGACGCCATGCGCGGTCGACATGAGCGACTTGGACAGCCGCAGCGGCAGATTGAACCCGCCGGGGCTCGAGCCCATCCAGGGCGTGCGGCGGACATCGCCAAAATCGGTTTCGGCACCAGGCGACGGATCGCACGGCACAGCCGCATTGCCGCGGTAGAACAGACGCTGCGGTGGAGTGTTGGGCAGCTCTGCGTCCGCGGACGCCGCAGCGCCAGAAGCAATCAGGCCGAGACCCTGCACGGGTGCGGAAGCCGAGGTCTGCGAACTTCTGTCGCCGTGTGATGGTTGGGGTTCCGAAGTGGCCTGGATGGCGGGAGCGGGGTGCTTGTCTTCATCTTCGTCGTCGTCATCGTCGTAGACGCCCGCTGCGGGAGAGTAGAGCTTGTAGAACGCCTCGTCTTCGAGCGGCTCGTCGTCGGTGTAGGACGCGGGACTCGAAAGGAGATCCTGCGGCGACGGCTTGACGCTGAGCTTTGCTAGAGACTGGCGCGCCTTTGTGTTGCGGTCGGATTCGGTTGCTCCAGGCTGCGTGTGCGGAGGCAGATCTGCAGTATTGTCCTGTGAGGTCGATGACTGCCCTGGCTGCTGAACTTCTGGTGATGCGGACGCAGGCGCGACCGAATCGAGACCAAGACCGACGAGGCCGGCGCGACGCTTGAACCTCGCATCGCCAAAGTCGAGACTGAGGCCTTCGTTATCGGATGCGTTGGCGTCCGTTGTGCGATGGACGCCATTGCCGTTGCGGTTGCCCATGTGCTCCACTGCTGCGGAGTGATCGTGATCGATGGGCGTCTGTGCTCGAGCGAGGTCGGTGCTGATGGAGGGAAAGGAGGGCGAAGCCTCGAAGCCAAAGTTGTCCTCGTTCTCGAGCAGCGCCATGGCGCTTTCCCTGTTGCGCTCATAGTTGTGCCGAGCCGTGGCATTGGTAGCGATGCTGTGCGCGTAGTTCGACGCCAGCGATGCAGCGGACGACGAAGCTTTGAGCGTCGGCGATGCAGACAGATCGGGCTCGGCAGCGTGAGACGATGCCGCGCCGGCGTGGATGTCCGCATGGGCTGCGCTGGCAGGGCTGAGGTTCTGGCGAAAGACGGCTGGCGATGCGGCAGCACCGAGCAGGTCGAGGTGAGACATGTGCGGAGGCACTGGTGACGACGGAGGGCGGATGACGACGCCGACGGGGCTGATGGTTTCGTCGACGGCGGGCGAGTCGGTGATGACCTGCGGCAGCCTGGGATGTTGCGCTGCCGTTGCCGTTGCCGTTGCCGGGACGCTGTGTGGTGCGGCCGAGTTCTCGTTGGTTGGAGTGGCGGTACCGCGTCCGCGCGTGCTGAGCTTGCGCATCATCTCTGTCCTTGCAATCTGTCGTTGCGATGGTTGACGCTCTAGTGTGGGTGCAGCGATTGGCGGGGAGAACGCATCTTCACCTGCGAGGGAGCTGTGTTCCGGGATGGCCGGCTCCGACGGGCCTGTGCTGGAGGGGGCGCGCTGTAGCATGCTCTGGCGCTCCACGCGGCGCTGGTGGATGCGCGAGATGCGATTAGATGCCGGGCCGGGAACCGCCAGGAACACGCCCTGGACAAATTCGGCCTTGTTCTGAGCCTCTGCCATGGCGGTGAGACCGTTGATGGTGCGGCTCCTCCTCAGCATGGGGCGGTTCTTGATCGACTGGCGTATGGACTGGCGTCGGAGGCCGGACTCGTGGGCCGACTCGTCGTCGGAGGCCATATCGGCGTAGTCTGCGTCGCGACCCGCCATTGCTGTGGGCGAGGGTGTGGCGGCGCCGCGGCCGATGAGGGTGCCGTCGGGGGTGTGGTCGTAAAACACGTCGGTGCCGCTGTTGCCGAGGAGCTTTTCGAGGGCATAGGCACGTGCGGCCTGGCTTGCCGCGCTGGTGCTGGCGCTGCGTTGGAGGCCTGCCGACTCGCGTTCGAGCAAGATGCGGGCGCGCAGCTGCTCTAGCGACGGCAGCGGCGAGCGGTTGAACGGTCTCTGTGCAGGCCGATCCTGGAACATGGGTGAGCGTGAGCGTGATGAGGCTGATTCGCTGGCTGGGTTGGGCGACGGCGCTGCAAGCAGGGCGTTGGCGGTGTAGGTGGGCGACGAGGCAGAGTTGACCAACAGAGGGGAGGATTCGGGCAGGAGCTGGGCGGCTATCGCGGGGGGCGCAGTCGCATCGGCGGCTTGTGGCGTTGGGTCAAAGGCATGGGCTGACTGCTGGATGTGGGCGAGCGCGGAGGTGGGCTCGAAGGTCGCCGCGTCGGATGTGGGGATGTTGGGCGAGGAGATCGCGGGTGGGAGTGCGGTTGTGTCTGCCTTTGCCTTCATCTCGCGGTGTGATGCGGCTCGCTTGAGCATGGCGATGGCATTGGTGCGTGCGACAGACCCCTGCCTGGAAAGCCCCGGGCCTGGGCCTGCATCTTGTGCCATGGTCGAGGATCCTGGTGGAAAGACGTCCATCGAGGCGGACAGCTGCGATAGTACTTCAGCGCGAGCGTGGCATGGTCGGCGTGCTGTCGACGTGCCTTTTGGCGGCTATATGAAGGTATGCAGAGGGCAGGAAGAAAGCCTAGTTGACTATGGGTATATGTGTTGGGGTTGCAGTATGGACGAGAGCAAGGGCCAAAAGGAGCGAGTGAGCTCGGCATGGACGTGCGTGCGCATGTGCCGAGGCGCTTCCCGGCTGCACGCCGTTCGTTGCCGTGCAGCTGCTGTGCCTGCCTGGGCTCAAAAGAAAGGGTGCAACGGCTGCGACTTCTCAAAAAACAAATTTGGGCTGTGCTGTCTCTCGGTCTCACTCCGACCCGAACCTTCTCTCTCTCTCTCTGGTTGTCGCAACCTTCCGATGCATCCTGCGCCAACCACATCAATGCATCACAGTCCGTGCGTATCATTTCCCCTGCTACATTGCAGCAACTATTGTCGTTCGAGCCATACACCCACGACTAGAGGGAGAGATAGAGAATTTTTTTCGGGTCGATTTTTCAAGCCCCTTTTTTGTGGCTTCTTGTTCCCGAATCCCACGCGTCCTTTTCTTCTTGCACCCCGAAACCTACCCAATCTCAGCCTAGGCCTTCGACCTCAGCGAAACCAACACCACCATCTCATCTCGCTCGCTAGCCCAAACACACTCGGCACAACTCAGCAATCAAGTCACATCGTAAAAAAAAAGTTGACATCCGGTATGACTCACACAGAAGTTCTACACACACAAACACACTCTGACTGTGGACAGAACACATGGCTTCATTTTCGAGAACATAATTCAAACCAGCAACCCATCCACCAGCTCTAACCGCCGCCCGTCCGCAGCCCACTCTACCACAAGTGGACCACAAACAGCAGCGACGACAAAGCAGGCATCCAGGCGCCAGCCAGCGTGGGCTTGGAACAAGAGACACGGGGGGGAGAGAAGAATAGGGATAGCCGATTCGGAGGGTATATACTTTCGCACATCGGTATCATGGCTTCCGGTTGGTCTGGGGCGCGGAGCGGGCACCGCACTTTAGACGATGCGGTTCTGCTCGTAAGCGGGGTTCACCGGCTGTGCGGGCTCGGCAGTCGTGTGTGCCGCACCGTTGATCGCCGGCGCCGCCTTGGCGAGCACCGAGTCGTCAGCCGTGCCGTTGCCGTGCGGGATCGCGGTGGCGCCCGTGCCGGCAACAATGGCGCCAGGAGCATGCGAGCCGTTGGCAGTCGAGTAGGCAGTCGCCGTCTCGCCGGGCTGGCCAGCACCCTGGGCAGCAGCAGCCGAAACGCTGCCAGCGCCAACACCAGCAGCACCCGAAGCACCCGCAGCACCGGCAAGGCCAGCAGCACCAGCAGCCGCACCCACACCGGCAACGCCAGCGGCGGCGGCGCCCGACGTGTTGGCGCGCTCACCCGGGTTGTTGGGCGAGGGGCCGAGGTTCTGCGACTTGGCCGACTCCGTGTTGCGAGGGTCCTTCTGGCCCGGCTGCACAATCGTGAATGCGGGCGAGTACCACTCCTTGCTGGCGCCAACACCGCCCGCAGGCACCGCCTTGGACTTGGCGGCGGCGTCGCGCTCGTCCACCTTCTGGATCCAGCCGTCGGGGTGGCCGAGGTTGGGCAGGATCGAGTTGCGCTTCGACGTGGCGAGCTTGAACGTGCCGTCGCTCTTCTTGGACGCGGCGTCGTCGTTCTTGGCAAACGTCTCCTTGAAGGCGTCGGCGACGCCCTTGCCCTCGATGTCCTTGTTGCGCTCGATGCGGTCGCGCAGCTCCACCAGCTGGCGGTCGAGGTCCTCGAGCGCATCGCGGATGCCCTGCTCGGCCGCCTTGGAGATCTGCTTCTTGATGATGCCCGTGGCGAGCGGGCGCAGGATCTTGATGAGCGTGTCGTGCTTCGAGTCGCGGATGGCAAACTTGAGCTTGTCCACCTTGGCCACCACTTGCTTCACCGTGAAAATGTGGCGGCTCTTCTTGCCGCGCGGCGCATTCTCGGCCTCGAGGTGCACCGTGACGGTGAGACCCTTGCCGCCCAGGAAGACGTCGGCGGTGCCGCGCTCGTTGAGCTTGGGGAAGCCCGCCTTCTTGTTGAAGAAGAAGTGGACGTCGCGCATGTCGGTCTGGATCTGGTGCAGCGTGAGCTTGAACGAGTGCTGGTGCCTGTCGCCGAGCTTGTCGAACTGCGACAGCTTAAAGTGGTTGCGGATGTCCATCTCGGTCTGCGAGGGCAGGATGTTGAGCAGGTCGATGGCGAGGTTCTCGATGACGAGGTCCACCTGCTTGTCCGTGTACTCGATGCGCGGCAGCGGCACGAGGCCGACGTGGCTGAGCAGCTCGGGCAGGATGGGGTCGCGGATGTCGCTCCAGAGGTGCGGCTTGAATGTGAGGCCGCCCTCCGAGTTGAGGAAGAGGTCCTTGGTGATCTGCTGCACGTTGGCGCTCAGCTTGCGGTTGAGCGGGTCGCTGTGCATCGACTTGCCAAAGTAGGCGATCTCGCGGAAGAGCGCGTCGGCGTGCGGCTTGTACTTGCCCTCGCTGCGGCCCTCGGCGGCGACGAAGAACTTCTTGCCCGAGTCGCGCAGCTGGCGCGCCTGCGTGTTGGCCTCGTCCTTCATGATGAAGCCGGGCTCCTGGAGGCACTTGCGGATGTAGGTGTTGAGCTTGGTGAACCAGCCCTTGAGCTCGGGGTCGTTGTTGGCGTCGGTGTAGAGCTGGTCGACGGCGTCGATGATGGACTGGGTGGGCGCGCCGTTGGCGAAGCGCTCGATGAGGCGGCGGAAGGTGGTCTCGGCGGTGGCGACGTTGCCCTCGGAGCGCACGTTCTTGGCGCTCTCGGTGGACTGGTTGACGATGTGCGTGGCGTGGCCCTTGTACTGCTCGAAGAAGGTGAGGAAGTAGTCCATGGCGTCCTGGTAGTCCTTGTGGCGCTGGCACTCGACGACGACCTTCTTGAGGCGGTAGTAGAACTGGTCGCGACGCTCCTTGGGGAATTTCTCCTGGAGGTAGTCGGTGGCCTTGTCCTTGTGCTCCTTGGCGAGGTCCTTGTGCTTCTGGGGGATCTTGTCCGAGAGCAGCTGCGCCTTCTGCTTGGCGACCTCGGCGACGGCGGCCTGGTTCTTCTCGCGGCTGGCGTTGGGGTCGACGGCGTCGGCGACGTCCTGGGCGTGGGCGGCGCCCTCCTGCTTGGCCTGGTCGGCCTTGTTCTGGGCGTCGGCCTTGGCCTGGTCCTTCTTCTGGAGGTACTCGGGGATGTCGTCGTGGAACTCGTTGTCGGGCGCGGGCTGGTCGACGGCGGCGAGGCGGTCCTCGTCGGGGCGGGCGACCTCGGCAGCCTTGGCGGCACCGTCGGCAAACATGTCGCGGCCGATGTAGCCAAAGTCCTGGACGATCTTGCGGAGCTCGCCGTTGCGGAGGAAGAGGGTGAGGAGGGTGCGGAATGCCTCGCCGGCGGTCTCGCGGTCCTTCTTGGCGTCTTCGGCGGTGATGGGCGCCTTTACGTTGACGTTGCCGGCGACGTTGGCCTTGCGGGTGGCGTAGAGGAAGTTCTGGAACTCCTCCTCGCCGTTCTTGTTGACGACGATTTGGCGTGCGGTCTCGATGAGCTCGCGGACGTCCTGGATGAGCTTCTTGCCGTCGGGCGAGAGCTTGGAGGTCTCGACGGGGCTGTTGGCGAGCGTGTACTTGAGCGTGTCGTCGATCTGCTTGTTGTCGGGGTAGCGGCCCTCGCGGAAGGCCTGGATGACGCCGAAGAAGCGCATCTTGCGGTCGACATCGGCGTTCTTCTGGTTGGCCGAGACGGCCGAGGTGACGGCGTTGGCCGAAGGGTGGTCAGAGACCTGGCTGACGGCGGCAGGAACGGTCGACATGGCGGCTGATTCGTTCAGATAGGTGAGTTTGGTTGATCTGTGCTAGATGCGGCGTGTGACTCGTTTGTCGTGTTCTGCGTCAAGAGCGAAAGACGTAGATTGGTTGTAAATGGTACTCGGATGAGCGGAAAAGTATCGCAGTGAACCAAGACAGGTGTGCAATACGGAGAGAGGGAAGATTGTGGTATGTGATTAGACGCGGACAGATAGTGGTAGGGTATCTGTTCTCGAGCTGGTATCAACGAAATCTGGTATGTGGTAGTTAGAGAAGAAGGCCGGGTCGTGGATGGAATGGGCTGAGATCTATATACGAAGGCACGAGCTGGGGGCTGGTCAGGTGGCCTGAAAGCGAAGGCGGGCTGGCGAAGCGTTGAATGAGCAGTCCAGCCTGAGTCAGTCAGTTGAAGGCAGAGCGTTGGTGCGTGCGTAGTTGGGCGGCGGCGGAGGTGAGAATGAGTGATTGAATGCCGTCCGATGACGAGAGCGAGAGGCGGCTGCAGCGGATGTGCCGAAAGTAGCCAGAAATGGCATCAACGGTTGGCGGCAGGCGAATCCACGGAAACGGGTTAAGTTAGGCGATAGACGAGTGTGAAACGGTGATGGGCACGTCGCATCTGGCTCGAGAAGAAGCGGCGTGTTGGGTGTGCAAGCGCAGTGGGGGATGTGACAGCTGGGTGGATGCACGCATGCATCATCGACGCCTGTTGGGCCCACGTCGGCGCTGCAACGCGTCATTCCACGTCTTTGACTCATATTTCTCTCTCCCCACCGAAAAGGGAAGAAAGTCCAAGGGAAATTCTAAAGAAGTGGAGGCATGGATGGCCCCACTTTTTTTTTCTTTCAGGCTCAGACCTGAGTCTAGCTGGTGAAACGGCGATCCGCCTGTCAAACTTGGAAACAAGTTCATTCGGCAGCAGTCCTTTCTGCTGCGATCTTGTTCTCCAGCCCATGGTCTGAGTGAGCGTGGTGGTGCATCGAGCAACGCCAGCCGCGCGTGACTAAGACCGCACCCTCTCGCCATCGTGCAGCTGCATGGCTCACACTCTCCGCGCCACCGACGTTGCCCTCACAAGCCCAGCCCAGCGAAAGGCAGCGCAGCTTGGCGGCCAACCCATACTGCAATCGGATCTGGCGCCATCGGGAGTGTCCTCGAGCAGCTCCGCCAACACCGATGCGTGGCTTCCACCGGCCACTTTGCGAGCGGCCAAGCCGCATGACGTCGCTCGATGACGATAGCCTGTCCCCCTTCCTCGGCATCTGGCGACGTCCAGACCTTCGGGCAGCCGACGTCTTTTGCAAGCGAGCATGATCGACCGACACTCACCCTGCACGCCGCTACCCTAAGACTCAAAGGATCGACAATGATCTCGAAACATCACCTCGGCTTCCCCGTTCATTTCGCGCCTCCTCTGGCATCCCCAGGGTCTGTCTGCACCCTCCATCGTCCCTCTCTCAATGTGGGATGGCGTCAGCATGCACCCCCTTCCATCGACATCTGTCGCCTTTCAACTCGCCGCTCCCGATACTACTTTTGCCCCGATGAAATCCATACCTGGCGTCGAAGAAGCTAAAACCCGCTTGTGCAGTCCGAGTGAAAGAGAAAAGGCGCTTATTTTTGGCAACCTGCTGGGGCTTGGCCGCTTGCCGTCAGATGCAGCCGCGGTCGGGTTTTGACAGGCCTAAAAATAGCCTTGGGCCAAAACCATCATCTTTCCGAAGCGCAGATCCCCGCATATCCGACCCAACAAGACTCTTTCGCTCTCCATTCAGGGTTGCGTGTGAATCAAACCCCCCATCCACGCGAGTCTGTCGCACAAACACACTCACAAGATACTCGGAAGTGTAGGTGGTGTTTGAGCTGAACATTCCAATTTTGAGCTTCGCTATGTGCTCGAGATAAGTCAACGGTCCAGCTCGTCCTCCTCGTAGTCGCGCAGGATCGCCGCATCCTCGTCGGTCGACAGATGGCGGTATCCACCATACGCGCCACGTCTGCGCGACAGACGGTTGCGCACAAACGGAACGCGCTCCGACACCACCTCGCGCAGTCTTGCCAGTGCTGCACTTGCGGCACCCAGCACAAACCGCGGCACGGACGCCAGATTCTGCACCAGCTCCGAGTCGGGCGCATACAGCCGATTGGAACTATCGGGCAACCGGATCCTACCCCCACCCACACCCGTTGCTGACTGCTTCTTGGCCCACCAATACCCCACCAACCCTGCCAGCGCGAATGGACACAGAATTACCGTTGCCCACCAGAGGAATCCGTGGCCTGCGAGATTGTTCGCGCACACATGCGCCGTGCCTCGATCCGGTCGCTTACCCCCACTGCACGACGAGTACGGCACCTTTCGAACGTTGGTTCGTTCGTACCAGTATCCGTCCGAATCCGCCGCCCAGCACTGTCCCACATCGTCCGTAGCTAGAGGTGCTACGCCCGGATACAGCACACACTTGCCGCTTGCATCGCGGTAGTGATTGAACTCGCACTCGAAATCCGCCTCGGTGCACGAGCAGTTGCGACTCACCGAGTGGGGCTGAACGATCTTCTCGCCCACGTAGCAGTCCGCCCGACGCTTGCGCCTGTAGTAGTACGTCTGGCGTCCGAACAGACACTGCTCGGCCCGCTCTTCGCTCGGCGACCACAGCTCAAAGTCATCCGACTCGGGCTTGGCTACGTTGAGTACGCACTTGCGCGACTCGAGTGCCGAAAAGTCCACATACACCGCCACACTCTTGGTCGCCGACCCACTCGGCGTACCAAGCAGGATGAAGCGTCGGTGGGTGTCTTCGGGGACAGTGAGGATCTGGGAGATGCGCATCTTTTCGCCAAACGCATACGACTCCCACGTAACGCCCTCGTTGAGCGAGTACAGCACCGTGTCCGTAGCCTGCTCGTCGTTGACGAGTACAATGATGGAGCCCTGGTCGCCGAACTCCCACTTGTGCGCGTCCTTGTGCACCTCCTCCCACGTAAAGCCGCCATCGCGCGTGAGGAAGGTGTCCGAATCCCGGTACGGCGCCAACTTGCGTCCGACATTGCCCACGCCCATCATCAGCCCCACCGCCGAAGGGCTGCTGTACGTGTCGCGCGGGTCGTCGCGCTCGGTAAACCCGTGCAGGTGCAGATCGCATCCGACCTGGTGGCACTCGTACGGCTGCCCGTACACGTCGCGGCTCGGAGGCACCAGCGGCTTCCAGCGTCCGCCATCGTTGTGCGTAATGCGCGTGACGAGATCCTTCTGCTTGGACACCGACGCATCGTCCGGATTGCTCACCACATTCACCAGCGCCACCCCGTCGAGCCCGAGCATCTTCTCAAAGTCGACGAAGCCCTTGTCGTTGCGGTTGACAAAGTCGAGCGTCTGCGCATAGAAGGTGCCGTTCGAGTTGCTCTTGAGCAGCGTACCCCACTCGGACCCCGCATCGGCATGCGTGGTAAAGTGCAAGAAGATCGCGTCCGTCACCGAGTCCAGCACGGTATACGCGCGCGTGCCCAGCTCCATGCCCGGCGGGAAGTGGATCTCGGCAAAGTCGCGCCCATTCAGCGACACCTGCAGCCGCAGCGTCGGCGTCGACGTCGTACTCACGTACTCGGCCACCACCAGATACTGCTCGAACACCGCAAACCCAACAATCGCCTCGAACACCACAGCCTTGCGCCGGTAGAAC
Organism: Moesziomyces sp. F5C1; assembly: GCA_003004715.1. NCBI lineage: Eukaryota > Fungi > Basidiomycota > Ustilaginomycetes > Ustilaginales > Ustilaginaceae > Moesziomyces > Moesziomyces sp. F5C1. The sequence continues at coordinate 28,266 of NXFR01000023.1, read as the reverse complement.
TCGTCGCCCCGGATAAGCTGCAGCTTGTTGGCGGCCGAAAAGTCGCGCTGGTTGCCGCGCTTGTCCACGTAGCTCTCGCAGAAGATCGTGCGCGCATCCATCTTGAGCTTCTTGTCGCGCGCCCACGAGCACGTGCGCACGTACGTCTCGAGCTTCTCCCACGCATTGCCGTTGTTGGTCGAGTACCACGCCTCGGCATGGCACTCCTTGCCCACCGAAAACGTGCAGTCGCGGCTGCCCGTCCAGATGAGCCAGTCCGACTTGTCCGGATGGAAGTCGAGGATGGCAATGCCAAGTCCATTGGCAGGCAACGGCGCCGTGAACCAGTTCCAGCTCGCGCCTTGGTTGGTCGTGTAGTAGACGCGCTGGCCGGCGGTGACGAGGTAGCCGCGCGTGTTGTCGTACGCGTGCAGCGCCATGGTGAGGAAGCGGTCGTCTTCCGAGGCGGGTGGACCGTCGGTGACGAGCTGCTTCCACGAGTAGCCGTCGTTGAGCGAGTGGAAGACCGAGCCGTCGGCGAGCTGGACGAGCACGCTCGACGACTCGGGGAAGTACATCTTGTCGACGACGAGCGAGGGGAAGGTGAACGACTTGTGCAGCACCTTGCCCGCCTCGGGCGCCGTCTTGCCACTGCACGACTTTTGCGTCTTTTCGTCCTTGCGAATGCCCTTATTGGGGTCGCAGGTGTTGCCGGGCACCTTGCGGTAGCCGGACGAGCCGAGGTAGGTGTCGTCCGGTTTGGCACACGCACCTGCTGGGATGTGCTCGCTGCCCGTGGCAACGCACTCGCCGCGCGTGTCGCGGCTGAAGCCAAAGTCGCACTCGTAGTCGGCATCGGTGCAGGGGCAGGGGTCCTCCTTGCCCTCGGGATCGTGGAACTTGTCCTGGATGAAGCAGTCGGCGTCGGGCTTTCTGCGCTTGTACCACTGCTTGTGGCCCATGAGGCAGCTGCCCTCGGCGGCCGCCTGGACGTACCACTTTTGCATGTCGCCCTCGCCGCACTTGCGCTTCTTCATCTGGGCAAAGTCGAGGAAGATGGCCACGTTGCGATCCTGAGTGCCCGCCTGGCTGCGCGTCTGGCTGCCGACCAGCAGGAACTTGAGCGAGGTGCTATCGGGGATGGTGGTGAGCACCTTGGCGCGCATCTTGACGCCGAGGTTGAGCTTCTTCCAGTCCTTGCCAAAGTTGGTCGAGTACGAGACGTGGTCGGTGACGTCCTCGTCGTCGACCATGACGAGCACCGAGCCCTGGTCGCCAAACTCGTACTTGTGTGCGTCGCGCGAGACCATCTTCCACGTCCTGCCTGCGTCGGTGCTGAGGAAGGTGTCGCACTCGTCGTAGTCCTTGAGGCCTCGACCGATGGTGCCGACGCCCATGACAAAGCCAGGCGCCAGCGATGAATAGAGCTTTCCGACGTTGGTCTTTGCCGAGACCGACCAGAGGTGGAGGGCGCAGTTTTTGGTGTCGCTCGGGTCGCAGTCGATGCGCTTGCCCTGGTCGTCTTGCGTGGGTGGCTTGAGCGTCTGCCAGCTGCTGCCATCATCAAAGGTGATGACGGAGCGCACGGCGGTGTCTGCGTCCTCCTGCACATTGGCGATGCCGACGCCATCGATCTTGACGAGATGCTCAAAGTCGACGAGGCCCTGGGGCGTCCTCCGTGTGCCGCGGAGGCTCTCTACGAACTCGGTGCCGGTGCTGTCGCTGGTGAAGAGGACGCCGGTGTTGTCGTAGATGGAATCGACGACGTCGATCATGATCGAGTGCGAGGTGCTGTCGACGACGGTGTAGGCGTTCTCGCGGAGCTCCGAGCCGTGCGGGAAGCGCGCCTTCTCCCATTTGACGCCGTCGCGAGTGACGAAGAGCGCCATCTCGGTGCCGGCCTTGGACGAGCTGCCCTGGGAGTCGCGCAGGGCGGTGACGAGGAAGCGCTTGGAGGGACCGAGACCCGCAAAGTGCTTGGCGTTGCGGCCCATGTCGAGCTCGACCATCTTTTTGGACTTGAAGAAGTCGTCGGACTGGAAGAGTCTGGTGGCACCGGAGGCGGGCGCGCGTCGTTCTTCCTTGGCATCCTCCCAGGCGATGCAGAAGATGCGGCTCATGGCGTCTGGGCTGGTCTGCATCTCGGGCGTCGTCTTGGCCCAGTTGCAGTGCATGACGAACTCGAGCAAGGGTGCCGGATTGGTTGCGAAAGCGTTGGTGGTGTAGTAAGCCTCGTCGTGGCATATCCTTCCGCCCCATGGCGTCCACATGGAGCACTTTTTGCCCGTGAAGATGATCCAGTCCCAGTGCTTTTCGTCTGCGTGGAACTCCATGGGAGCGCCTGCGCGCGTGGCGGGTGGTTCGGGCGTGAGGAACTCCTGCCATGTCTTGCCGCGGTCTATGGAGCGCCAGTGTGTGGTTTCGCGCGAGAGGATGAAGGCCTGCTTCTTGTCGAAAGGGTGAGGCACGAGCATGGCCGCCTTGCCCTTGGATGAGCCCGAGACGGGCGACCACGACTTGCCCTCATCTTCGGAGCGGAAGACGATGCCCTGCGTAGCGTCGTGGTAGAGCGCGACGGTGCTGTCGTCAAAGTAGGAGATCTTTGAGGGTAGATGGGCGAAGCGCGAGACGCTTACGCTCGGCTCTGCAGCAGCGGCGAGAGATGGGAAGAGGGCGAGCAAGCATGCTATCGATGCCGAGAGGAGCACAAGCAGCTGCCGCGCTCTGCCCGCACGTCGCGGTAACATGATGCAGATTCTGGCGTGCCTCGCAAAGCAGCACTTTCGGAAGCAAGGAACAGTCGCAGCTGATGATGAGAGGTAGCCTCTAGGGCGACAGTGGCAGTCCTCGCAGAGGACCGCGTCGCAAGAGCGGATTGCTGATAACGGGTCCGAGTCGTAAGGACAGTGTGTTGGCCGGGCTAGAGACTGGCTGCCGCTTTCGTTGCCTGATGGTGAGGCGTCGAGACGGCGATGTGTGTTCTCACCGAATCGTTCGCGAGCCGGAAGCAACCAAGAGGATGATATGAAAGAAAGCCAAGTTGCGTTGGGACGTGGGTGAAGTTGGAAGTCTCGTGCCGCGCGCTTCCCTGAGCCCGTGCGCGTTCGAGCTGTGTTGGGCATCGTGGCAGCTCTGCGGAATTTCGGAATCCGCCCCCCTTTCGCTGTCGCGTTCCCTTTTGCCCTTCACCTCACCGCATCAACTCCACATGCTCTCTCCGCAGTCCCCACCATTCCAAGCCATGCTTACTTTTTAAGGCACAAGGAACTCAGGAACTAGAGAGCTCAAACACAAAACCGCATCATCGTCTGCTTTACGATTAGAGTTATCCATGGATCGCGATTCTAAACTATCGTTACAGTCAGGACGGAGCCAGTGCGATCGCTCCGCCTGTCTTTTTTTCCCGCCATCAATGGTCGCATATGCGTGAATGTTGCGATCCCGTCGAGGCTTGTGGGTCCGTGAGCGTTGTGTGCCTTTGCAAAGGAAGGATGCGTAATGTGCAATGTCGGAGGGAGGAACATGTAGAAATACAGTTTGGTGGCTTTGATAGAGCGGTGGTGACGAGTTGTCCTTACAATCCCGTCGTCGAGTTGGCAGCAAAGTTGAGATCAAACGGCACCGAGCCAAGCGACTGTACGGGATTGATTGGCACCGGCTGCACGAGTGTCGCTTGTCCTGAACCGTCTGCACCCGGCTTCTGTCCAAACGTCGCATTGGACGTGAGCCAGGGCCCACCGGCACCCACCTTGGCTCCATCCAGCGGTGCAGCCACCCTGGTGACTGGCGGCGTTTCTTCATCGGTCGACATGGATGCCGCGCGAGCGATCGGGACCGCCGCTGAGGCTGCGTGCACGATGGGCTGGATCAGCTCCGGCGTTGCTGAGCTCAACGGCGTCACGGATGGCTTCAGCTCGGCTGCGGCCGTTGCGTACGGACTCGCACCGTAGGAGCTCGACATGATCGCCGAAGCACCGGGCATTGCCGACGCCGCATGAGGCATGGGCGAAGCCGAGCTAGCGTGAAGTCCTGGTGCGCCCAGCGAGCCCGAAAAAGCATCGGGTGGCGCGAGATGGCCCGACGTGCTCGGTGCGTCCAGGTTGGCGCAGGCGGTAAAGGGGCGTGAGATGTTGGCGGGCGATACCGTGTGCAAATCGGCGTTGGACCCCATGCGTAGGGAAGATCCTGCAGCCTGTCCAAAGCCGAGATCGTTGAAGCTGTTGTTACCTGAAGGCGGCATGCCCGTCGAAGCAGGCCGCGTCATGAGATGCGCGTTGGGACGAAGGTCTGCAAACGGTGTCGGTGACGAATCGAGGCGACTGGCCGCATCGGCGGGCAGCGAAGCATCTGGCGGCTGCGGCGTGACGCTGGGCGAGATGGAAGCGAAATGCGCCGCAGCTGTGGGCGTGGTGGCAAAACTGAACGCATCCATGGACTGGAAGTTAGATGCCAGCAGCGAGTTGGCCGTCACGGGGCGCTGCAATGCAGTCGCCGCAGTCCCGCGCGTGAGGACGTCCGAGAAGCTGAATCGTCGTCCGCCTGGCGTGGTGACGGTGCCGCCGGGTGTCAAGCCAAATCCAGGCGTCGCAGGTTGCACAAAGATCGGCAGACGCTCGCTGCTCGGCATGGGTATCGACATGTTGGCAATAGTCTGCGCTCGCGTCAGATTGGACGAAGAGGCGCCACTGGAGCTGGGCTGACTCGGAAGTTGCAGCATGCCACCAAATCCAGCACCAGGCATGCCCTGTGCAATGCCCGCTGTGGGTACAAACGGCTGGCCAAACGAGAAGGCATCAAAGTTGTGCGTGCCCGCCAGCTGACCCGACGCAGCCGGCTGGCCGCCAGTGCGTCCCTGGCTCTTTTGACGGATGGCTGCGTTTACAGTCTGCTTGGCGGTAGCAGAGGCGCCCATGAGCGGATTGGCTGCGCCGAAAGCGGCCTGGTCCAGGTTGGCGGATGCAGGATTCACGCCACTCGCACGGTTGGTGCGGGGCGGAGACAGGGGTTCTGCCTTTCTCTTGAAGCCACTGGTGCGAGGGGTGGATCTCGAGTTGCTGGCGCTGCTGGTGCTGCCTCTGCCTGCTGTGCTACCGTTGGCGCCGCTCTGGCTTGCAAAGCTGTCGTCTGGTCCATCGCCGCTGTCTGCACCGTCGTTGTCGTTGTCATCGTTGTCGTCGTTGTCGTCCGAGTCCTTGTCTAGGTTAAAATAGTGCTGTGGGCCCTTCCTCTCGGCTGCACCATCGTACTCGGTGTACCGCAGCAGGAGCAGATCGATGTCGGTGGAGCAAAACTCGGCAAGCTTGCCATTGTGGCCGAACACGATCACGGCTACCTCTGAGTCGGTGAGCACGGCAAGCTCGTGCGCCTTTTTGAAGAGGCCTGCCTTGCGCTTGAGGTAGGTGACGGAGCGGTTGCGGTCCTCCTTGATGGGCTGGATCTTGATCTTTTTGCGTCCCATGTTGGCGGCTGCTGTGGTTGGCACGTCAGCAAGCTGCGTTCTTGTGTGTGCTTTTGCAACCTAGACGGAGCAGTGTATCGGATAAAAGGTGGCCTGTCTGCTCTGTGCTTCGAGTGACAACGGCTCTACTGAAAAAGCTCGACTAGAAAGTCTAGTGGAGTGGGTGCACGTGTGCACGGCGGAAGACGAAAGCGATGTACCGGAACAAAGGCGAAGACGAGTTATAGCCACATGCAGGGAAATATCGAAAGGTCGTACCGGCTGTCAGTCCAGGTATGGTTCGCTGCAGATTTGCAGTGGCGAGGAGATGCTGGGCAGGCCGCAGTCGTGAGTGCGAAAGGTAGAGCGACGAGTGTGAGTCGTGCGGAGTCGGCGACAGAGGCTTGCAGAGAAAGCGAGACAGAAGCGCGCACTACGGATGTGCGATAGGACCTAGCCAGAACGGCTGTTTGGAGTGTATGGAGCAAGAACTGCGGGCGCAGGTAAGTGAAGAGGAGGAAGAGAGAGATGGCGACTTCGAAGTGCAGATGGTTGGATTGGCGCTAAAGGTGGTGATGATGATGAGGATGGATGGCCGCTTGGTCGATGTGAAGGGAAAGGGATGAGGAAGTCCGAGGGTGAGGCTGTATGGGCGTCGGCAATTGGCGAGGCGAGGGGAGCGAGGACAAGGCAATAGCGGGAGGCGGGCGGAGGCCAGCGAAATCGAGAGCGCTGCCGGAGCGGAGAAAAGTTGGGCGGCTGGAGGAGGGGCGGACGCGTGCAACAGCCGGAGCGGAGGCAGGCGAGTCGAGAGGCCGAGCAGAGAGAGAGAGAGGAGAGATGGCTTGCGTAGCGTTGCTTGCGATGCGGCCCTTGAAACGCCGCACGTCCACTTGCTGCACTTCCGAGCCTGCACGGCCAAAACCGATGCGCCCACCTCAACCTCACTCTGCCTGCCACTTCGGCTTGCTCGGGCCCGCTTTCCTCGCCAAATTCGCCCAAGGACGGCAAAAAGCGACGCAGCAGCCAGGCGTGCTGTTTTGCGAAAATTAATATTTTGAAATTGATCCAGCGACAGGCGACAAGACGTCGCGCAGTCGGAGACTGAAATTCCCTCTGCATCCTTACTCTCTCACCCTCCAGAGCCAGACGGCAACTCGACTCGGAAAAAGGGATTTTTGGAGGGACAGATCTCAAATCGATTGTTGACAGACAGCATCGAGCTGCCAATCCCATAACACTGCTTGTGGGGAAGCCCAGGGTTTGCAATTGGCCCACGCAGACCAAAAAAATGCACGGCAGCGACGACTCTACGATACCCGGTGCATGATTTCGACATACAAATGCCGGGCATCCCCTCGAACCTTTGCCCTACAACCGGCTTGTGCATTCGATTGGAGATGCAGACCTGCCCGTACGATGTTGCAATTGTTATCGTGGCTGAATCTTGCCGACGGATACCGAGGCATAGTGCTGGATGACCGGCGAGCCGAAGCGTCCCGAAATTTGCGACATGGCCGAACGCCGACACCACAACCGCCGTCAATCTGCAGCGACGTAAGCCGATGCCAAGCCAATGTTGTGCTCACACTTTCCGGGTTGCATCCGAACATGTTCGGCTCTTCCTAATTGTATCTCACGGCAAGCACCGTCTCCAAGGTGAGATCTCTTCGGATAGTTCCGTATCGACCATTGCCGTCGAATGATCGGACTCCGAGAGGGTCGACGCCAAAGCGAGCTGCAAGAGCCTCTTAAAAATCGCAGCTGCACAGCTAGCTGCACAAGGCAAATTTACGCACACAATGGGAAAAGAAAGTGAGGCGTCGCGTCGGCTTTGCAGTGGAGGTTGCGCGCCCTTTTTCCCGCTGACACTGCTCGGATGCTGTCAGTGGGCGCAGGAGATTTCTCGGCAGTGCGTCACTGACGGCTCGTGAACCGCTGGCGCTGGCGCTTGCCCAATGCCCCAGCTGCTACGCCGATCAGACAGGCGTGTTCAGATACGCCCTGTCAAGTTGGTGTCCTTTGGCTGCCTCTGGGCCGAGAAGTTTCATGCCTCCAGACACGCTCTCGGATGCGGGCCGAAGCGGACATCCTTGCGATCGAGCTGCTCCGAAGATCCGACTCTCTCCAAGCTCGATTCAGCCTGCCTCAGCTGGCTCAGCTGGCTCGACTCTTCGCGTGCACATCGCCTTCCGTTCGCAGCAAGCCGCACAAGGCAGCGAGAAAAGTGATACGCACCGCGACGATGACAGTGGACGCTTGACTTTCAGAGTTCATGGAATGGCACGGTCAAAGGCAATGCTAGCGCTGAAGATACGATCGGGCCGAGTCCAAGCCACATGGGCTCAACACGAGCCACTGCATGCATGTCAAGCATGCCTTACCACTTGATTGTAGCCCGGCGTGCTTGTGGCAGCGTCATACCGTACGCAACCTCGAGGCATGCTTACGCACATTACAGATGCAATGGATGCTTCCGATGCCCAAGCAGACCCCGCGGCGACTCGTTGCACTTAGTACACAAAGGGCTAGGCTCCTGCGCCGTTGGCATTTCCGAAACCACTAGGCGCCACAGCGGCAAATCTGCCGATCCGTGACGCTCAGCCCTTCCACTTCTGGTGCGTTGTGGAAGCTCGTCTCCACTCCGACGTTCCACTCGTTCCGCACCAGCTGTGATCCGGTCCGATCCACCGTGCTGAGAGATCGTTCAACAGGTTGACCGACCTGTCCACCATAAGATCATTCGCATTGCTGTATCTTAGACGACGTCATGGATTGAGGTTGGAAGAAACGCTATGCAGGTCGAAGAGCGCTTCGGTTGGGTGAGCTCATCCGAATCGAAGCCAAAGCCGAACTTCTTCGTGCGCCCCCATCGGTTGAACGGCTTCTGCCATGCCGATGTGCGGAGCTTGGCGAGGCAGCATCGGCGTGTTCTTCCAAATCCCCCGGCCGACCAAGGCGTCGTGACGTCAGCCCCCGAGACCCGCTTGCCCGGATGTTAGACCTCAGTCTGAACATCTGACCTCAGAAAATTCTCGTCCGACTGAAATTGCTCTCAGCTGCCGGTGATTTCGAGAATTTGTGGCGTCGCACATGCAGGAGGCTCGGGAGCAAGAGCCAAAAGACGCCGACGAACCTGCACTGCCGAACAGGCACACCACCAACCAGCTCCAGTGACTTCAATTATCTTGGTCTTCTCGCTGTCATCGTCACAGGATACCAGCATCAAGGTGGCCTGAATTGAATACTGATCCATCAGATGACTTGATGGGCAGAGAAGATCTGCAGAGCGGACGCAGGTAGGCGTGATTGTTGTCCGATGAGGCGTGTCGGTCGGGGACCGACCCTCGAAATTTCGCAGCGTGGGGCCGTTTGTCTTTGTGCTCCTCGTAGTCCCACCAAAGAGGCAATGTCTTCGGGCGCTAGAGAACGCTCGGATCAAGTTCGAATGCGGTCGCTGTGCTCTTAGTATCAGGGCGGTGCCTGACAGTTGCGACTACCAGCGAAGCTGCCTTCTTGGATTTCGCTCGGCTGGCTGGCTCGGTCTGCATAGCGAGAAGGCACGACGACGCGCTTCGGCGTCGAGGCGACTCCAGTGATGCGGCTGGCGGTGGGCAACCCTGAAATTCCGTCGCCAGACTGCTCCCCTAAAATCACACGCTTGGCCATGCATGTGGTTGCAGCTGTCACACTGCCAGCGCTTGGGTTTTTTGCCCTCCTCAAATTGCATGCTGCATTGGCCAGCTCCATGTGATCTCTGCAGGGCTGTCATGTCTCGCCCCTGGCTGCCACCGAGCTTTGTGCAGCTTCAGACGCCCCACGCCTAAATCGCCTCGCCGCCTCACCGCCTCTCACCCAAAAAATTCAAAAAAAAGAAGACTGCCGAGAGCCGAGTGGAGCAGTTGTGCACCGGCGTGTGACGCACAAGCCTTGGCTGCAGCCGCTCGCGTCGGCGTCACTTTTGATGGGTCTGTTGGCAGCTTTCTTGCCTCGCTCTTGACCATCAACTCGCGCTGGACTTTCGCATCCAAGCTGCGCGCACACACATTCTCTTCATCCATCGACTCATTGAGACGTTCATATCTCCCACCCGGTCTTCGAGCTCCCGATCCAGCTGGACCAGTAGTGACGACCGGCCACGGACCTTAGCGACAGAGCGCAGGTCGCCAACGTTCGCTCGCTACAATCCCTTTGTCGCGGTCGCAGCATAGATCTGTCACTCGCCAGCCATCTTCAGCACCATTCTCTCCATCTGCGGTGGCTCTAGCTGGACTAGATCTCGCAAGCATGACTTCGCTTCCGTACAAGCCCGCGGACAACATGGATGTCGCCGACATTCCCTTGGACACGATGCACTCGCCCCGTCACCAGCACTCGCCCACAGCATCCTCCGATGCTGCTGGTGCTGCTCCCGCCCACTTTGTGCACCACGATCACAGGATGGGCGATCAACACTATTTCCAAGGCATCGAGACGGGCAACCAACCCGCCCCGGACCATGTTCACCACAATCATGGACATGCAACTAACGACAATGCCAGTGCAAGTGGCAGCGGTTCCGGCAGCTATGGCGAATCTTCGAATGCAAACAAACATGCTTGGAACAACAACAACGACACCCTTGTCGACAGGGCTGGACGTCCCAATAAGATTGGTCTTCCGCCCCACGATGCTCTGTTCGAGCCGCCAAACGCTCCCTTCGCAGGCGCCGAAGGCGTCAGCGGTCGCACGAGCCGCGCCAGCTCCATCGCAAGCTCAGCCGACGACTCCGAGGACTTCGACTGGGACACATCCAGCGACAACGACGACGACGATCTGCCCCGCAAAGGCGCCAAGATCACGCGCGCAAAGCGAGGTCGAAAAGTTTACCTCGCCTGTCTCCGTCTCGCACGTCCCGTGCGCATCTTCCTCGCTGCCCTTCTCGGAACCGCAATCTGCCTCGTCCCATTCATCGTCGTCACCTCGACCAACACCCAGTCGCCCGCTCGAGCCCAGGTCGTCGTCTGGAGCATCTGGATCGCCATCATCTGGGCCGCAGGCTGCGGTACCTTCCTCATCGTAGATTGGATCCCTCCCGTCGCACTTCGCGTCGTCATCGCCGTCTATGGAAAGGCGCCCGAGATCGTCAAGTCTTACATCGAGGCTTTCATGGCCACCATCCTCTACTTCAAGCTCGTTCTCTGCATCACCTGGGCCTGGATCAGTCTCGGCGGCGTGCTTGCCATCCAGTACTCCTCGGCAACCCGCCCCACCTACTTCCGCACAATCTTTATGGTCATCCGCGCCCTCTTCGCCACCAGCATCATCCTCGTCGTCGAAAAGGTCGCGCTCCAGTTCATCGCCATCAACTTCCACAAGACGGCCGTCAAGGATCGCCTCGAGCAGAATCAGAAGGCGCTCAAGGCCCTCGACAAGCTCCACGAGTCCAAGTATCTCCAGCAGCGCTCGGCTCGTCGATTCAACATGCGCAGCCGCCCCGCCTCGCCCGGCTACAAGCAGGCCTACGGGGGACACCACTCTGCCAAGCAGTCGCGCGACGGTCTCGGAGGCTACTTCCCGCCCGGACAACAGGTCGATGCCGGTGCACACTCGACAGAGAAGCAAGCCTCGGGCCACCACCACCACATGTCGCTCCACCACCACCACGACGACTCGCACCCGCCCACAGAGCACGAGCTGCGCAAGCGCGAGCGCAAGGCCAACTTTGCTTCTCAGATCAGCGACGCCATCGCCATGGCCACGCTCAAGGACAGCAAGCTCTACAAGAGCAACCAGCTCGGCTCGCAGCGCTCCGCACGCAAGCTCGCCAAGCTCCTCTTCACCAACCTCTCGGACAACAAGTCGACGCTCGTTGCCGAAGACTTTGTGCCGTACTTCAAGTCCGAGGAGGAGGCGCGCGAGGCCTTTGCGCTCTTCGATGCCGACCGCAACGGCGACATCAGCAAGGAGGAGATGCGCGAGGCCGTGCAGCGGATCTACCGCGAGCGACGCTCGCTCTCCACCTCGCTCAAGGACATGTCGTCGGCCATCTCCAAGCTCGACGGAGTGCTCATGTTCATCGGCCTCATCATCGTCATCTTCATCTGGCTGCTCATCTTCAACGGTGACTCGGCGGTCTCGAACATCGTGCCGCTCTCCACCTTTGTTGTCGGATTCTCGTTCATCTTTGGCAACTCGGCCAAGAACATCTTTGAGAGCATGATCTTCATCTTTGCCACGCATCCCTACGACGTGGGCGATCTGGTGTGCATCGATGAAGAGTGGATGTTTGTCAAGGAGTTCGGTCTGCTCTCCACCACCTTCCGCACCACTACCAACCAGGAGGTTGTGGCGCCCAATGCCATGCTTGCCACCAAGAAGTACATCTATAACTCGCGACGCAGTGGTGCGCAGTGGGAGGTGACGCTGATCCAGGTTTCGTTCGATACGTCGCTCGAGACGATCGAGCAGTTGCGCACCCAGCTGCGCGCATGGACTAAGGAGAACGACCGCGAGTTCGGTGGTCCGCTCGACCTCAACTTCAACACGATCACCCAGCAGAATGCCGTCGAGCTCGTGGTGGCCTTTGAGCACAAGAGCAACTGGCAGGATTGGGGCGCACGATGGGAGCGCAGGACCAAACTTATGCGCCGCATCAAGACGCTCTGCGAGGAGCTTCGCATCGAGTACTCGCTCCCGCCCCAGCCCATCACGTTCCAGCCGCGCTCGGGCGCTCCGCCCTTCGGTCTGCACACCGGCCGTGGTCTCGGCCAGCAGTCGCAGCAGCCCATCTCCCAGCCCCTGCAGCAGCAGCCGCAACAGCAGTCCTTCTTCTGATGTCGTGCTGCACTTTCCTCTTTGCATTGCATTGGTCCCGCTATGCGCGCGAACAAAAGTCGTGCGCCAGGGGCTGTCTCCACTGTCGGATCTCCCTCTCTCTCTTGCCTTTATCTCGCCCCTTCTGTCTAGACGTCTCTGGGCAGCATCTCTCTCTCTCTTACTTTGCATTTAGAACCTCGTTCTCCGTCCATCGCAAACGAAACGAATCTTATTGATCCCCTGCATTCGTGCAAGATGAGCACAGAAAAGTTGTTGAGCACATCTGTCAAAGGTCACGAGATTGGGATTCAAGGATCGTAGTACAGGCGAGAGGGAGGAGGGGGGAGGCTGACATGGCGAGGGAGGAGAAAAGGGATGATTCTGTTTTTTGACGAAGTCTCGGAAGGCCAGGGGAGGTGTTGACGAGGAGGGGTTGATCATTGTTCGTCGGCATACTGGACGGAGTCGTCGGCGTACTGTTCGTGTTGAACCTCCCCTTCGTCCTGGTATTCCTGTTCGTAGAGTTCTTCGTCGACCTCGTCGACGCCTGCGGATTCGTACTGTTGGTATTCGGCGATGAGGTCCATGAGGTTGGATTCGGCCTCTGTGAATTCCATTTCGTCCATGCCTTCGCCGGTGTACCAGTGCAAGAAGGCCTTGCGACGGAACATGAGGCTGAACTGATCGTGCGTGCGCTTAAACAGCTCCTGAATCGACGTAGTGTTGGCAATAAACGTCGCCGACATCTTCAACTGCGGCGGCGCAATATCGCACAACGACGTCAAAACATTGTTGGGAATCCACTCCACAAATCCAGCCGGATTCTTCTCCCGGAGGTTGTACATCTCGTTCTCAACATCGCGTGCGTTGACGTTGCCTCGGAAAATTGCTGCAACCGTAAGATATTTGCCGTGTCGAGGATCAATAGCAGCCATAATGTTCTTCGGATCATACCCCTGCGCAATCAACTCCGACGTCTTGAGCGACTGATACGCCTTACTACCCGGCGCCACCAGCGGCGCAAAACCGGTCGTGAAAAAGTGCAGGCGCGGGAAAGGCACCAGATTCACTCCCATCTTGCGCAGATCCGAGTTGAGCTGACCCGGAAAGCGCAGCGTGGTCGAACATCCACTCATCGCAAACGAGATGATCGAGTTCAGGTCGGCGTACGTCGGGTTCTTGGTGCGCAGCGTACGCTGGCAGATGTCGTACAGCGCCTCGTTGTCCAGACAGAACGTCATGTCCGAATTCTCCACCAGCTGGTGGAAACTCAGCGTCGCGTTGTACGGCTCCACCACCGTGTCCGACACCTTGGGCGACGGCAGAACCGACCACGTCGCAAGCATGCGGTCAGGGAACTCCTCGCGCAGCTTGGTGAGAAGGTTCGTGCCTAGTCCCGAACCAGTACCGCCGCCGAGCGAGTGGACGAGCTGGAAACCCTGCAGCATGTCGGTCTTTTCGGCCTCCTTGCGTGCAACGTCGAGCACCTGGTCGAGCAGCTCGGCGCCCTCGGTGTAGTAGCCCTTGGAGAAGTTGTTGCCCGCACCGGACTCGCCGTTGATGTAGTTGTCCGGTCGGAACAGCTTGCCCAGCGGGCCAGAGCGGATCGTGTCCATTGTGCCCGGCTCAAGGTCGACCTGGATCGAGCTGTGCGTTGCGAGTGAGTCGTTATTACCGAGTCAGCACTGCTTCATGTTGGCGTCGGTGATGAAGAAGGCCGAAGACTTACCGAGGCACATACTTGCCCTCCTGGCCGGAGGGCTCGAAGAAGACGCCTACTTTGGCGAGCTGCTCGTCCTCATTGCTGCCGATGTATCGCTGTGGTATTCAAGTTGCATGCAAAGTGTGAGTCTTGAATGAGCATACACTCTGGATACGCGTGGCACATCGCACTTACACCATCGCCGTCGAGACCGTGCTCGTTGAGGATGCACTGCCAGAAAGCAGAGCTGATCTGGTTACCCGCTTGACCGCAGGCGAATCTGTAATCAGCCAACGCAACCGTCAAGTGTCAGCCTCATCGTCCTCGCCAGAAACAACTCCTGCCTGTGCATAGATCGAGCACTTACGTGATGAGCTCGCGCATGATTCAAATGTGGGAGCTGGATGGGTAGGGATGAAAGGGAGGGGAGAGGGGAGATGGTGTTGGAGATTGAAGGCCGTTGATCCAAGCGCGGGTTCAGAAGCTCTGGGCGGGGGCGGCTGCGCCCAACCCGTGATGCGCAACAGCCAGCTGAGCGCGATCCCGATTCGATGCGTGCCCAAGTGCCGCGGCGCGTGGATTGCGACTGCTCACACGCGTCCCGATGCAAATCCAAGTTTCACATCGCTGCAACCGCTCGACGAGATCAACACACACACGCAACACCCTCTGCTCCACGCGTGTCTCTCGAGGTTCGAACTGCGCGTGCCTATCGCCCGGGAGAAAGAGCAAATTCTTCAAGTGTTAAGCTAAAACGATCCAAGATTCAAGCACCGGGCCTTCCTCGGTCCCTACTTCTGCCAGCCGAGTCGAGTTGTCAGGCTTCGCCGAGGTAAGACAGCTGTCAATCAGAAGAAACACACAGTCTGTTCCTCAAAGTGAGCGAACGATAAGGCTGAATGCATTGAAATGCACGAACTTGGATTAAAGAGCAAGAGAGCCTAAGAGCTTGTGGATGTAGTAGAATGACGAGAAGGGTGGGGTTCCTTCAATACGAAAGGTCCCTGTCTGGAAGCGGACTTCATCATCGGGAGACGCGAGTCCTGCAGAATGGACGGCGCAGCCTGAAGACCTGGCTCAATGAAGACCGAGCTCAGTGCAGCTGGCGCAGTTCCTTGGTGATGTCCTCCAGAGGATGAACGCCGCTGCTTTCCATCCAGCCGCGAAGGAAGTAGAACGGATCAGTCTTGTCCTGCACGCGCTCGACACCAAGCAGTCGGTACTGGAATCCGTCCCTGTCGGTGTCGCGGACGATCTGGTACACCAGCATCGGGGGCCTCTTCATGGCTTCCGGAGTGTACTCGATCTGCATGAGCCTAAACCACTCCTTGTTGACGGGAGCGGGGGTCAGCAGGTGGTACAAGTTGGGCTTGACGCGGTCAACCGAGAACTTGACACCAGGCTCGTGGAAGTACTTGTTCGCCTTTTCAGAGATGGCCGGCAGGTTCTGACCGTAGACAGGCTCGAGGATGCGATGCTGGATTAGTCCACCGGTCTCAAAACCTGCCTTGCGCCTTTCGGCTGCGAGGCGCTGTGCAAGCTCTCGATCGCGCAGTCGGATGTCGTACCAGCCGCTCCTGTCGGCAGGAATGGGCGCGGGTGATGTTTGACGTCTCGGCCCAGAAATACCGGAATTAGCATCCGAGACTTGACCTGCGGCCAAGGTCGCAAAGCAGAAGAGCAGTGCTACCCAGCCGAGGACGGCGCATCTCAGGACCCGCTGAGCTTTGTTACGACAGTGCTGCGCCATGTTGTTGTTTGGTTTGGAAAGTGTGAGAGGATCTTAAAGTGCCTGACATACACCTGGCATGACACTGGTCTCCTACTTATATCCTGTCGCCGCAGGAGGTACCCGCTCGGGTAGGCTCGACCTACTCTCTGTCCTCGTTTGGTGGGAAGAAACCCACGAGAGGCCCCTCTGGAGGCGATTCTAGGAGCAAGATATTGCATGTCGATGTCATTGTCCGGCTTTGTGACCTGCATCATCCATACTAATTGACAGCTGCAGCATGCGTGTCCAAAATAGCCCCTGCAAGCACGCATATCAAGGTGCTCGGCGTCTCAATCTTAAAAGATCAGCCGGTTCACTGTTGTGGGCTGACCGCGCCGCCTGTCTGCATGTCTTTGAATCGACCCCTATGCCCCTGCAAACTGTGCAGTGGCACCACCTGTAGCTCGTGTCAGGGGCTCGCTGAAGCAGCACACCTTTGAGTGCACCGCTTTCAATTCTGCACATCTTTCGTCATCGAGGTCGCTGCGGGTTGCATTCTGTCGCTAAGGTGGAAACTGACTCCGAAACAACGCAGAAACGCCATGAAACCTTACGTCACGATCTACCCTCACCTCATAGAAAGCTCAAGTCGGACTCGGAGGGACATTCTGCGACACACTTGTGCCGCGGTGGCTTGAATGGCGCAGCTCACATGAGAAGTGGGATTCACATGATATCTACGATGTTCAGCCGTGAACTTGGTCCATTGTTGCAAGAACTCTCCTGACTCCAGGCAACACGTCAGCTCGAGGTTGGTGTTGTCGTCCCATCAACATGCAGATGAAGACAGAAATTCTTAGATGCCGACGGTAGGGTGAACGCGGTGGGATGATACAATAGGAACTGTTGGTAATCTACCCACTCGCATATGAGAAAGATAGGAGAGATCAAGCGCCTCAGGAGTCCGAAGTCAATGGACATCCCGGCCACATTTCGTTTAGCTTGTGCATAACCTTCCGCTAAATGATCGCGGGTCTGGCGCCTCAATTGATGTAACCTAAAGAAGGTCGGTAAAGTGAACGAGGCGTCGAGACGATGCCAGCCTTGCCAAGAACTTTTCTCTCTCCGCCACTGTCGCAGGCGACCGAACGGCGAGGAGGTCGAATTCATATCCGTGCGGATTGTTGTGCAGCACCTTTCCGATAAAGATCGGATGGTAGGCTTCAGAATGCAAGTCGAAGACAGGTCGGATCATGCTGCCCCATACAGGATAGCGACTGTTCTCCAGACGGCGAGCTTGAGTAATAAAGTACGTATGACCTTCATAGCCCATGGTAGTGACGGGTGTTTGGGGATGTTGCAGGAGTTCCCGGACCTTGCCGTAAAAGCTCCTTTCCTGGCTGCCGACGATGTTGACGGGGACGTGATGATCCACGTTGTACTGCTCTCCCAGCAGGTGTGTCATTACATCCATCGGAACATCAGTGCCGGGGTACATGGCAGGATTAGGAGCACTGCTGGCATCGTCGGTAATCTCCAAGTAGCGACGGAGGGCTCGACGGCCAGCTATATCTGCAGGAGCCCTCAGCTGTCGCCTCTGGCCAATTTCTCCCGGTCTCGGCGCTAGCGCGTGTCGACAGAGACATAGCATGATTAGGGCGCAGAGAAGAGCGACGACTCGAGACAGCAAGCGGCTAGTCATGGCTGCTGACGAGATAGAAATCACAAGAAGAAGAAGCTGTCACTGATGCTAGCCTTTGCCACTTCACTCGATTGTGGCTGGCTATATATGCCTCTTTGTTTGGCGTCCCGAACTTCATGTGTCACATGATCGAGGAACACAAGGGAATGAAAATGCTGTCACTGCCAACCAGCCGGTCACCGGTCTAGGAGGAACGTGTGACCGTTACAATGGACTCATATGTGGGCCCAGAGCTGCCTCATATCCGAAAGCTACCAAACGCACTGACCTGGTGATTCATCACGATGGATTCGTACATTTTGTAAGACGAGGCGGTGCATTTACGAAGACATGAAAGCTACAAAGTTAGTGCGTGGGTATGGCGGTATCTATGCTTGCGGCAACCCGGCAACGGCGGTGTTCTTTTCCGTATCAGCCTGAACTTGTTGGTCCGCCGGCAAGATGCGCTTGTTGAGCTCCATGCCAAACACTGCGAGGAAAGCGGCGACGCCGAGTGCGACCGAGGCGAGGTAGGTCTTGTTGACTGCGAGGTTAGCTGCGAGCTCGACCTGCGGCAAGATCGAAGACGGAGTGAACGCGCGGAATGCCGAGACGCCGTGTGCAACAATGTCCTGCGTCGGAGCGCCGGGGATCGCACCGAGGCTCTTGACGAACTCGTTCTGGAAGATGGCCTGGCAGACACTGACGAAGAGTGTGCCACCCAGAGTCTGCCAGAAGGTGACGATGGCGGAGCCGATCTCGATGTCACTTGGTTTCAGCGCTGCAGAGACGGCGCTGAAGGGGATCATGAAAGCAATGCCTGGTCCGACACCAGCGAGGAACTGAAGACCGACGTACATCGAAAGCGACGAGTCGGGACGGAGCAGGTACAGGCAGCCGGACCCAACTGCGGTGATGGCCGTACCAACGAGGAGGAGCGGGATGTAGTAGCCGAACTTGGTGATGAGTCCTCCCGAGAGAGTGGTTGCGACGATGACAGCGACGACGAAGGGCAGAGTCTGGACGCCCGAGCGGATGGCACTCGAGCCGCGCACCGACTGGAAGTAGATCGGAACAAAGTACAGCAGGCCAAAGTAGGACGCGGCGATGCAGAAGTTGACGAGACTTCCGAAGCCGACCGTACGCTGACGGTGGAGGCGGAAGGGAATGATGGCATCATCACCAAGGTACCACTGCTCCGCGGCAAAGGCCAAGGCGATGACGAAGAAGCCGACGATAAGACCAATCACCTTGGAGTCGCTCCACTCGTATCGGATGCCGCCCCACTGGAGAGCAAGCAGGAGGCAGATGACCGAGCACATCGAAAGAGCCACACCCAGCCAGTCGATGGTCACGAAGCGGTTGATGATCGACTTGGTTTGGGGCCTGTTGGGAACCTTGAGGAATGCGAGAATCGCCAGGGCGACAAAAGGGTAGAAGCAGAGGTTGATGTAGAAGCACCACCTCCACGTCGTCTGACTGGTGAAAGCGCCGCCCACGATAGGACCGATGCAAGCACCAGTACCGTATGCGCCTCCAACAATCGACATGAGCACCGGCCTCATCTGGACCGGGCTGATGAGTGTCACAATGATCATGGTGCCCGAGTATGCGCCTGACATGCCGACACCAGCAACAGCACGTCCGACGATGAACGTCGTCGAGTCCTGAGCCACGCCGCAGATGAGCGAGCCGAGCTCAAAGATGGTGAGAGCCGCGATGAAGACCCACTTAATCGGGAAGCGCGAGTAGAGGCGTCCGAAGAGGGGCTGGAAGCACGTCGAGGTGAGGAGATATGCCGAGCCGTACCAGCCGACATCGCTGAACGAGTTGAATTGGTTGCTGACTTCGGGGATGGCGGTAGACACGATCGTTTGGTCGAGACTGTATGACGGCGAGAGGAGGAAGGAATGTCAGTTGGCTTCTTGGATGGCGCGACTGTCCACAGAGAAGAATAGTACTTACCTGACGAGCAGGATGGTGAGGACGATCGAGACCATAATGAGGTAGAATTTAGCGCCCTGTGGGTACTCGATCGTCGGAGTGTTCTCGCCATCATGGGAAGTAGCTTTGTCAGAGAAGGCATGGCCGAGCGACTTTTCCGAAGAAGGATGCTCCGCCGAGTGCCTATCGTCGAGGCTGTGGGCATCGACGGCGGGCGAGGGAGAGCGCGTGGTCGCGGCAGTGTGAACGGGATCCATGGCTTGAGAGATGATGTCTGTACTGAGGCTGATGAGCTTTGATCGGGGAAGGTGAGGTGAGAAGGTGCTGCATTTATACATTTAGCAGACATGTTTGCTCAGCCTGAGATGCTCTCCAACCCGACAGTGAACACCCACTGTGGAGGCGGCAGCACAGAGATTGAGGCTATCGGTAGCGATATCGATGGCGTGCACCCCGTCGCCGTGGAGGACAGGCGCTGCACGGAAGCGCACAACGGAGCATTTGCAATCGCCGGTCTGGCGCGGATAAGCCTGTGGCAGGCCCTGGCTCAGTCTTGACACACGTGGGAAGGGCTAGCCAGCCGCGGCTGTCAGTTGCTTGGCAACTGTCAACGGGTGCCTGCAGCGTGACTGGGATCGACGGGCACAGTCATCTCAGCTGCAGAGCTGCAGGTCGTCGCCGCGGAGAAGTCGCGCGCCTCGTCTGGATTTAACGTCGAGCTGCGCTGAAGAACTGCTCGGTTTCCTGCTCGGCTCGGCGCGCTGTTCGCGACAGGAAAACAGTTTCGGCTCTCTGCTCGGGCTAGGATTTTCGGCTCCCTATTCGGGACCTGTGACTGAGCTACGCGGTGCCCCTCGATACCGTGAGTGAAAATCATCCGCGGAGGATGGTGCCATTCTTTCCACACAGTAACGTCGTCGCCCCGAGGAGGCTTCCGAGGAGGCTTCCGTTCCGAGGAAGCGTCCTTCTTGGTCCCTGATGCGCTCGTCTCATGGCGAAATTTGCCTCCACCTTTTCGTTCATTGACCGTCCAAGGCTTAAGCTGTATCTCCGGGATCGCTCGTCTACTTCTGAACCTTCGTTGACGCCAACAGGGAGTCTTGCAAGGTCATATGGGAAGGCGATCGTTGACACCTTCGAGCCCAGCCAATCGCCTGGGATCTCAATCGACTGCGGCCGGAAAAACACCTGCAGCACGAAGACCTTGCATCCGCTGCAGGTCCCTGCACAAGACCAAGTCCACGGATCCCTGCCTCTACCTTCTAGCTGACTCGAACCTAACACTTGATTTTTCGTCGAGCCGCTCTTCTCCGCGGCATCGGTGTTCCTGCGGAGAGAGCTCCACTCGCCTATCGACGATTCCACGGAGGAATTTCTGACATGACCCAGCAGGGCAGGAATGCACCTGCACGATGTCCCGCCTCCACCATCGCGTATGTCCGAAGGGGAAGCACTCAAATTGCGAGCCATGATTGACTCATAGCCACCAATGCGCATCTCTTACCCCTGATCGATAGGTACGGAGGTGGACAATGACGATGTAAGCGGTCACGCAGAGTGTGCAAAAAGCTTTGTGGAGGGACAAGCCCTCGAGTGTCTAGCTGTGCCCATACTTCCTTCACAACCGCACGTTACGATCACCTCAGCACACCAGAATGTACAGCGGCTGGGCGCCAGTCGGCAAGCCTCCGCCTACATCATCATTCGCATACACAGCATTCTTATTGCACAGCGAGGCATCAAAATTGCACGTCTCTGAGCATCAGTAGGGCTAGAGATCGGTCAAGCCGCAGTTACGTGCGATGCAACTCGATCGACGGTACTTTGCAGCTATGCCTTCATCTCGTCAAGAGCGGAGCAGCTCATGGACGTGAAACAAGATCATGGAGGCTGAAACCCAGTTCCTTGACCACATCGTGCAGACTGTAGAAGGGTCCCCACTCCCGCAGGATCTTCCTTGCCTCCTCCATATTCTTGACGATTTCCACGCCAGCAAGTCTGAGCGAGTTGAGTTGGTCCGGCTCAATACCTGCCTTGTAGAAGACGACCGGGAGCCATTCCGAAGTGTCTCGAGTGAGCGGAACACCGAAGTTACTCCTCCAGTCGTGGTTGGCGATGGGCGCTGCGACGTATAGCTGCCGCTTGGACGTGAGATCGTGCTGAGGTTCGTCAACAATCGTGTAAAGCCAAGTTGGATGGGGGCTGTGAATATGGTCCGAGCCCATCCTTCGGGCGGCGAGACGTTCGGCAGGGCTGAGAACGACTTCGAGAGGTCGGTTGGAGCTGATTCCAAAGCGCGAAGAAAGGAGTTTCTTTGCAACATCCGGCCTGACCACAGGAAGCGGAACAAAAAATGGTTCAGTGTTGGTGCGGAGGAGATCGGCAGAGGACGATGCAACGGCGCCTCTGCTCAGCGCAGATTCCACGCCCGTGCTGTAGTCGGTTCCAGCCTCTGCCAGGTGGTCCAAGCCTGGCGGGGTGGTCGGAGCAAGGTTCAGATCGAGGTCGATGGCTTGTCCTGGCACGATCGGTTGATTGTCACCCTGCCCTCCGGGCCCCACAGGAAAGGCTTGAGAGGAAGGCACCGCTGCCGCCAGCAAAGCGAACAGGCTTAGCTTGATGATCAGCATCTTGTTCGTGTAGTGTCAAAGACGCTGGAACGGGAGTCTTATGCTCTTCCGGTGAAGAAACCCAAACAATTGGTGGCTGGTCGTTGGAATGTGGGCGTTCGTCCTTCCAAGCCTCTTCCTATTTGTACCTTCTCAGGCTTAGGCATTCCGTGCAACGGCCGCTCTTGGCCAAAGACTGACTCACTGCCGCCTAGCTGGGAAGGGCAGACGGAGTCGAAAGCTCCGAGATACCGGAAGAGACATGGCTCCGAAGCAATAAAAGCGGAGCCTGATCAGGCGAATCCATCCTTGTACCGCGGCTCGCTCGATTCATTGGCCAGTTCCAGTCCGCACCTCGATATGCGGTCCCTGCACGCAATGTGGGCGAGCCGAACGTATGCGGGTTTTCCATGTCAGTAAGGTTATGGTTCGATCCGCCTATAAGTTGAGCACGGTCACAGCACAGATGATCTGCGGAACGTGGTCCGCTGTGCTCTGTTCCTTTGAAATTGAGATTGCTCGGAACTACAGAGTCCCTTATCCCACGCTTCAGGATAACTGAGACGGCGACCCCTGAGAGACGGGTGCATGTCAAGCTGACACCTCTTCCAACAGATGGTTGAGAGCTGATTCGCATCGTTGCGAAGCTTTCCATAATGGCTTGCTTACATGGTGGATACATTGATCGAGCCAGCCATGTGACACGGCAACCTTCGGTATCTGTGTTGTTCGGACGACCGGAGAGAGGCTACGAGACCTCATATCGAGCGGAGATGAGGCGACGAACACGAATGTCGATATCTATCTCACTTGTCAACGAAATGAACATTTCCCGCAACCAGTCTCGGATTGTGCCGGTCTCAAATGAGATTGTGACGCGCCTCTGTTGGGCTGAGCACATGTTGACGCGATTCGCCGCTTGAGACGGACGCGCGATTGCCGCCGGCCCTCTGTTGCATCCTACGATCCCGTGACTTTGAAAGGAGCGGAGAGAGATTCGCACGAGATGTGGGACCGTTTGTCTCCGGCGGCACCAACGGCGAGCAGGTCTCATGTGTACAAATGTTTGGGGGCGTTCCCGATTCATCATGAGCGGCCTTCGCTCGGTCTGATGGGATTCAGTGATTCTTGCAGCGAAGAAAAGCCTGTTCCCAGTAGTTGCTAGGTCTGCTCAGAGGAACAAGCTTATATATGTCGAGACACGGCTCTGTCTTGGTTCTTACTCTAGTAAATCTTTCGAGATCTCATCCACTGCCGAACCTTGATAACCCCAATCATGAAGCCATCGATGGTGACCCTCATTGCTCTTACGGTGAGACCTCGACGCTTAAGCCAAGTAATTGTATCGCAAGGTAGCTGACGACCTCGAGATTCGCTTCAGCTTTTCGTCAGCTCCTTCCTTTCCTCGGTGACTTGCTTTCCGCCTTTACCCTCCCATTTGTCACAGCTCGACGCCGCGAGGCTCATTCTTGATGCATACGAGCCCAACAGAGTGGAGGTCCCTGAAAAGCTGGCAATGAGGCTGCACCATCTAGCCTACCTAGAGGGCAACCCCGAGCAGCCTTACGGCATCCAGCTTCAGCTTCAGAGTCAAGCATTTTATCGCATGATGATCCAGCACTATTTGGCGTACAAGTTCGACCCGATCAATCAGGCTCTAAGAGAGGGCAAGCGCCCAATTATGTTCCTCCCAACGATACAAGGAAGGCTACCCGAAGGGCTGTACGATGTTGATGCGGCTTTTCGAACGTACGATCAGCTCGTCTCCTACTTCTGGCAGCGACAAGCTCTGCATTTCTTCGAAGGCCTGTACAAGCGCAGAGGTGAAAACCCAAACGAAGCGACTCGCTTTCGCGATCTCCATTCCACATTCTCTCAGCTGCCGGCGGACCGAAAGGCTTTTTTCGCCGGTACGATCCGGAGGAAAGATCAGTCGTACGATCATCACATGAACGCTGTCATGGAATCCTTCCGGCCAAACGCCCTTCACCAAATGCAGAGGGTGCAGAACGGCGAGACCGACTTTGAAAGAAAGATCAGCAATGCTTTCGCATCGAGCTCGGGAAGTAGCGCTTCGTCTCCTTGACAGGCGGGCAGACTGGCTCGATTCCACTCGAACAACACGGTCAAGTCCTCTCGACATTATCGCTCGAGGACCAGTTGCTTCGAATATTGAAGCTTCCCGCTCACCTCGGCCAAGCGATCGTGCAATGCTAAACCGCTCCTGAAAAGATTGCTTATATCACTCTGCCTCTGACCACTACCAGTATGAGTCGAGCGTCGCATTCAGAGATTTCAGCTGACGAGAAGAGATAGGTTGATAGGACGACGACGGAATGAGGGTTGTAGACGTTCTGAGCGAGACCACTTGGCCGAACGCTGTTGCTTTCAATAGCCAGGAACATGTGTGTGCGATCTCGAATGCAGCTAAGATGAAGACAGCTAAATCTGCGTCGTCAGGAGCAAATCTGATCTGATGCAACTGGCTTTGCACGGACTGTTGTCAAGGCTGCCGAAGCAGATCACGACAACAAGCCTCATATCGGTATAGTCTTGAGCAAGTCTGCGAGAACTTTTACTTTGCCAGAGTCCTGAAGCTTCTTAAGCATGGCCGTCCGACTTCTGACATCCAGAAGAGCATATCCTAGCCATGCGACGGTTGGCTTCCTGCCCGGCCAAATACCAATTAGAGCCCATCCCACGTTGTGGAAGCCCTTCGACCCGATCAACGACTCCTTGACCCAGTCGCGAAAGATAGGCACCGCATAGATTCTACCTCCGTGATCGATAGTTGGTGTCAAAGAGAGCGCGTGCTTCAAGTCGACTTGAGCCTGAAGTTGGTCCCTCAACATGGTGCGATGGTCCCCAACAAAGTCCGTACGAGGGTTGAGCAGAGCAAGGCTTCGGTGATCGATGTCGAGCTGAGCGAGTCTGTACCTGAACTGGCGATACATGTGCCATGGCTCGTGTTCCGGAATAGGAGCGATGTTGATGAAGGGCGGAAAGTCGACGCTAGGAGGTACGATTTCGATCTCGGGAGCCGTTGTAGGGGGTTCAGACGTGCCAGCATCGGAAATGATCAGAGGATCTGCCGACGTTCCAGGAGCCGAGGACGTGCCAGGAGCCGGAGACGAGCCGGAAGCCGGAGACGAGTCAGGAGCTGAGGACGAGCCGGGACTTGAGGACGAGCCGGGACTTGAAGACGAGCCAGGTTCCGAGAAAACGCCTGGATTTGAGGACGAGCCCGGAGTTGAAGGTGGTCCCATGATTGAAAGCCGGCTCCGCCTGCGAGGCACAGGAGGAGCTCCAGATAGTCGGGCTGGAGGAGAAGAATCAAGGATGAAGCTAGGGGCTTCGACTCCTTTGCCTTTCTCGCCATCACCTGCTGCGAGGACCTTTTCGTTGAGTAGGAAAATCGCCATGAGCACGAAGCCCAGAAGGCGTGTCAGGGCCCACGGTAGACGAGCACTATTGATCATCCCGACGACTCTCCTCGAATGACTGATCTATTCTGTGAGGAGCATGGATCGGCAGCTTTTATGCGACCAAGCTTGTTGAGCTTTTTTAAGCTTGAGGCCCCGCTGAGAGGAGTCCTGAAGTCGCAAAGATCAGACATGGCCAGGAAGAAAGCTGCTCAAAGGTCATTTTTCGAGGTTACTCGAAGTCGCTTCCGCGAAACCTGGCGTGAGAAAGCTCTGTGAATGAGATGTTTGCAACAGCGCTCTCAGGGTCCCGTCCCGAACCCTTCAGCATACGCCTATGTCTTGGACCGCTCGGGCTAAACGCTCCAAACGGTCCTGTGGGGATCCGCATATGTGACAATGCCGACCGAAATTGATGCTGGGTCCCGGCCCGGAAATCTCACCGTGGCTTGTGATGCAGTGCTGAGCGCCTCATGCAGTCCCATGTTGATGAAACTCCACTAAAGTAAAGCCAGCCACATTCTTGGTCCGCGAAGATCACACAGATGTTCAGCTCGCGACGAGAGCTCACCGAAAGCCAGCGACATAGCTTGTGACAGAGTCTCAATCTTTCGTGCACCGTGTCTTTCGAGCTCGAGAAGAGGTGGCTTTCTGCTCAATCTCAAGCTTTTGATAGGTGGGACAGACGTGGGAAACAACCTGCTGAGTAATGCGATATCATACCGGCATGCCGGTAGTGTTGCCGTGACTTATATCTGTCTGATACTCGGCTCGATCACGGCCATCCAAGTACATAATCGTACGGTACTGTAGAGTACAAGACGATACCATATGATACCGCACTCTTCCACTGACAGAAGCCACGAGACAATGAAGTTCTAGACACGCAATAGACAGTAAGAATCCGGGGATCGAGACAGTTGGGGACGACAAGGCCACATCGCACACACCATACAAGCACTGTGGGGCGAGGATGGAAAAAATCAAATTGAACTGAGACGGGTGCGATTGCGTTGGCGAGAAAGTCGAGATGCGGAAACGGCAGCCAGATCAGGACCGGCGATCTGGACTGCATTTATGGGATGTCGATTTCGACCGGTCGAAACGACATTGACTTTAATCTGCCGGACGCCACAATGAGATCGGCGCGTCGGACCATCGAGGCCGACGAATAGCTGCACAGCAGCGTACAGACCGCAATGAAGTGGAAAGGAGACGTAAAGGCGCAAGCAACACGATACCATGGGAACAGAAGTGACTATGTGATGAACCCGAGCTGGCGAGAGGAGCTCGTTTCAGTGACGGTTGAGGTGTCACTAGAAGCCATGGATATGGCCGGCGAGCAGTCGATCAAGGTCGTGAGTGAACGGAGCATCTCCGTACTGATAAGCGTTGGCTCCCATGAGATTCTGGTACATGACGTTCCTGTTCGGAACCCAGGCACCAACAATGTCGTGGAGGTAGATTGATCGTTCCCCATGGCCGCGAGGAGAGACCGAGATCAAAGCCATCTGGCTGTAACGATCAGAAGGGCCGGTTGCAAGGCGAAGTCCTTGCTCGGGCCTGTTCAGGGGGAAGGCGTACATGTGACCCCGCGAAGATTGCCCAAGGTAGAGCAGGTGTCGATCGCTGGACCGCTCTTGAAGCTCGTTCCTGACGCGTCCAGCCAGGCTCCTCATCTCGCCCAAGGGAACGGTGGCCACATCGACTCGGCTAGGAGGCGAGCCAAGGGCATTCATCTTGCCCATGAGGTGTCCTGACCATGCTGTCACCGTGCTACGGTCCATGGGGTCCGGTTGAACGACCGGCACAGCATTGGCGCCCCAAGCCTTGTTCTGCACCATAGCCAAGGCGATTACGCCAAAGCAGGTGAAAAGCTTGACAAAGTTCGGGAAATGCATTGTTGCGGTGAATTTTCGACCGTTGAAGGCAATTGAGAGTAGGTCGGCGATGAGGTTAGCAGTGCCGAGACTGGATGTGATGTATTGAGAAGACGACCTAAGACCCGAAGAGCAGTCGCTTTATATCCCTTCCGACCTTGACGCTCGGGTCATTCTTGCAGAGATGTCGCAGTGAGATCAATCGCCCAAAATCCGAGCTTTCCTCCTGAGGTACCGAATTCGCCTTGTATGGTCTGCACGAAGTCGATGAAGCGGAGCGGATGTCGACCTAGCGGCAAAAGCGCTAAAGCTGTTGCTGGCTGATTTCAAAGATGGAGGTTGCAATCACCTCCGCTAGCCGTTGTTTCCATTGTCGCCAACATGAGATCTGGCTGTGTGATCACATACTATTCTTCGACTTCCGCCAAGCAAGGTTGCGAGGGCAACGCAAAACGCCAGTGCCAAGCATCAGCCTACATGCTGGTATCACGATACGGATACTTTACGGTATAGCACGGCACGGTACGGCACGGTACGGCACGTCACGGTACGACACCGTACAATGCGGTACGGTACGGCACGGTACATATGGCCGCACGGAGTCGGCGGGTGGAGCGGCAGTATCGATGCAATTGACGAAATGCAAATCACACCCACCATCAATGAGTTGGGAATGCATGTCGTTCTGATGCAGAGGTACACTTCCGGCCTCATATCCCCGCTCCGCCCACTCTCGGCCGTGGCCTTGCAGACCATGTATTTTGTCTCCCGTCACCACATCGGCGACATTGTTGTGCTGTGATGTCGGTGCAGAACCTATCACGCACCGTCCATCAAGGTCTTCGGCCACTACCTTTCATCTAGCCCGGTAAGCCGATAACGGATTGACCGAGTGGGCCCAAGCGTCCTTCCTGACCGCTTGAGCCACAACAGTGGCGACTTCATTGCGGCGCCCGTTTCACACCGTATCCTCTTTTGCAATTGCTTTCGTAGGTAGCACCACACCACTTTCGCAACTCATAACCATGCATCGCATTTGCACCAGATCAACCTCGTAGCTGCACCAACCCACGTTCGTAGTTGCATCCCACTGTGTTGTTTAA